>JAVIAB010000092.1:189150769-189695769 GCA_032433765.1 Megaustenia siamemsis
AATCATGTTTTTTTTCCGTCGATGAGTAACTGAGGTTTCAAGACGGGCCTCGCTGCTGATACCAGGGGTAGTTGCCGCAGAGAGAAATCATCAATAAAAATACCAACCGGTGTAGCCGAGATTTGAACCCACAACCTCTCTGTCCCGAGGCCGGCGTCTTGCCTCGAGACCAACCAGTCCCCCATGGACTTGGAATATGATGAAACTGCAACAAGGAACACTTTTCATGCATAGCCTGCAATGGTTCCTGCCGCCTATCCACCATATACCGGAAGATCACGTCCTCCGGAAAATGATGATCGTCATATTTCTTTAAAAATGTATATCGCTTGATGATGTTAAGCCATCTTTGTTGACTCCAATTTCGAACATATAGACACACAGTTAGTCGCTAAATTATCCCCGTCGCACATGAAACAATAGACCGTAAGATTAGCGTACGGCCGGTCTAGGGATTTACGATGAGCCATTATGATGACGTATCACACATAATAATGTCGGACGCACTGCAATGACGCGCTCTTTAGAATCCTGATTACTCTAGTGAATGTAGCCTACGACTAACATAGCACGGCGCACATTCCCTAAAGAGATAAAACTGTGGCTGACGAAACATTTCACATTAATAAGTAACATGGAAATAACTTGCGTCAAGCAAATCCAACAACGATCATGAACAGCACCAATGTGACGTAAAGCTCAGAACAAGCCTAGACGATGGAAGGTCGCATTCACAACACTTGATTTGTTGAAAATGGAATATTGCCGGCGTACGACAACGTTTTATCGACACAGGTGTATTCAGTAGATCATCATCTTGACTTTAACGCATAGGAGTGCAATGGAGAACCGAAATTAATCAGACACCGAATGCACTTTCTGCAGCAATCCAGAGAACGTGGACTAGATCCGGCATCTTAGAAACGGAAGTCCATTTTATCAGATAAAGAGGGGCATTTTATTTGTTGTATCAGAAAAGGCGGGGATAATTATCTATTTAATTTGAAAAAGAGGGCTATTTTACCAGAATCTCTGGAAATTTGGTCTGAAAAAGCGGGACATTTAATGTGAAAAAGTACAAACAATTGTGTTAGATTGTTTTATTTCTATGGAATATTTGAACAGAAACGTTAGCCGAAAGATAAATACATTGAAAATATTTTTGCGAAGAATTATGTTTCAAGAGAAGCTGAAAGGTTAATTGTGAAGATGGCGATGATGTTATTGACGATGAAACTCAAGGTGTTCATTTTATGTTGTTTGTATCATGTCTACTTGATTTATTCTACAAACCACTTGTTTCATAAAGAAAGGTTGTAGCAATAAACATGTTCCTAAGGTCAAGGAGATACACCACGGTCGCCTATAATCTACGTCGATATCTAGGGCCACGAACCTGCAGTGTTGGTTTTTTAAAATGTTTTTTAATTGTGGATTAATCTGATCTAGGCAACAGAAACAACATAATATTCTCTGGTTTACATATGTCAACATAATATTCTCTGGTTTACATATGTCAACATAATATTCTCTGGTTTACATATGTCAACATAATATTCTCTGGTTTACATATGTCAACATAATATTCTCTGGTTTACATATGTCAACATAATATTCTCTGCTTTAGATATATTAACATAATATTCTCTGGTGTAGATATGTTAACATAATATTCTCTGGTGTAGATATGTTAACATAATATTCTCGGCTTTAGATATATTAACATAATATTCTCTGGTGTAGATATGTTAACATAATATTTTCTGGTGTAGCTATGTTAACATAATATTCTCTGGTGTAGATATGTTAACATAATATTCTCTGGTGTAGATATGTTAACACACATATTCTCTGTGTAGATATGTTAACATAATATTCTCTTGTGTAGACATGTTAACATAATATTCTCTGGTGTAGATATGTTAACATAATATTCTCTGGTGTAGATATGTTAACATAATATTCTCTGGTAGATATGTTAACATAATATTCTCTGGTGTAGATATGTTAACATAATATTCTCTGGTAGATATGTTAACATAATATTCTCTAATGTTGATAAGTTAACATAATATTCTCTAATGTTGATAAGTTAACATAATATTCTCTAATGTTGATAAGTTAACATAATATTCTCTAATGTTGATAAGTTAACATAATATTCTCTAATGTTGATAAGTTAACATAATATTCTCTAATGTTGATAAGTTAACATAATATTCTCTAATGTTGATAAGTTAACATAATATTCTCTAATGTTGATAAGTTAACATAATATTCTCTAATGTTGATAAGTTAACATAATATTCTCTGGTGCTCATATGTCAACGCCCGTGCGCCGCCGAGGACCGAGAGGGGAGTAAAGAATTTTGGCGCTGTTCCCTACCAGGCCAGGCATGTACGTATGAGACGACTAAGGAGGGTTGGGCATTGGACTGGCTATCCTGTACTGTAAAAAAAAAAGCCGAAAAAACTTCACAAACATGGACGAGTCTAAGAAAAGAAGAAAAGTAAATCCGCCATCCAGGATCAAAAGAAATACCTTGTAAGAAAAACATTGATCTGTATTGCACTGAACATCGTCCATCAGACTGTCTGCTGGTTGTGGACAAACTGAGCTCTGTAAGATGGAAAACGGAGTGATGAGTGGTGTACTACGTCCTTTTGTTGTTTCTGTGTTCTGTTGCATCCTTGGGTCGCACTCTCTGACTTCATCAAGGCTATCAGGCTGCTTGTATTCAATGCTACATTCATTGCTTGTTACATTTAATATGGCCTTGAACAGTTCCAGTCCAGACGTCACGTAGTACACGTTCTGATAATGAGAGCAAGACACAGTTATTGACCACGCGCCAGCCAGATTGTCTACACCTGGTCCACTGTTGTCAGCTTCAATGTTATATCCGTTACAGATGGCGCAGAATTTGTTTTTAAATGTGATACCATAACGCAGATCTAGATACGGTGTAACGTCATCCAATGTGTCCATGCTAGAATTCTCACAGCGCCCAATGATATCCACACTTGGCTGAGTGCCAGTTACTGGGCTGCTATTACTTGAGTCCTTGTCAGGTTTATGTTGTTGTGTAAGCCTCATAGAGTCTGTGGGACAATCTGAAATCATGTAAACATGGCGTTTGTTGCCTGGAAAGGAGGAACGTCTGTATCTATCTGAAGAAGGAAGATTATTTATTTGTGATTGGCTTGAATCTTCCAATGAGTTTATTTGTGAGTTGTTGACATCGATAGTAGGACAGCACGTTCCATATATCGAGCATGTCGGGGCACAGTCGCAACTGAAGCATTCTGGGTACTTGCAATGGGTTGTGTTGACGTATTCAAGAGACCCGTTTCTACAGACACCACCACAGTACCTGAGGTAAAAGTCCATGCAACTTTCTGAAGAACTCTCATATCTGATAGTCCATGGACACGTGGGGATGACAAGAGCTTGCAGCGTGACGAGTACAGAAATGGCTCGGTATCCTGGAACAAAAGAAGCAGAAAACATTGCTGAATCACTGTTGTTGTCGAACATTCAGTTTGAGCATAGATTTGTTATTGAAGTGACGAGGAGATATTTTGTTCACAAGAAACGAATCCACATAATATATGAAAAGTTGACAGTCCTGACAGACAACGCATACGCTGTTGATGCAAACATTTGAAGGGAAATCCTCATAAACAAATTATAATTTTCGTTAGAATCTAAAATACATGTACACTGTACCACAAACAATGTGACTGTGGCAATGACGACTTGCTCAAACAGCTACGGTAATTGGGAACATTTATTATGTCCCGTGATTGCCAACATGTTGCCAGTGAAATCGTCACATCATCGCCTACTGTGCAGCCCTCTCTCATCCCCCCCACTCCCGTAGTTATGACAGTCTGAAAAATATATCGGTGGCATAGTGTATGTGTGTTGTGTGTGTGTGTATGTTAACTGTGTGTGATAAAACTGACGGGAAGGCTGAAGGAGGCTGAAACTGAAATATTTCTCTTGAAATTATGAGCCAGCTGAACAATAATCCGAGGTGTACATGAGCTTTGTCTGTGACGGAGTAAACAATGTATCACTCTCGACCATTAAGTACAGTGATGTAAGAGTGCGTGCTGACCTGCGCCATCATAGCTCCGCACAAACTTCTGTCTTTACTGTTGTACATGTACGACACTCAGTATTACTTCCCTTGATACTTACCTCAGTATCAGCTATTACTTGCTGGGTCCCATCATGGACAACTATTGACAAAGATATGGGATATAATCTTGGTCTGATTAAGAAGTTCCATCATGGCCAACTATTGACAAAGATATGGGATAGAATCTTGGTCTGATTAAGAAGTCCCATCATGGACAACTATATTAGTGTGTCATGTTGCAAACGGTCAGGTTTTGAGCCATCATACAGATGGTATATAGGCATTACTCCAACGTGTGTTCCACCCACAGCTGACAATAACAATGGTTATATAGAGGACCTGCTCCACCCTGGATGATGTAGGTAGTGTATATGAGAAGAGGTTGTCAATTGGTAGGGGGGGGGGCGGGGGGAGTCTATGGAATGAGTGATTTAATGTGTTAATAATGAGAGTGTAGATTAGGGTGTGAGCTGACCTATCTGGATAGATTGTTGTATGTATAGAGGTTATGATGGGTTGGAACTTCCTGCAGAGTGATGCAATGTTATATATGTATAGGACTTAGAAGAAGTATGGTGGTGGGGACATGAACGAACAGTCATATTTTCCCACCGTGGCACATAATGAGCCAATCGATACTGTTCTCATGTGAGGTTATAGATTTTTTTTTTCCCGCGCCCCACCAACATCTAGGACAAGCGTATCATTGACCAGTCATCGCATTCATTTAGGCTGCCTCTGCAAGAGAGAGCAAGAGAAAGAGAACAAAAATAGTATATATATATAAACCAACTAACTAGAATAACTCAAAGCAATACGCTAATTGGTAAGAGCGCTATGGACATTAGTGAACAGAGTATTTTACAACAACAACAAAAACCGACCGCAAGGTATGCATGACTGTTCTTCTCTCCAGCGATTATTTTTTAGGATATTGCTAAGATACTCTAACTTTTTAACATGTCATATTACTTTACGTGACGTTTGCCGAAGAGTTGGTGACAGTCCATCATTTGGATGATCTTACAGAGGATAGATGTTCAACGTGGATGCAGGCTGCCTGTGACAGGCACAGATTTGCAAGAAAAATAGCAACCACGGCTCTAGTTATATAGTCTGTTCTTTCACCCTTGTACCGCGCAAAAGTTTTACACGCATCGCCGTGCTAACGTCAAAATCAGAATAAATGGCGTCTCTTCAAGAAATCGAGAAGGGAACGAGCGCCATACTTAGAGATGTAATAATTAAAACGAACATAACCGCAACTTCTAAAACTATAAAACGTGCGATAGACCTAATACCCAACAAGTCCATGCTGTAATTGACAAACTACCCGTCATACACAGCGCGTTTTTTATTTTTTTTTTATTTTTCGCTTAGCGAAAAACCTACGATACTCCCTTTACGATTCCGACGTGAACGTTAAGCACGTGATATAACAATTTGCAACCGATGCTTCCAACTGCATCGTAGACAAAAACTACAACATGTATATTCTCACAGGACGGATATTTTTCTATTAAAATGTTTGCAAAACATATATATTAAAATATAATTTTTAAAAAAGTATAAGAGTATGTTTTATTTCGGACGTGTGGATAAACTGTGATTACCGATATTTAAGAAACTGTGATTACCGATATTTAAATGGAATATGATTTATTCTTCTTTGTGTCGTTCGCGGTTTAAAAAAAAACACATTTTTTTACTAGGAGAAAATCCTAAAGACCTACAACAATTGCTTAATGTGATAAACATAACAAGCAAAAAATATGGACTAGAAATGAATATCAAAAAGACTAAAACTATGATCATTAACAAAGAAAATTCTCAAAACCTACAATTAAATATCACAGTTGAGGGAACACATCTGGAAACAGTCCAGAGCTAAAACTACCTGGGACATACTATAACCAATGATGGAAAATGCAAAATTGAAATAAACAAAAGAATAGGTATGACAAAAAGTAATTTTAATGCCATGAAAAATATACTAACAATAAAACAAATATCAGCAGGGCTGAAACTAAGAATGGCAAAATGTTACATCTTCTCAATATTCCTGTATGGTGTAGAAACATGGACATTAGACAAGAAAACAGAACAGAAAATGGAAGCCTTTGAAATGTGGATTTACAGAAGAATAGGTAGAATTGGATGGAAAGAAAAGATAACAAACGATGAAGTTTTAAAACAACTGAAAATTAAAATGACAACTACTAAATACAATTAAGACAAGACAAATGAAATTTTTGGGGCATGTTAAAAAACACAACAGCCTACTAGAAGTAATATTGGAAGGAAAAATACAAGGTAAAAGAGGCAGAGGCAGACTAACATGGACGAGTAACATCAAAAGATGGACAAATCAATCTATGACAGCCTGCACCATCAAAGCAAGAAACAGAGTAGAATGGCGATCCATTAGCAACCTTCGTTGCGTAGAAGGCACTCGATGATGATGATGATGATGAATTAAAAAAATGTTTTTTTTAAAGAAAAGAGTGTCTGTTTTTATATACATTATTCTTATCAGGTTAATAAACTTTGTGGGAATCCGTAGTGACTCAGCAACTTCCAAACTATTTCTCTGTCTAAACAATCAAATACCTATTCGTAATCCTTGTTAAACTGGTATACGTAGAGTAGTTATTTGATCAGCACATGATCTGTTCTTCCTAAAACCGACGTCGGCGTCTCTCAAATGTTTCTCTATGGCCTCTTTTAGTCTCTCCAGAATAAATCTACTTAATATTTTTTTTTCATCCTGGCACTGATAGCAGCATAATTCCCATATAATCTGTGCACTTCTGTAAACTTCCTTTCTAATTGTAGTTGATCATATAACCTTCTTCCATCTCCCAAATTTTATCTAATAGATTATGTAACATCATGGTAGAGGTGTTAATATCTGCTTTGATGGCTTCCGAAGGAATTTCGCCTGGTCCTGTGGCATTACCATTTTAAAAAAATAACTTCTGCTTGTAGTATATATGGTGGGTTATTTGTACCGGGTCTGTTATTTCCATCTCTCCAGGTGTTCCCTTATAGTACTAAGCAGATTTCCTGTCTTATCTCTAATAAAGGCAGTGATCTGTTTGTATTTTCCACATAATTTTCTGTGTACGGTTGTACAGTGCTTTCATATTCCCTTTATTTGCTGCTTCCTCTGCCTCTTTAGCTAGATCATCTATATACTCCCTCTGGCCTCTTTTAGTCTCCCCAGAATGATTCTGCGTAATATATTTCTTGGCACTGATAACGGCTACCATGGAGCGCCATTCTGCTCTGTCTCTTTCTGTGATGGTGCAAGTTGTCATAGGCTGACGTGTCCATCTTTTGATGTTACTCGTCCATATTAGTCGTGATCTGCCTCTGCCTCTTTTACCTTGTATTTTCCCCATCCAAGATTACTTTTAGTATGCTGTTGTGTATTTTAAAATGGCCCATAAATCGCATTTGTCTTGTATGAATTGTGTTTAGCAGTTCTCTATTCATTTTTTTAGTTGTTTGAAGACTTCATTGTTTGTTTTCTTCTCTTTCCACCAAATTCTACCTATTCTTCTATATATCCACATATCAAAGGCTTCAGTTTTCTGTTCTGTTTTCTTGTCCAATGTCCCTGTTTATGCACCATATAGGAATGTTGAGAAGACAACATTTTGCTATTCTTATTTTTAGCCCTGATCTTATTTGCTTTGATGTTAGTATATTTTTCATGGCATTAAAGTTATTTTTACCATTCATATTCCTTTGCTTATTTCAGTTTTACATTTTCCATCACTAGTTATAGTATGTCCATGGTAGTTGTAGTTCTGAACTGTCTCCAGGTCTATTCCTTCAATTTTGATATCCAATTGCTGGTTTTGAATATTTTCTTTGTTTATTGTCATAGTTTTACTTTTTTTTATATTCATATCTAATCCATATTTATTTATTTTATTTTTTTTGCTTGTCATGTTTAATTCATTAAGTAATTGTTGTAGATCTTTATGATTTTCTGGTAGTAATACAGTATCATCAACATATTTTAGGTTAATGATTATCGTTCCATTAATGTTTAGACCTGGCATTTATGTGATGTTTTAAAGATTTTCTCAGTGTATATATTGCACAAGCATGGTGATAGGATGCAATTATATTTTACTCCTCTTTTTATAAAATAGGTATCGAGTTCTCTGTGTTATATTTTATTATTGCTGTTTGCTCCCAGTATAAATTACCTATCTCAGTCATCCTTTAAAACTGGGAACTATTGATATTGTGATATGAGGGATCAACAAGATATTTTGACAGCGTAATCTCTGATAAACTCACCGACAGCGTTACGTGTGATGTCAATTTTTTTTTTTTTTGGTGTGTGTGGAAACGTTGAGATAGTTTAACACCTGTTGAACTGGTTCTCTTCAATATTGGATATTCAAATGAGGCCAAAATGAAGGCAGAATCCATATGACAGAGCGAGTCGAAACACTGGGATGTTCTGTTGGTGACACATGTGAAAAAGATGAAGTTGTTGTTGTTGTTGAAACACCATGATGGCTGAGTGAACATGTTGTTGAAATGACAGATATTGTTGCCGTTATTTGTGCTGACAAGAGAGTTCTTTTTTTTTGGTAATGAACATGTGAAGGATCGTGATGTCATGACAGACAGAGGTAGTTGAAACATGGTATATCTGCGTAAGCCTACGGCGTGGTAATTAACTTGTAGCTGGTATTTCTGGTGTAAGTAATGTAAAGTTTGTGGTGAGAGAGGTGTCACTGAAAATGTTGCTAGTGATGTGACTAGTGTCTGCATTGGACTGTTCCTATACACCATTGGAACTGTCTGTATTTTGTGTGAGATATGTCATCTGAACTTCAGTTTGGTTGTATCCTAGATGTGTTGAAGCGAAGAGATTTCCATCTTGCAGATACACCTGCAAATGATCATCTTTTCCAGCAAAGTTCCTACACAAGGGAGGAGGCTGATGGGTCTGTAATTCTTGGAGATCTTTTTAATGACTTTTCAGAGTCAAGGTATGGTATGTAGAGACCTCCTCCCACGCAGATGATACTTGTCCTAAGTGTCAAATATTGTTAACAATCCTGAAAAACCAGTCATCGGGGCGCAGGCTTGAAGAAATCAATGTCGAACTCTGACATTGAAAAATACCTGAACACTGTCCTTCACCCTCGTTGTAATGTTTAAGTAAGATTTCCTGGAATGAAATTCGGCATCTAGGTGATCATCGCGTCAAACATATCATAGGCTGTGATTGAGCTCGATGTTTTTACATCCTCTTGACGGGAGGATGATGAGCCTGTAAATCACGGAAGCCGTGTTCTCATCGCACGGTCTAGGTATGGTATGTAGAGATCTCCTTCCAGGTAGATAATACCTGTCTTGAGTGTCAAATTCGGTTAACGATCCTGAAAAAAGACATGATGACGGAATCCTCGAGGTGTGAGGAATATTGTTATAAGACCATGATTTTCATGTACCATACCAACGGACGAAGACAATCATCATGCCCGACCACATTTTTCTGTCCACAGTGCAACTTATCAGTTCAGTTGTTGTGTGTTTTCCATCCCAAAACACCAAACTATCTACCATCTTCTCTCTTTATCGAACACGATCTTTCATTCCTTTTTATTTTGCCACTTGTAACCAAGTATTCGAACTTTCCTTTTTTTCATGATGTGCCTGCAAAATGTCGATTGTTATTTTCTACTGTTGATTAAGAGCTCTCTTTTTGCGTTTGACTCTTTTAAAACACTCATGGAACGCTCAAATTCTTCTGAGAAAGTCCACATATGTGGCCTCTAAGCGGCTTTTCATTTGGTTGTCTGCTGACCAGCGATGTCACCACCACTCCATGTATAATTGACCCTGACAGGCGATTTGCGAAAATAAGAGGGAAGCAAGTTGGTATGAACGCCGTGCACAAACAATACATGAGAATCTATGGATAAATCAATCTAGCCAGGGGTCTGATGGTGACATATTTCGAATGATTTGACATGAACCAGCTACTTTTCAACATCTACACTTTTAAAAGTAACAGGTAAGTCGACTAAGGTATAGATAGCATACTACCCAAAACCGGCGCTTTTTATTCTACTGCGAAGGTAGAGATAGTGGACACGATGTACGTACACGAACACTAGACTAAACTTACCCAATTGTTCAAAAGAGACTGGGAGAGGTGAGCACGGGTAAGCCCTGACGAAGACGACTGCAAATTTGTGTCTTCCCGAGAAAACATATTGTCAACACATCTGCAATAGTTGTAAAAGTGGGTTCAGAAACTATTATGAGGACCCCCAAAGGCGGTGTTTCTGAATACAATTTGATCGAAATCTTGCTTTCAACCGACACATAGATAAACTTTTATGAAAGGGTAGATACTTTGAGTTTTCACCAGGTGTTTATTAAGAAGTACCATCATGGACAACTATTGACATAGATAGAAGATAGAATCTTGGTCTGATTAAGAAGTCCCATCATGGACAACGATTGACAAAGATAGAAGATAGAAATTTGATCTGATTAAGAAGTCTCATCATGGGCAACTATTGACAAAGACAGAAGATAGAAACTTGGTCTGATTAAGAAATCCCATCATGGACAACTATTGACAAAGACAGAAGATAGAAACTTGGTCTGATTAAGAAATCCCATCATGGACAACTATTGACAAAGACAGAAGATAGAAACTTGGTCTGATTAAGAAATCCCATCATGGACAATTATTGACAAAGACAGAAGATAGAAACTTGGTCTGATTAAGAAATCCCATCATGGACAACTATTGACAAAGACAGAAGATAGAAACTTGGTCTGATTAAGAAATCCCATCATGGACAACTATTGACAAAGACAGAAGATAGAAACTTGGTCTGATTAAGAAATCCCATCATGGACAATTATTGACAAAGATAGAAGATCTATCTGCAGAAAGGCCTTACGTTCTTTGTTCCTGCTTCAAGCCTTATGTTCTTTGTTCCTGCTTCACGCCTTATGTTTTTTGTTCTTACTGCACGCCTTATGTTCTTTGTTCCTGCTTCACGCCTTATGTTTTTTGTTCTTACTGCGCACCTTATGTTCTTTGTTCCTGCTTCACGCTTTATGTTTTTTGTTCTTACTGCGCACCTTATGTTCTTTGTTCCTGCTTCACGCTTTATGTTTTTTGTTCTTACTGCGCACCTTATGTTCTTTGTTCCTGCTTCACGCTTTATGTTTTTTGTTCTTACTGCGCACCTTATGTTCTTTGTTCCTGCTTCACGCCTTATGTTTTTTGTTCTTACTGCGCACCTTATGTTCTTTGTTCCTGCTTCACGCCTTATGTTTTTTGTTCTTACTGCGCACCTTATGTTCTTTGTTCCTGCTTCACGCCTTATGTCCTTTGTTTCGAATGTAGTCTCAGTGTGTTTTTGTTTCACCTCGCCTCTGGTACCTACTGAACTTTCTGAGTTTCTTCTCTACACACAAACAACTATTACAGCACAACCACATCAGAGTATCGCTATTTTACCTATCACAGCACCACCGTCTACCTCTCAGAGCACCATTATCTACCTATCACATCACCACCGTCTACCTCTCAGAGCACCATTATCTACCTCTCAGAGCACCATTATCTACCTACCACAGCACCACCGTCTACCTCTCAGAGCACCATTATCTACCTATCCGAGCGGCAAATACACTTGAAGCATCACTTTTTTACCTTACTGAGCACTGCAATATGCATCTCAGAGCATCACAATCTACCTACAAGAGTACCACTGTATAATTACAAGAGCACTAATGTCTACCTACAAGAGTACCTATGTACCCGGACGACTTATTATTTACTTGTGCGCGGCTTGACGGGCAGATGTCAGCTGTGTTGATATATATATCGATCGTTACTTTGTTTACGTTGATGGCGGCCTTCATCCAACCGGTCAGTCTCTTGCGTAATTGACCTCAGCTGGAATGTGCTCATCTTGTTTACAATTGGGCCAACACATCTTCGTGCCCACCTGGCTATCGTCTCAGCCCTGATCTTGTCTGGTCACTGGCGTACTTCTAGTTCGTTGTTAAGATGACTGTTTCACGTTGTGGTTTCGCGACAACTTGATTGTTGTTATGATTAGTCCCTGAGGGTTGACGCTAGGCTAGATAGTTATAACTGTGTAATATATAACAACGCATTGGGTGTAAGAGTTAGTTCCGACTTTTAATTCTCTCACAACGTACTCTCGTTACACACTGGATATGGCAGTTTACGCACTTAGAGCGCACTCTACAAGCACTTCATTCTATCGTCCTACACTTGTCTCTGGGCTCCACACGCATTCATACTCGCATCTAAACTACATGTTGACCGTCTCCATCGACGGCCCGCTCTAAAGCTACTTCTACCGGCCCGGCTATCGCTTGGTACTCGTTACTAACTGTCTCTTGATTGTGCTACAAACTAATCTGTCCGCCTATCTGTTCTTTACTGGTCTCTGCATCTCCTAACTATCGCTTGGTCTTTGCTGGCTAAAACGCTATTATCCTTGCTTGGTGTTATGACTCTGGATCGTCACTCCCTGCCAACTCAGTCTCTTCCAATGTTCAGTCTCTCAATCCTCTATCCACGTGCTTCTTAAAACTCCTTCACTATTAGTCTAACTCACATTCTAATCTAATTCTACTAGGCTAAGGTTAGCACCCCCCCCCCCCCCATGGGCCGACCATATGATCGCCCGGCTCCTAACGAGCGCGTGTGCTCTGCCGACTACATTTCTCCAAGTGTCTGGTCTCCAGTGCTTCTATCCAAGTGATTCTTAAATCTTTTGTGTTTACCTCTTAAATTTGGATCTTGTCAGCCAATAAAAATTGACTTCCCACGCGTCTGTCTGCCCACTCACTTCTGGAGATGGCCTTCCATGTTTTGCGCGTGAATTTCGACCCATAGTCTCATTTTTCTCCTGACTTCGTCTTAATGTCCTTTTTTCTTGACCTTGTTATCTCGTCTGTTTATTCCTCTATTCTCTCCATTCCTCCCCCTTCTATACCTAAGCGTCTGTCTGCCCACTCACTTCTGGAGATGGCCTTCCACGTGTTTTTTTCCCGTGCATTTTGACCCATCCTCATTATTTTTATTGTGACTTCGTTTTAATGTCTTTTTCCTTTTTTCTCCTTGACCTTGTTCTCTCGTCTTTCTTTTCCTCCTCTACTCTCGCCAATCCTACACCAAGGTCTACCTGTCAGTGAACTACTATCTACTATTCAGATGACTGCTATTTGCTTATCAGATCACAACTATCTATCTATCTATCTATCTATCTATCTATCTATCTATCTATCTATCTATCTATCTATCTATCTATCTATCTATCTATCTATCTATCTATCTATCTATCTATCTATCTATCTATCTATCTATCTATCTATCTATCTATCTATCTATCTATCTATCTTTCTATCTATCTATCTATCTATCTATCTATCTATCTATCTATCTTTCTACCTGCCTGTCTATCTGCCTGTCTGTCTATCTATCCATCAATCTATCAATCTGTCTATCAGATCACCACTATCTACCTATCAGATCACCACTATCTACTATCAGATCACCACTACGAATATATTAGATCACCCTTATCTACCTATAAGGTTACTGATATCTACCTATCAGATCACCACTATCTAACTATCAGATCACCACTATCTATCAGATCACCACTATCTATCAGATCATCACTATTTACCTATCAGATCACCACTATCTAACTATGAGATCACCACTATCTAACTATCAGATCACCACTATCTATCAGATCACCAATATCTATCAGATCACCACTATCCACCTATAAGATTACCACTATCTACCAAACAGATCACCACTATCTATCAGATCACCACTATCTAACTATCAGATCACCACTATCCACCTGTAAGATTACCACTATCTACCTATCAGATCACCACTATCCACCTGTAAGATTACCACTATCTACCTATCAGATCACCACTATCCACCTGTAAGATTACCACTATCTACCTATCAGATCACCACTATCTACAAATCAGATCACCGCTGATCCCTGTCGCTGGCAACATCCATATTGGACTCACTTGCCCCTGAAGTTTGATGTGGACTTAAATGAGATGACAGCAGTGAGAATCGTGTTAAGACTATTAACCATGAGACAGTAGTTTTTGAAATTTGGAGTAGATTAGGCCAGTATAGCGATTCTGCTGATTGGATGTGAGACATTATAGTAACTATAGGATGATTTGATGTGAGGCATTATAGTAACTATGGGAGGATTTGATGTGAGGCATTATAGTAACTATGGGAGGATTTGATGTGAGGCATTATAGTAACTATGGGAGGATTTGATGTGAGGCATTATAGTAACTATGAGAGGATTGATGTGAGACATTATAGTAACTATGGGAGGATTTGATGTAAGGCATTATAGTAACTATGAGAGGATTGATGTGAGACATTATAGTAACTATGGGAGGATCTGATGTGAGGCATTATAGTAACTATGGGAGGATCTGATGTGAGGCATTATAATAACTATGGGAGGATTGATGTGAGACATTATAGTAACTATGGGAGGATTTGATGTGAGGCATTATAGTAACTATGGGAGGATTGATGTGTGACATTATAGTAACTATGGGAGGATCTGATGTGAGGCATTATATTAACTATGGGAGGATCTGATGTGAGGCATTATAATAACTATGGGAGGATTGATGTGAGACATTATAGTAACTATGGGAGGATTTGATGTGAGACATTATAGTAACTATGAGAGGATTGATGTGAGACATTATGGTAACTATGGGAGGATCTGATGTGAGGCATTATAATAACTATGGGAGGATTGATGTGAGACATTATAGTAACTATGGGAGGATTTGATGTGAGGCATTATAATAACTATGGGAGGATTGATGTGAGACATTATAGTAACTATGGGAGGATTGATGTGAGACATTATAGTAACTATGGGTGGCTTTGATGTGAGACATTATAGTAACTATGAGAGGATTTGATGTGAGGCATTATAGTAACTATGGGAGGATCTGATGTGCGGCATTATAATAACTATGGGAGGATTGATGTGAGACATTATAGTAACTATGGGAGGATTTGATGTGAGGCATTATAGTAACTATGGGAGGATTGATGTGTGACATTATAGTAACTATGGGAGGATTGATGTGAGACATTATAGTAACTATGGGTGGCTTTGATGTGAGACATTATAGTAACTATGAGAGGATTTGATGTGAGGCATTATAGTAACTATGAGAGGGTTTGATGTGAGACATTATAGTAACTATGGGAGGATTGATGTGAGACATTATAGTAACTATGGGTGGCTTTGATGTGAGACATTATAGTAACTATGAGAGGATTTGATGTGAGGCATTATAGTAACTATGAGATGATTTGATGTGAGACATTATGGTAACTATGGGAGGATTTGATGTGAGACATTATAGTAACTATGGGAGGATTTGATGTGAGGCATTATAGTAACTATGGGATGATTTGATGTGAGACATTATAATAACTATGGGATGATTTGATGTGAGACATTATAGTAACTATGGGAGGATTTGATGTGAGGCATTATAGTAACTATGGGATGATTTAATGTGAGACATTATAGTAACTATGGGATGATTTGATGTGAGACATTATAGTAACTGGGAGCCGCGATAGCTCAGTGGTTAGTGAACTGGACTACAAAGGACAAGGGGTAGGGTTCTATCCCAACCGACGACTTCCGGGTTCACCCAGCCTTAAATGGGTACCGGATTTTTTTCTGGGAAAGTAAGGCAGCACGGGCGTAATACCGACCACATTACCCCAAAAATCATGTGCTGAAGGTCTGTAAAATATAGGGTCGCTAACACCATATTTCCCTATATGCCACTTGGCGTGACGGGGGTACTTTACTTTTTTTTTTTTTATTATAGTAACTATGAGAGGATTGATGTGAGGCATTATAGTAACTATGAGAGGATTGATGTGAGACATTATAGTAACTATGGGAGGATTTAATGTGAGGCATTACAGTAACTATGAGAGCATTGATTTGAGACATTATAGTAACTATGGGAGGATTTGATGTAAGGCATTATAGTAACTATGAGAGGATTGATGTGACACATTATAGTAACTATGAGAGGATCTGATGTGAGGCATTATAGTAACTATGAGAGGATCTGATGTGAGGCATTATAGTAACTATGGGAGGATCTGATGTGAGGCATTATAGTAACTATGGGAGGATCTGATGTGAGGCATTATAGTAACTATGAGAGGATTGTTGTGAGACATTATAGTAACTATGAGAGGATTGATGTGAGGCATTATAGTAACTATGAGAGGATTGATGTGAGGCATTATAGTAACTATGAGAGGATTGATGTGAGGCATTATAGTAACTATGAGAGGATTGATGTGAGGCATTATAGTAACTATGAGAGGATTGATGTGAGGCATTATAGTAACTATGAGAGGATTGATGTGAGGCATTATAGTAACTATGAGAGGATTGATGTGAGGCATTATAGTAACTATGAGAGGATTGATGTGAGGCATTATAGTAACTATGAGAGGATTGATGTGAGGCATTATAGTAACTATGAGAGGATTGATGTGAGACATTATAGTAACTATGAGAGGATTGATGTGAGGCATTATAGTAACTATGAGAGGATTGATGTGAGGCATTATAGTAACTATGAGAGGATTGATGTGAGGCATTATAGTAACTATGAGAGGATCTGATGTGAGACATTATAGTAACTATGAGAGGATTGATGTGAGACATTATAGTAACTATGGGAGGATCTGATGTGAGGCATTATAGTAACTATGAGAGGATTGATGTGAGACATTATAGTAACTATGGGAGGATCTGATGTGAGACATTATAGTAACTATGGGAGGATCTGATGTGAGGCATTATAGTAACTATGAGAGGATTGATGTGAGACATTATAGTAACTATGGGAGGATCTGATGTGAGGCATTATAATAACTATGGGAGGATTGATGTGAGACATTATAGTAACTATGGGAGGATTTGATGTGAGGCATTATAGTAACTATGGGAGGATTGATGTGTGACATTATAGTAACTATGGGAGGATTGATGTGAGACATTATAGTAACTATGGGAGGATTTGATGTGAGACATTATAGTAACTATGAGAGGACTTGATGTGAGGCATTATAGTAACTATGAGAGGGTTTGATGTGAGACATTATAGTAACTATGGGGGGATTGATGTGAGACATTATAGTAACTATGAGAGGATTGATGTGAGACATTATAGTAACTATGGGGGGATTGATGTGAGGCATTATAGTAACTATGGGGGGATTGATGTGAGACATTATAGTAACTATGGGGGGATTGATGTGAGACATTATAGTAACTATGAGAGGATTGATGTGAGACATTATAGTAACTATGGGGGGATTGATGTGAGGCATTATAGTAACTATGAGAGGGTTTGATGTGAGACATTATAGTAACTATGGGGGGATTGATGTGAGGCATTATAGTAACTATGAGAGGATTGATGTGAGACATTATAGTAACTATGGGGGGATCTAATGTGAGACATTATAGTAACTATGGGAGGATTTAGGGAGCCGCGATAGCTCAGTGGTTAGTGAACTGGACTACCACGGACAAGGGGTAGGGTTCGATCCTAACCGACGGCTTTCGGGTTCACCCAGCCTTAAATGGGTACCGGATTTTTTCTGGGAAAGTAAAGCAGCACGGGCGTAATACTGACCACATTACCCCAAAAATCATGTGCTGAAGGTCTATAAAATATAGGGTCACTAACACCATATTTCCCTATACGCCACTTGGCGTGACGGGGGTACTTTACTTTTTTTTTTTTATGGGAGGATTTGATGTGAGACATTATAGTAACTATGGGAGGATTGATGTGAGACATTATAGTAACTATGGGAGGATTTGATGTGAGACATTATAGTAACTATGAGAGGATTGATGTGAGACATTATAGTAACTATGAGAGGATTGATGTGAGACATTATAGTAACTATGAGAGGATTGATGGGAGGCATTATAGTAACTATGAGAGGATTGATGGGAGGCATTATAGTAACTATGAGAGGATTTGATGTGAGGCATTATAGTAACTATGAGAGGATTGATGTGAGACATTATAGTAACTATGAGAGGATTGATGGGAGGCATTATAGTAACTATGAGAGGATTTGATGTGAGGCATTATAGTAACTATGAGAGGATTGATGGGAGGCATTATAGTAACTATGAGAGGATTTGATGTGAGGCATTATAGTAACTATGAGAGGATTGTATGTGAGACATTATAGTAAATATGAGAGGAATGTATGTAAGACATTATAATAACTATGAGATGAGAGCTTAGAACTTGTGACGTGGATAGCATCTAGGAACATTAGAGTTAGATTGTAAAGAAACTAGCTGCTGTATAGAACGCATGGTCATGTGATTTCAAAATGTATTATGTAATGTTGTGACAAGTGTGTGTGTTATTAAATATGTAATCTGAGACATATCTCTTGTCATAAGTTAAAAATATAGTTGTGATGTAAAACGTTGAAAAGGAAAACAGTGTAAAAGTATTTAGAAATATATTCTATCGGCATTTATATTTCTCCGTCAAAGATGATTAATTCTGTCAGTAACGTTACATTATTATTATACAGAGAACATCACAAAATTCTGTACAGAAACAGGTAAACTCTACCTACTTGTCCCATGAGCTGGCGACCCACATACTCTACTTACTTGTCCCATGAGCTGGCGACCCACATACTCTACTTGTCCCATGAGCTGGCGACCCACATACTCTACTTGTCCCATGAGCTGGCGACCCACATACTCTACTTGTCCCATGAGCTGGCGACCCACATACTCTACTTGTCCCGTGAGCTGGCGACTCACATACTCTACTTGTCCCGTGAGCTGGCGACCCACATACTCTACTTGTCCCATGAGCTGGCGACCCACATACTCTACTTGTCCCATGAGCTGGCGACCCACATACTCTACTTACTCGTCCCATGAGCTGGCGACTCACATACTCTACTTGTCCCATGAGCTGGCGACCCACATACTCTACTTGTCCCATGAGCTGGCGACCCACATACTCTACTTGTCCCATGAGCTGGCGACCCACATACTCTATTTGTCCCATGAGCTGGCGACCCACATACTCTACTTGTCCCATGAGCTGGCGACCCACATACTCTACTTGTCCCGTGAGCTGGCGACTCACATACGTTAATTGTCCCATGAGCTGGCGACCCACATACTCTACTTGTCCCTTGAGCTGGCGACCCACATACTCTACTTGTCCCTTGAGCTGGCGACCCACATACTCTACTTGTCCCTTGAGCAGGCGACTCACATACTTTACTTGTCCCTTGAGCTGGCGACCCACATACTCTACTTGTCCCGTGAGCTGGCGACCCACATACTCTACTTGTCCCATGAGCTGGCGACCCACATGCTCTACTTGTCCCTGAGCTGGCGACCCACATACTCCTTGTCCCTTGAGCTGGCGACCCACATACTCTACTTGTCCCTTGAGCTGGCGACCCACATACTCTACTTGTCCCTTGAGCTGGCGACTCACATACTTTACTTGTCCCTTGAGCTGGCGACCCACATACTCTACTTACTTGTCCCGTGAGCTGGCGACCCACATACTCTACTTACTTGTCCCGTGAGCTGGCGACCCACATACTCTATTTGTCCCGTGAGCTGGCGACCCACATACTCTACTTGTCCCGTGAGCTGGCGACCCACATACTTTAATTGTCCCATGAGCTGGCGACCCACATACTCTACTTGTCCCTTGAGCTGGCGACCCACATACTCTACTTGTCCATTGAGCTGGCGACCCACATACTCTACTTGTCCAATGAGCTGGCAACCCACATGCTCTACTTGTCCCTTGAGCTGGCGACCCACATACTCTACTTGTCCCTTGAGCTGGTGACACACATACTCTACTTGTCCCTTGAGCTGGCGACCCACATACTCTACTTGTCCCTTGAGCTGGCGACTCACATACTTTACTTGTCCCTTGAGCTGGCGACCCACATACTCTACTTACTTGTCCCGTGAGCTGGCGACCCACATACTCTACTTACTTGTCCCGTGAGCTGGCGACCCACATACTCTACTTGTCCCATGAGCTGGCGACCCACATACTCTACTTGTCCCTTGAGCTGGCGACTCACATACTCTACTTGTCCCATGAGCTGGCGACTCACATACTCTACTTGTCCCATGAGCTGGCGACCCACATACTCTACTTGTCCCATGAGCTGGCGACTCACATACTCTACTTGTCCCATGAGCTGGCGACCCACATACTCTACTTGTCCCATGAGCTGGCGACCCACATACTCTACTTGTCCCATGAGCTAGCGACCCACATACTCTACTTGTCCCGTGAGCTGACGACCCACATACTTTACTTGTCCCGTGAGCTGGCGACTCACATACTCTACTTGTGCCGTGAGCTGGCGACTCACATACTCTACTTGTCCCGTGAGCTGGCGACCCACATACTTTACTTGTCCCTTGAGCTGGCGACTCACATACTCTACTTGTCCCGTGAGCTGGCTACCCACATACTTTACTTGTCTCGTGAGCTGGCGACTCACATACTCTACTTGTCCCTTGAGCTGGCGACCCACATACTCTACTTGTCCCGTGAGCTGGCGATCCACATACATTACTTGTCCCTTGAGTTGGCGACTCACATACTCTACTTACTTGTCCCTTGAGCTGGCGACCCACATACTTTACTTGTCCCTTGAGCTGGCGACTCACATACTCTACTTGTCCCGTGAGCTGGCGACCCACATACTCTACTTGTCCCTTGAGCTGGCGACCCACATGCTCTACTTGTCCCATGAGCTGGCGACTCACATACTCTACTTACTTGTCCCATGAGCTGGCGACTCACATACTCTACTTGTCCCGTGAGCTGGCGACTCACATACTCTACTTACTTGTCCCGTGAGCTGGCAACCCACATACTCTATCTACTTGTCCCGTGAGCTGGCGACTGACATACTCTACCTACTTGTCCCGTGAGCTGGCGACTGACATACTCTACTTACTTGTCCCGTGAGCTGGCGACTGACATACTCTACTTACTTGTCCCGTGAGCTGGCGACTCACATACTCTACTTACTCGTCCCGTGAGCTGGCGACCCACATACTCTATCTTCTTGTCCCGTGAGCTGACGACCCACATAATTTACTTACTTATCCCGTGAGCTGGCAATCACGCCACACCTTTACTGTTTGCACCTGTTAATTGGTGGCCTTGGCATGAACGGTCTCGCTAACATACAAGCTGAATGCGCCCAAACCTGTCAAAAAAACTGTGCTTCTGTAAACATCACTATAGCTGTTTATGTTTGTGCTGACAATGATCAAGCTGTTTATGTTTTTATTGACAATGATCAAGCTGTTTATGTTTTTGTTGACAATGATCAAGCTGTTTATTCACAATGCAGAACACTGTGGGCAAGCTGCTGGAGAAAATAGTTGCCCGTGTCCTCACGTGACGCCTTGAACAGAAACGCGTATTCCCATTCACACTCGGAGGTTATAGATATAACAAAGAGACATGGCTCAATGCGGCAGTATTTGCCTATGACGTCTTCGAAGGCTTCCACAGACGAGAGGAGACATGTGCTGCTGCTATAGATCTGGAGGATGCATACAACAGGGTACCATTTGAATATCTCATGCATATGCTTCTCAAACTGGCGGTGAACCCCTTCCTCATAAGATGGATCGCCGCGGCACTGTTTCAGAGGAAGGTGCTACTCAGATGTGGAAGTTGGTCTTCCGAGCCAACATCCATTTGTCCTGGGCTGCCACAAGGCTCACCATTGTCACCAGTTCTATTTAATGTGTACACAATAACGATCACGGCCCAACAGCTGGATGGGAGGGGAAGAACTATGACTTTTGCTGATGATATTCTGATATATCGACAGGGAAGAGACAGACGGGGAATCGCCTCCACAATGCAAGACGAACTCGATCGCATTTCTTGCTGGTGTGGGGTTTCAGGTGCCTTGGTTAATCCTAATAAAGCATCAGTTTCATGGTTCTCCCTTAACAATCATATCGTTAATACGACCACACCGGTAGTACGAATGGGAGCTGATGAGGTGACCAGGGACAAGTTGATGACATATCTCGGAGTTAAGTTTGATCGCAGCCTGTGTTTTCGGGACCACGTCAACCATGTGATAACAAAATCCCGCAAAGGATTAGCCGCCTTGAAGGTCATGGCAGCTGCCAACATCGAGCAGAGGCTACTTACTCTTCTGTTCCAGGGATTAGTCCTCGCACCAATCGAGTATGCCCTGGCCATTCTTACTGTTAGTACGACTCAAATTGATAGGCTGGAGAAAATACAAAATGAAGCCATGCGCATTATCCTGGGATGTACGAGGGACACTCCCTGTGTGGCAAGGAGGTATCTTCTTGACTTTCCAACCATGGATGACAGAATCAAGATCTGGAGAGTACGAGCATACCTGAAGATTAGTACAGATACAGAGCATCCATTGCACCACATGCTCAACACAGAGAAAGACACCAGGCTAAAAAGAGGCAAATCATGGGTGGGCCGAGCAGAAGATGTCATCAAACAGGTCTGTGGGCTTACCAATCTCAGCGTTGGTGAGGAGTGGATACCGGTGCCTACGTCATTCAAGGGGACTTTCTCATGTATTGTCACACTCGACAGGAAAAGTAGGGAACAGAACCCGGTCGTGGTTAATGCTGAGGTCAACGGTCTCATCTGCGATAACACCGATGAGAAAGATGCAGTCATCTATACAGACGGATCTGTAAGACGACACGAAAGAAGTGCATGGGCATTTACAGCACGTTCGGCAGGCAGAATAGCCAAGGAAGACAGTGGTGCATACGCCATGACCACGAGTAGCATGACAATGGAGGTGATGGCAGTGACCAAGGCATTCAAATGGTTATAGTCACAAGACTACATCCACGCATGTATACTGAGTGATTCGATGAGCATGATAAAAAAAGTGGAGGCGGGCTTTGTACGCATGCAATGGTTAGAGTCGTTGCAGAAATCCAAAATACGTAAGGTCACCTTTGTCTATGTCCCTGGACATGCGGGAGTACGGGGAAATGAGAGAGCGGACAGGTTGGCTAGCTGCGCTGTCGTTGAGGACCGGCAACCGATGGATCGGGCGGACATCATCAATGCACTCAGAGATGTGGGAAGAGCACGGGACTTCGACAAACACAGATCAGCGTCGCTTCTTCGGATGATGGAAATGGGAGTTAAGATGGGCACAGCCAGAAATGAGAAACTTGGTGGCCGTGTAAGAAGACTTATCAACCAACATAGAACTGGAGTCGTCAGTCGCTGGACACTGAGGGAATTGCTGAGGAGGGGATCTGAGCACCTATGGACATGTTCGGAGTGCAATGATGATGACCCGCAAATAACTCAATAACTCAATAAGCTGTTTATATTTCTGTTGACAATGATCAAGCTGTTTATGTTTGTGCTGACAATGATCAAGCTGTTTATGTTTTTTGTTGACAATGATCAAGCTGTTTATGTTTTTGTTGACAATGATCAAGCTGTTTATATTTCTGTTGACAATAATCAAGCTGTTTATGTTTGTGTTGGCAATGATTAAGCTGTTTATGTTTGTGTTGACACTAATCAAGCTGTTTATGTTTGTGTTAACAATGATCAAGCTGTTTATGTTTGTGTTGACAATGATCAAGCTGTTTGTGCTGACAATGATCAAGCTGTTTATGTTTGTGGTGACAATGATCAAGCTGTTTATGTTTGTGTTGACAATAATCAAGCTGTTTATGTTTGTGTTGACAATAATCAAGCTGTTTATGTTAGTGTTGACAATGATTAAGCTGTTTTTGTTTGTACTGACAATGATCAAGCTGTTTGTGATGACAATGATCAAGCTGTTTATGTTTGTGGTGACAATGGTCAAGCTGTTTATGTTTGTGGTGACAATGATCAAGCTGTTTAAGTTTGTGTTGACAATAATCAAGCTGTTTATGTTTGTGTTGACAATAATCAAGCTGTTTATGTTTGTGTTGACAATGATTAAGCTGTTTATGTTTGTACTTACAATGATCAAGCTGTTTGTGGTGACAATGATCAAGCTGTTTATGTTTGTGCTGACAATGATCAAGCTGTTTATGTTTGTGCTGACAATCATCAAGCTGTTTATGTTTGTGCTGACAATCATCAAGCTGTTTATGTTTGTGCTGACAATGATCAAGCTGTTTATGTTTATGTTGACAATGATCAAGCTGTTTATATTTGTGGTGACAATGGTCAAGCTGTTTATTTTTGTGGTGACAATGATCAAGCTGTTTATGTTTGTGCTGACAATGACCAAGCTGTTTATGTTTGTGGTGACCATGGTTAGACAAGAAACAATTCTTCAAATGTATGGAATCAACGAATATTTACGTCAGCAAAATGCGAGCAGCATTATCATAACAATGTATATCACATAAACAACATATACCATTTCATGACGTGGAAACTCACATAAAGTGATGCTATTATTTAACATGTGAGCTATCAACCAGTTCATGGTACATCGCGACAAGCAATTGTCGTACATTATTTATCAATTATCCCGCCCTCGCTCTGTCCTCGCATTTCGGAAACAACTTTCAACGATCGTCGCGCTAAGCACGTACACAGGATAATTATTTCAGTAGTCCTGAACTTGTAGCGCCATTAGGTGCACGAATCATCGCCTGGCTCCACTTTGGGGAAGATACATTACCAGCGATGGAGGTACAGATGTTTTTGGCAGCATTTTACCATTTTGTTCTGAATTACCTTGTGTTTGTATAGAGGGAAGACATTTTAAAAAGGTATCCGTAGACTGTCATAAACCTATGGTAGATGGCTGAATAGAGAGAACTATTTGTATAATTGTGTTTTCGGGGCATGTTAAGAGACACAACAGCCTACTAAAAGTAATATTGGAAGGGAAAATACAAGGTAAAAAAGGCAGAGGCAAACCAAGACTAACATGGACGAGTAACATCAAAAGATGAACAGGTCAACCTATGACAATCTGCACCATCAAAGGAAGAGACAGAGTGGAATGGCGCTCCATGGTAGCCAACCTTCGATGCGGAGACGGCACTCAATGAGGATGATTTGTATGATGTTCGTCCAGCTATAATTAGGTATAGGAATGGCGCTCCATGGTAGCCAACCTTCGATGCGGAGACGGCACTCAATGAGGATGATTTGTATGATGTTCGTCCAGCTATAATTAGGTATAGGAATGGCGCTCCATGGTAGCCAACCTTCGATGCGGAGACGGCACTCAATGAGGATGATTTGTATGATGTTCGTCCAGCTATAATTAGGTATAGGAATGGCGCTCCATGGTAGCCAACCTTCGATGCGGAGACGGCACTCAATGAGGATGATTTGTATGATGTTCGTCCAGCTATAATTAGGTATAGGAATGACTTTATGGTACGAGTATTGACTATTAAAGGAGCGTCGGCGCTAATTGGTTACAGTTCTCACTTCTATATCAGAAGCGTCGGCGCTAATTGGTTACAGTTCTCACTTCTATATCAGAAGCGTCGGCGCTAATTGGTTACAGTTCTCACTTCTATATCAGAAGCGTCGGCGCTAATTGGTTACAGTTCTCACTTCTATATCAGAAGCGTCGGCGCTAATTGGTTACAGTTCTCACTTCTATATCAGAAGCGTCGGCGCTAATTGGTTACAGTTCTCACTTCTATATCAGAAGCGTCGGCGCTAATTGGTTACAGTTCTCACTTCTATATCAGAAGCGTCGGCGCTAATTGGTTACAGTTCTCACTTCTATATCAGAAGCGTCGGCGCTAATTGGTTACAGTTCTCACTTCTATATCAGAAGCGTCGGCGCTAATTGGTTACAGTTCTCACTTCTATATCAGAAGCGTCGGCGCTAATTGGTTACAGTTCTCACTTCTATATCAGAAGCGTCGGCGCTAATTGGTTACAGTTCTCACTTCTATATCAGAAGAAACCGAGTTCAATTCCCACAAGTGGTGCCTTTTTTTTTAATCGGACCGACAAGGCTCCGGTGTTCACCCAATATCTAAAAATTGGTACCAGAGATTTTCCTAGAAATATTTTTTTTGTTGGGTGGGGGATGGGGGGAGGGGGGCATTCGCCAATTTTTACCTCTAGCATAGTCAGTAGAGTCTAGGAATTTAATTGTGTGTGTTAATTCGTTATTCCCTGGCAGCCGTGTGCACAGGAGTCCCTCGCAGGACATGCAGATAACTCCGACTTCGGAGGTACTCATATTTTTTCCGTCGATGAGTAATTAACGTTTCCAGCTGGATCTCGCTGCTGAGACTAGGGGTGGTTTCTGCAGGGAGAAATCAGAAATAAAAATCCTAACTGGTGCAACCGGGATTTGAACTCAAAACCTTTGTCCCGACCGACGTCTCTCCAAGAGACCATCCAGTTCCTCTTTCTGAGAAATAAAGGCGGCCTGGCGTGACACCGACTACATCACACAAAAAATGTTCCATGATCATGAAAAATACGCCCACAAACACCATATTCGCCATACACCTGTCAAGGTGTGGAGGGAACCTTTTTATTTGTTTTACCTTTTTACCGTTAACCGTTAATTACCGTCAGGTAAAGTGACTGATATAACTATAACTATAAACTGACTGATATAAGTATAACTGTAAAGTGACTGATATAATTATAACTATAAACTGACTGATATAACTATAACTGTAAAGTGACTGATATAACTATAACTACAAAGTGACTGATATAACTATAACTTTAAAGTGACTGATATAACTATAACTATAAAGTGACTGATATAACTATAACTACAAAGTGACAGATATAACTATAACTTTAAAGTGACTGATATAACTATAAAGTGACTGATGTAACAATAACTATAAAGTGACTGATGTAACAATAACTACAAAGTCACAGATATAACTATAACTATAAAGTGACTGATATAACTATAAAGTGACTGATGTAACAATAACTATAAAGTGACTGATGTAACAATAACTACAAAGTCACAGATATAACTATAACTATAAAGTGACTGATATAACTATAACTATAAAGTGACTGATGTAACAATAACTATAAAGTCACTGATATAACTACAAAGTCACAGATATAACTATAACTATAAAGTGACTGATGTAACAATAACTATAAAGTCACTGATATAACTACAAAGTCACAGATATAACTATAACTATAAAGTGACTGATATAACTATAAAGTGACTGATATAACAATAACTATAAAGTGACTGATATAACTATAAAGTGACCCAAAAATCTCATTTGTCTTGTTTGAATTGTATTTAGTGGTCCTCTTTTCAATTTTACTTGTTTTAAGACTTCATCGCTTGTTTTCTTTTCTTTTCATCCAATTCTACATATTCTTCTATATATATATCCACATTTCAATGACTTAAATTCTCTTGCCTAATGTCCAAGTTTCTGCATCATATAGGAATATATATATATATATATATATATATATATATATATATATATATATATATATATAAGTGCCGTTATAGTCAAGAATATTTGTTGCTTGGCGTGCAGTTAATTGACATTGGTACGAAATCATTCAAATCAAACTATATATTAGGAGTGTGTAGTTTAAAGTAAAGTAGATCCCATCACAATAATTCGTAAGAGCGTGAACACATTACAATTCTACATTTATTAATTTGTTTGTTTGTTTTTTTTTTTTAAATAGTTGGTGCACTTTTAGGTTTTAAATCTTGAATTAAGATTGAATCCTGGGGGTCTGAGACTACAAAACGTATTTAATGGTGGTCCGCGACTACAGAACGTATTTAATGGTGGTCCGCGACTACAGAACGTATTTAATATTTGTCCGCGACTACAAAATGTATTTAATGGGGGTCCACGACTACAAAACGTATTTAATGGGGGTCCACGACTACAAAACGTATTTAATAGGGGTCCACGACTACAAAACGTATTTAATTATGTTCGCGACTACAAAACGTATTTAATGGGGGTCCGCGACTACAAAACGTATTTAATGGGGGTCCACGACTACAAAACGTATTTAATGGGGGTCCACGACTACAAAACGTATTTAATAGGGGTCCACGACTACAAAACGTATTTAATTATGTTCGCGACTACAAAACGTATTTAATGGGGGTCCACGACTACAAAACGTATTTAATGGTGGTCCACGACTACAAAACGTATTTAATTATGTTCGCGACTACAAAACGTATTTAATGGGGGCCCGCGACTACAAAACATATTTAATGGGGGTCCACGACTACAAAACGTATTTAATGGGGGTCCACGACTACAAAACGTATTTAATAGGGGTCCACGACTACAAAACGTATTTAATTATGTTCGTGACTACAAAACGTATTTAATAGGGGTCCACGACTACAAAACGTATTTAATTATGTTCGCGACTACAAAACGTATTTAATGGGGGTCCGTGACTACAAAACGTATTTAATGGGGGTCCGCGACTACAAAACGTATTTAATGGAGGTCCGCGACTACAAAACGTATTTAATGGTGGTCCGCGACTACAAAACGTATTTAATGGTGGTCCGCGACTACAAAACGTATTTAATGGTGGTCCGCAACTACAGAACGTATTTAATGGTGGTCCGCGACTACAAAACATATTTAATGGTGGTCCGCGACTACAGAACGTATTTAATGGTGGTCCGCGACTACAAAACGTATTTAATGGTGGTCCGCGACTACAGAACGTATTTAATAGGGGCCCACGACTACAGAACGTATTTAATATTTGTCCGCGACTACAAAACGTATTTAATAGGGGCCCACGACTACAGAACGTATTTAATATTTGTCCGCGACTATAGAACGTATTTAATAGGGGCCCACGACTACAGAACGTATTTAATATTTGTCCGCGACTACAAAACGTATTTAATAGGGGCCCACGACTACAAAACGTATGTAATGGGGGTCCACGACTACAGAACGTATTTAATGGTGGTCCGCGACTACAGAACGTATTTAATGGTGGTCCGCGACTACAAAACATATTTAATGGTGGTCCGCGACTACAGAACATATTTAATGGTGGTCCGCGACTACAGAACATATTTAATGCGGGTCCGCGACTACAAAACGTATTTAATAGGGGTCCACGACTACAAAACGTATGTAATGGGGATCCGCGACGACAAAACTTATGCAATGGGAGTCCGCAAACACAAAACTTGTGAAGGGGAGTCCACAACTACAAAACTCATGTAATGGGGATCCGCGGTTACCAAACGTATTTAATAGGGGTTCGCGGTAAAGGAAAGCTTGAGAACCACTGCTCTATCCAACACCAGGAAAGCTGATATTGATGAAAATATATCTGGCATAAGTATCTTGATGAGGAGTTGGTATTTCTACTTAATTAAAGAGGAGGTAACTCACACAAGCAAATGTGAACATATTGTGAGAAATGAGATGGGACCGTGTGTTAAGTGTTGAAGTGACTGGTTTCAGAAACAGAACAGCTACATATCGCAGTAAAAATACAGCTTATGAAAAATCACCATCATCATCAAGTGCCATGCCTGCTGGCGTAGGTGATCATGTCTCTCCTCAACTTTCGATCTCGACAGCTATTTGTCATTTCTGGTGTTGACCTTCTGCCAAGCGATTCTCTTAAGCTGTCTACTATCTTTTTTTTTTTTTTTTTTTTTGGCTTCCCTCTCTTCATCCCTCAATTTTCCCAGTTGTCATAATATACTCCAGCTGTTACCTTCTCATTACATGGCAAAATAATGAAGATTGTTGCTTCTTAATTTGGGAAATTAGTTCTCTTTTTACTTTGGTCTCTTTCAGAGCTTTGTTATTACTCTTTTAGCTCTTCGTTGTATTCTCAACATTCTTCTGTATAACCACATTTGTGAAACCTCCAAATCAGAAAGCAACGGCAAACAACTTATTGCAGACTGTCGGAGAATCATGGCAGCTGAAGATAATGTTCATTGGCAAAACAAAAAAAATAAACCAACCCAAAATCATTATGAAGAGCGAAGAACTTGAAATTGTAACAAACTTTGAATATCTGCGATGACAAATATCAAAAGAAGATTAGCAATAGCAACACAAAAATTAAATGCCATGAAGAACATGTGACACAACACTGGCAAGACAGTAAAATTAAAATTACTAAGGACATGTATCTTCCCATTAGCAACATATTGTTGTGAATCACAGACAATCCAGAAAACAGCAAAGACGAAAATCGATTCATTCGAAACAAAATGTTAGAGAAAAATCTTTAAAAGATAACATGGATAATAAAAAAAAAAAAGAAAAATGAAGACATATTTAAAGATTTAACAATTAAAAGGACCTACAAGAACATATCAACAGGCTAAACAACAATACAACGTGAAGATCAACATAAGCAAAACCGAAGTAATGGCAATAGCGAGAAAGAAATAAAAGCTAAACATCATAATAGATAATACAACTTTGAAGCAAGTAGACAATTTTAAATATCTGGGTAGCACGTTAACACAAGACAATAACCAAGAGACCGAGATAGATATAAGGTGTAACCAAGCATGCCAAGTTATAGGCCAAGTATCAACATTATTGAAAAACAAAGCAATAACTACGGAAGCAAAAAGGGCAATATACAAATCACTTGTTCTACCAACTCTGTGCTATCAATGACAGAATTGGACGCTGGACTCTAGAACAATAAGAAAGATAACGACCACCGAAATGAAATGTCAGAAGAATGACAGGAAACAGCTTAAGGGACATAGTAAGAAACACTGACCTGAGGAAGAAACTCGAAATTGAACCAGCCATCGAATACATAAAGAAACACCAGATAAATTGGCTCGGTCACATAACAAGACAAAAAGAACTAACAATGACTCAAAGAGCCTTAAATAAACGCTACGAAAACGCCAGATTAAGAGGAAGACCGAGAAAGAGATGGATAAAGGGAATACTAGAGTCACTAGGAGGAATAACATCAGAAGAGGTCAACAGAAGAGCAAAGAATCGCAGATTGTTTCTCCCCTCGATGCCAACGGCAACAGAGGAAGGATAGAAGAAGAAACAATTAAAAATAACTGGCTTATAAACACCATTCTACAGAGACAATTAAAATACTATCGTCAAAAGACAAAGATGGCTGGAAAGAAAAATAATGGAAGGCATCCTGGGCGACGTGTCAGAGCAGACCAAGAAGAAGGTGGTTTACAGACATCATGGAGGTACAGAAAGGAACACCAAAATTACACTGAAGAAGGATGGAAACATCCTAACAGGTAAGCATGCAGCAAATCACTTTGCAGACTCCTTTGCAAATGACAACAATATTGAAATTAGCCTACAGAAACGACAAGAGACCCGTTTAAAACAACAAAATGCAAGACAAGAAGAGACCACACATGAAGTCATGGAAATACCCATTACACAAAGAGAGTTAGAGCTGGCAATATCCAAATTAAAAATGAAAAAATCACCAGGTAGTGATGGAGTGTCCAATGAAATGATTAAGAACTTGGGAACTGCAGCTAAAGCAAAACTACTGCAGATCTACAACATTTCCTGGATCACAGGTAGAGTGCCACAGGCATGGAGAGAAGCAATTATGATACCATTACTTAAAGCCAGGAAAAGATGGTTCAACGACATCCAGCTATAGACCAATCAGCCTTACAAGTTGTTTGTGCAAAACAATGGAACGTATAATCAATCTCAGACTGCAGTGGTACCTGGAAAGTGAAAATCTCATTGTCCCACAACAAGCAGGCTTTAGACAGTGTTACTCTACCGAAGATCAGGCAACCTATCTTTTCCAGGAAATTGAGGATGCGTTTCAAGAAAAGAAACTGGTACTTGCAGCATGGATAGACCTAAAGAAAGAATTTGATAAGGTATGGAAGGGAGGGCTTTTGAAGAAACTGAGAAATTATGGAGTAAATAGCAGGATGTACAAATGGGTCAAAGCATACCTGCATAACAGGAGAGCCAGAGTGCAACTGGATGGTCTTAAGAGTAAGAATAGTTTGCTGAGACTGCTACGATGTGGACTACAGTTACCGTTCTTTGTTTGAGAGATGAGTTAGTAATTCGGACGATTCCACTGGCACGGGCGGTTGAGCAATTATGGATTTTAATTCCTTTGCAGTGATACCGAGGCCTTCCATAATCAATAACCAATAACAATAAGAGAAAGAATGTCTTACTGCGCCAGGGCGTTCCACAGGGAGGGGTACTATCTCCAACACTTTTTCTGATCTACATCAATGACCTAATTACTGAACTACCACATGGCATCAAAGTGGCAATGTATGCAGATGACTTGGTAATGTGGTGCACAGAGGAGTATGCAACAGTGGCCTCCAAATTGTACAAAGAGCTATGAATGCACTGAATTCATGGACAAATAGATGGTGTATCAGCATCAATACAGACAAATGCAGTACTACACTTTTCACTCTCTCTCCGAAACAAAAAGCAGGAACCATCTACATAAACAATGAGCCTGTGAAAGAAGACATACAAGCTACGTATCTCGGAGTTACATTTGATAACAAACTATCTTGGAAACAGCAGATAAATAAGGCAACCCAAAAAGCAAGGAGGAAATTGTCTATTCTAAGAAAGCTGTGTGGAACTACATGGGGTGCGAGTCGGAAAATACTCAGTAAAGTTTACCAACAGAGTATACGCCCTCATTTAGAATACGGATCATCCGCATGGTGCTCAGCATCAAACACCACACTGCAAGAACTGGACAAAGTACAAAACCAGGCACTTAGGGTCATCACAGGAGCAATGAAATCAACACCAATATTGGAGGTGGAGAAATTGTGGAGGATACCAGCACTGAGAGAACGGAGGGACACAAAGGTACTGATACAGGCAGAAAAATGTGCTTGTATGCCGAGATATCCAATGAAGGACCGATTCCAAAATCTTGCATTGGGACGACTTAAGAGAAGCAGTTTTATTCACCAAGCCAAGCGTATTAGTAGACAAACACCAGACATGCTAAGAGTTGTTAACCCCCTACCGCCCATACCAGAACAGACTCCCTGGACAGAGGAATCAGGATTATCAATACAAATACGGACAGAAGTGAAAGGAATAGTTGACAAAGAGGAACAGAAAAGTCTACAGCGAAAAACAATAACTCTCAGTTTCCTGGACGAAGAATACCCACAAGATATATGGATTCGTGTGTACACAGATGGATCAGCACAGAATGCAGTAAAGAATGGGGGAGCAGGTGCATATATAGAGTACCCAAATAACACTAGGGATATGAATAAAATAGCAACAGGGAAATATTGTCACAATTATGATGCAGAAATACAAGCAATAAAGTTGGCAATAGAAAAACTGCTGAACAGTAATCTTAGCCCACAGCCTATAGTGTTTTTGACAGATGCAAGATCAGTACTCCAGGCACTACAATCCAGAAAATTACCACATCTGCAGACCTTATTGACTGAACTCTGCAAGCACCAGGGGGTTGTCCTGTAGTGGATCCATCTCACTGTGGAGTACCAGGAAATGAGAACGCAGATCAGTTGGCAAAGGAAGGTTCATTGGTTATGGAAGGCCTCGGCATCACAGCAAACGAATTAAAATCCATAATTGCTCAACCGCCCGTGACAGTGGAATCATCCGAATTACTAACTCATCTCCCAAAAAAGAAAGGTAACTAGTCCCCATCGTAGCAGTCTCAGCACACGCCAAAAGACATAAGGCGAAACCGCGCAGAAAGTGAATACAGCCAACTGTTCCCTGTCATACGATATCATCATTCATCGTAAACAAGCGGGATATCGAAGCAGGATCAAAACGGATGAGACACACAGCTCACGGTGTGCACAGAGCACTTAACTCAGTAGCTCCTGCAACAAGCCGGACTTGGAATATGAGGAAACTGCAAGAAGGAACACTTTTCAGACATAGCCTTCAATGGTTCCTGCCGTCTATCCACCATATACCATGGGAGTTCACGTCCTCCCGAAAATGATTATCGTCATAGAACTTGATGATGTTAGGCCATCATTGATGACTCCAATTCCAAACATATAGACACACAGTGGTGGTAAGTTATCATTTCCAATCCAACAGAAGCCACATGACCTGTAGTTAGTAAAACCACAGAGAGAATATGATTTTGTGACCTTTACTGATTCACTCTTAGATGTGAATGTGTAGTTTACACAAGAGGAGAAGTTTTCAACTACAGTGATCCCATTTAAGGCAATTCTGGGATAGCAAGGCAAGTCTCCTTTATAGCAGCAGAACTTGATGTTCTCCGCTCCCTTCTTGTAGCTGCCGCCACACGATTCTGATGTCTCATTAACTTGGACATCATTCAAGAACAATATCAGATTAACATTCCATAGATATGGCTCTGCTGATGAAATGCTTGGTGCAGCAGTTGTATCAATCATACTGGAGGCTCCTGGTCTGTGGTCATTAATATCACAGACGGCACATGATGTTATATTCAGTGTTCCTTTCTGGGGTGTAAATATGTGGCACACACATGGAGAGTGGTTTGTGGTCACAGTAATCCCATTAAAGGCAATTCTAGGGTAGCATGGCATAGCTGTTTCAGAACAGCACAATCCCTTTCATGTTTTCTGTGTTCGCTATAAAGCTGCTGCTGCTACACAATCATGACCAATTATAGGTGTGGACATTATTCACTTGCAATGACAAAACTGCTTTGTTTACATCATAAACCTCTGGAAGCGAATCATTTATGGGAAGGAAGGTTCAACAGGCACACAACTAGATACACCTGTTACATACCATCATAAGAAACAGATAATCAAATCAATCAGAGGACCACAAGCCCCAAATCAAGATGCCTTTCATAATATGAATAGATATGAACAAGTTATCATTACACGCCTCAGAACAGGACACAATCGACTCCATAGTCACATGTATACAAAATTCAAGATCGGCACCTCAACTACTTGTACATGTGGACAGGTGCCCCAGACTGCTGAACACATACTTCAAGACTGCACTGATTATAGTAGACTGAGGAAAATCCATTGGCCCATAGATACAACACTACAGACAAAATTATATGGGCCACTGCAAGAATTACAAAAAAACAGTAACATTTATACAGGAAACGACATTGCAGATATAGACAATACTTCAGGCGAACGAAAGATAGATAGACATCATGGAGACCTTGAACATGACAAAAGAGGAGGTGGGAAATTTGGCTAGAGACGGAGATTCTTTCAGACGGGCTGTAGTGAAAGAACGTTCTGCAAAGAACATGCAACTTGATTATGTTGATGACACACTGATGTGATTTTTCTTGTTTGTTGTCCTATTGTCCATGATTTACATCCATATGTTAAGACTGGCTCTATATAATATCTAAGAACTCTTTTTCTGGTTTCCATTGTCAAAAATGGATTGCACAGTTTATTCCTCTGTTTCTTTTAAATACAGAAACAACAAATAAATTGGTTTGGCTGTCTAGAAAAATCGTCGTGAGATTCCTTACCGTACAGAGCATATATTAAAGAAGAAGGGAGGAGAGCAAAAGGCAGGCCCAGAGAGGTACGGACAGACAACATCAAAGAAACGCTGCAACATTAACTGGCAATTATTGAAGCCGCCAAGATGAGCGAGAACCAGAACTGTGTATGCCTCTCTGAGCAGGAACGGGTACAAGAGAGAGAGAGAGAGAAAACGAAAGAAAGAAAGAAGTAAAAAAAAGAAGGAAGGAAGAAAAAGGAAGAAAGAAAGAAAGAAGTAAAAAAGAAGGAAGGAAGAAGAAAGAAAGAAAGAAAGAAAGAAGAAAGAAAGAAAGAAAGAAAGAAAGAAAGAAAGAAAGACAAAAAAGAAGGAAGGAAGGAAGGAAGGAAGGAAGGAAGGAAGGAAGGAAGGAAGGAAGGAAGGAAGGAAGGAAGGAAGGAAGGACGAAAAAAGAAAGAAAAAATGAAAAAAAGACAGAAAAGAAAAGAAATAAAGGAAAAAAGGAAAGGAAGGAAAGAGAGGAAATAAATGAAAGAAAAGAACGGAAAGGAAAGGAAAGAGAGGAAATGAAGGAAAGAAAGAAAGGAAAAAAAATATAGGAAAGGAAGGAAAGAAAGAAAGGAAAGGAAAAGAAAGGAAAGGAAATGAGAGAGAGGAAATGAATGAAAGAAAGAAAGGAAAGGAAAGAGAGGAAAGGAAGGAAAGAAAGAAAGCAAAGGAAAGGAAAGGAAAGAGAGGAGATGAAGGAAAGAAAGAAAGGGAAGGAAGGAAGGAAATGAAATGAAAGGAAAGGAAAGGAAAGAAAGAAAGGGAAGGAAGGAAGGAAGGAAGGAAGGAAGGAAGGAAGGAAGGAAGGAAGGAAGGAAAGGAAGGAAGGAAGGAGGAAGGAAGGAAGGAAGGAAGGAAGGAAGGAAGGAAATGAAAGGAAAGGGAAGGACCGGGAAGGAAAGAGAGGAAAGGAAGGAAAGGAAGACAGAAAGAGAGGAAAGAGAGAAAAGAAAGAAAGGAAAGGAAAGGAAAGAGATGAAAGAAAAGAGAGGAAAGAAAGGAAAAGAAAGAGATGAAATGAAAGAGAGGAAAGAAAGAAAGAAAGAAAGAAAGGAAATGAAAAGAAAGAAATGAAGAAAGGAAAGGAAAGAGAGGAAAGGAAAAGAAAGGAAAGAAAGGAATGAACGAAAGAGAGGAAGGAAGGAAAGAAATAAAGGAAAGGAAAGGAAAGGAAGGAGAGGAAGGAAGGAGATAAAGAAAGGAAAGGAAAAGAAAGGAAAGGAAAGGAAAGGAAAGGAAAGGAAAGGAAAGGAAAGATACAAGCAGAAATATTTGTACGTTCTGAAAATAAATCAGACTACAGTACTCCTATAAGTCATGTATGCAGAAGATGATCCAAAAAGAGCCATCAATACAGCCATATAGTGGACTTAGAGGTGTTAAAGAGAGATAACTCCGACAAGCATACAATATGGTGTAGAAAATATGGGGTTAGTGCCCCTCTTTCAGTCATCATCATCATCATCAAATGCCTTCTCCGCAACAAAGGTTGGCTACCATGGAGCGCCTTTCTGCTCTGTCTCTTGCTTTGATGGTGCAGGTTGTCATAGGCTTATTTTTCCATCTTTTGATGTTACTCGTCCATGTCAGTCTTGGTCTGCATCTGCCTCTTTTACCTTGTATTTTCCCCTCCAGGATTACTTTTAGTAGGCTGTTGTGTCTTTTAACATGGCCCAAAAATCTCATTTGTCTTGTTTGAATTGTGCTTAGTAGTACTCTCTTCATTTTTAGTTGTTTTAAGACTTCATCGTTTGTTTCTTTTCCTTCCATCCAATTCTACCTATTCTTCTATATATCCACATTTCAAAGGCTTCAATTCTCTGTTCTGTTTTCTTGTCTAATGTCCATGTTTCTGCAAACATCCTCTTTCAGTAAACATCGGTATATTATATGGGGAAATGTAGACAGCACCACGCCAGTGCTGTTTTCTTATTTCGCCTGAAAATAATTCTATTCCCTAGTTTAGGTTTAGATTAACTTTAATGCCGTCGATCAGGATCGAACCCAAAGTCTTGCCCTCACTAGGCCAGTGCTACACCGCTGCTCGCCCGAAGGGACAGCAAAGAAAAGAACTTGGTGACGAAGATCAATGGAGGCAACAATGGACAGGGTGTGACAGATTTGGAATACCCTGCAAACCATAGACATAGGCAATACAAAATGGAAGAATTGTCGGTTTTGCTTGACTACAACAAGTAGGCACGTCAGCTTGTATGTCAGTGCGTTTCTCGGACATTTGAAGAACAAGAAGCACGTAATTGTCAATTCCTTCCCTTGTCTTATGGCGTTTGGAAACATGGAGTTAGCGCCCATTCTTTTATGTTATCAATTATCAAACATTCAATGGATGAAAATGTGTAAACATATATAGTCTGAAAAACAATGTAAACGCTAATAGTCTACAAAATGAAGTTCTATTTTTAAAAGACTTTACAGCAACTTCGCATTTGTATGCATCTTGATGCCTTTACCCCTTTACTAACAGCACACCGGTGCTACTCAATGTTTGTATATCGTATCACATGTTTACACTAGAACTTCATTCTCCAGACCATTAACGTTTACATTGTCTTTGTCGTTCAGACTATATGTATCTCAGTGCTAGCTTATCGCTATATCGTTAGATTTCGATGAATATCCTTCAATATCGCTGTGTTGTTTGTTGTTCCAGCTTTTTGGCCGTAACGTCGTTCTACTTTTGTCTTGTCACACATACGTAAAGCTGTTACCGTACCTAGATTTCCTTTTTTTAAATAATGTTTCATTATTATCATCAGCTTTACAGTAGCTCCGCATTTATATGATACCTTTACCCCATTCTCTGCATGGTGTTGCCGGTATCACGCCTTATTTTCGAGTAGGAGACCTCTGGTACCAATTTTAGAGTCATTGTCGGCTGATCTAGAAACTGAACCGCGACCTTTCTGGTCAGTAACAAGCGTCCTAACCACTCTACCACAGCGACTTCACAATAAAGCTGTCAAGCGATTTCATTTTACATCCGAAGTCAAACTACTCACAAAATAAAACATTGAGCTACTCGGTGCATTTACTTTATTATCGAATTGGTTCGTTCAGGTACAGTCGCAAACAACGACCCCCACCCAACCCACGACCTTTCCTGGTGAAATCACTTTCAAAACTAAATTCTGTCTTTGATAGCGAAGTAAAGAAACAAACACATTTTGTGCAATCATGTCTAATCTACTTGTGTTGGAAGACACAATAGAACAATCTGTGACGATGTAATAATATTAACAACAATAATAATTCTACCCTGGATATCTCTCTGCAAGTCTCAAAATTAAGCATATCGCCTCTGCCTTTACTTTTCTTTCTATTTTTATTTTGCCTCTCATGAGTTGGAGTGGTAGAACATTGTTAGTGACCTGCAAGCAAGAGGTCGGTCAAACACTATAAATAGAACAAATATCGGAATTTCGATGACGTAAGTAAGTAAGATGTGACGTGAGAGCGAATCAGTTTTCACAGATGGAGAGTTGCGCATCGTCGGCCTCACGTTTTTACCCGTGCTCAGCTTTCTCTAAGGGTATGATACTGCCAAGACGGCTGTAACAGGGAAGGGATAACACCTACATGTCTCGTCGTTCTTTCTATACTCTACATGGCACAAGAAGCCCAACAGAACTTGGGTTGAAGGTTATCAGCAACTCATAGTTGACTGACTGCACCAGGATCAGTGAACCAGGATCCTACTTCAGCTCCTGTGATTAAGCCTGGAAGCAGACAAACCAGTCCGTCTATGAGTGTAGGGGTAGAATAGGCAGTGCAGCCTGATAGTAAAGAACGTCTTGCCTTAGTCTAGTGTATAGAACATAGAGGAATAAATATAGTTTCCTGCAAGTCACAACGCAAAGCATTCACTCTCGTGCAACGATCTTTTAAGGGTTGACTTGAGATGCAAGATAAAATGATGATACTTGATGAGAGATCACAACAGATGGGACTGAAAATAAATAGAGATACGACCAAAATTATGAAAATTAATGCAGTTGGCAATAACCGAATAAAAATAGGAAAAATACCTCTACCAGACGTACAATCTTGTATATATCTGGGCAGTAATATAGACAAAGAGGGAGGGACAGAAAATGATACTAACATAAGGATATTAAAAGCAAGATGAACATTTGTTGTAATGGGGAACATATGGAATCCCAAAGAAATTAAGTTAAATGTTAAAATAAAAATTTTCAACTCCAATGTTAAGTCAGTATTATTATACGGCTGGGAAACATGGAGAACAACAAAAATGGCAATCATGAAGACACCGACTTTCATTAATGGATGCTTACGCAGAATAAAATGATGGAAATGGCAGGACAAAATCACTAACATAGAATTATGGAAATGTACTAGTCAAATACCAGTGGATAAAAAGATACAGTGAAGACGAAGTCGCTGGATAAAACATACACTGCGGAAGCCAGCTGAGAGTATTAGACAACAGGTCCTTTTTTGGAATCCCCAGGGAAAAAGACAAAGAGGAAGACCAAGGAATTCCTGGAGAAGATAGATAGATAGAAGCAGAGTTGAAGATGATGAGGAAAACATAGAATGATCTTAAAAGAATGGCAAGAAACAGAACGGCTTGGAAAGTGTTTGTTGAAGACTAATGCTTCACAGGGAGCTGAAAGGTAGAAGAAGATGACGGCAAATAGTCGTAGAGCAAATGCAGAAAGAAAGAAAACGAAGACAGAAAGAAATATAGAACTGTGATGGTACTCTACAGAGATGCTCAGGGTACAGTATTTTGGCCCAAATTCTTTATTCAGAACATATTCGGAATTAGGGCGAAGGTGTTAGGTTTAGGACATAGTCATCGCAGTAATTTGGAGCAAATCGTAAACTTGCTACATGACAAATTGAGGACTGCTGCCTTTACCTGAGCTAAGTAGACCTAACCAGTGTGATCTTGTGTTTGCCTAGTGCATTTTTTTTACTGATGAATGCTTCGTGGCCGAAATGTTTAGTCATTTTGTTTTGTCCTCGTTTCGTCAAACCGTAATATACAAATGGATATGTTTGTTCCCCTTTTTTCTCCGTTTAGTCTTACCACAGCTCATGTGTGTATATGTTTACGTCTGCTACGACGCGTGATATAGTCATGGTGATTACACATAAGACAATACGACGACTCAAAATGTTCGTGACATTAATATAAGTAGTCAAATAAGTACAGACTATGAAAATATGAGTGATTCAACTTCATTACATCGTCGTCTTCTACAAGTCTGATAGTCCTAGTGGTGTACATAACATTTGGAACACTTCTAATTGTTAATGTTCTTGATCTGATGCACTCGAGAGGTTAACACCGTTATTTATTTGAAGCATCTCTTAATACATCTTGGCTGTAGCATTTCTAACATCCTATCTTACACTCTATTAAAATATTATAACTCGGCTTGAGTTTCTCTATAAGGATTTTTTCTATCGGGGGGGGGGGGGGAATAAAAATCCTGAGTCGCACAAACCGTGGCGACTGCTTGACCAAGCGGCTTTTATCCCTATGGTTCTATCGTTGCCCCCCGACATACACCAGCAATGGTACTATGTGTCGTAAAGATAGTTTTGATAGTTTTTTGGCTTGAGTTTCTCTATGTTATTCTTTTTCTAAACACTATTATGCTACAATGAAAAGACGATTAGAGGCCACAGAGATGGGATTTCTCAGAAGAATGTTAAAAGTTCCATGGACAGCCAAAAAGACTAATGAGGAAATTCTCAAAGAGGCCAACACAAAAAGGGAACTCTAAAAAAACATTAGAAAGAAACAATCAACATTTTTCGGGCACATCATGAGAAGAGGAAAGTTGGAATACTTGGTTACAACTGGCAAAATAAAAGGAAAGAGAGATCGCGAACGACAAAGAGAGAAAATACTGATAGCTTGGTATCATGCCATGGAAAACAGTCAACAACAGAACTGATACGATGCACTGTAGATAGAAGATTGTGGAAGGACATGATCGCCTACGCCAACCGGTGTGGCACATGATGATGATGATGATCATGCTACACAATCATCTGAATAAATTAACTATATACATCTATGTAACGCAAAAACTGTGTGCATCTTTATGTTTAACTTGGAATATTTCTGAACTAAACTTTGTTTTCATGATACCCGATTAGTATGATTTAGAAAGTATCGTTCTATCTTTTCTACATCTCTCTCTCCCCTCATCTTTGGGTGCTCTCTGTCTGTTCTTGGTGATCTGTATCTGTCTCTATCTCGTTAACTGTCTAATTCTGCAAATAGTAGTAAAGTAAAGTACCCCCGTCACGCTGAGAATATGGTGTTAGTGACCATAAATTTTACAGACCTTCGGCACATGATTTTTGGAGTAATGTGGTCGGTATTACGCCCGTGCCGCTTCACTTTCCCAGAAAAAAATCCGGTACTCATTAAAGCCTGGGTGAACCCGGAGGCCGTCAGTTGGGATCGAACCCTACTCCTTGTCCTTTATAGTCCAGTTCACTAACCACTGAGCTATCGCGGCTCCCTAATTCTGCTAATGCATGCGGTTAAAAACCCATGTCCCGCTTGCTTTATGTATTGGCTGAGTTGATGGCTGTTGTTCTCTCAGCCAATTAAAAAAGACAAGGTTAAACTCTGGATGACTTTTTAAAATCAAATTTTGAACAATAAGTCTCAATCTTGACAATTTGACTAACCCTGAGTTTAAAAATAACGACATAGCATGCACTCTAAGAACCTATCTCATTCTCACAAAATAAAACTTGCTCCTTTCCTCAGTTTCCCAGTTGCTTACCAAACCTGATTTATAGACTTGTGACATTGACCTTTGGTGAAAAGTCAAGTCCAGTTTCATTCCTCTAATAACAAACAAATTCCATGCCCATTACAAAAATTGCTACTCTTCTTCTATTTATGTTACTGCTTCCCTCTACGCTATTATATGTAACTACTAACATACCCAACCCAAGTTATATCTCTCATTCTATGATTCTACTCTATTCTTAGTCTAGATACTATTACACTATCTCCAATAGCCATTTCTTGGTTATTCTTCCCCTTCCAGTCTTTGTGTAGTTTTTTTTTTTCTCTTCTCTTTTCTGAAACTACTTTTCTTATTGCGTCATTCTTCCACGGAGTGCTCTTCTTCCCTTCTTTCTATCTGAGTTTTGTTCCATCTACTGACGTTGAGATGTTGTCTATTGTTTCTTCTTCTAAACTGTTTCCACTCTTCGGCCGTGATTACTTCGTTTAGGTTTTTTTTTATATTCCTCCTTTAGTTTTTCTTCAAGAGTTTACCTTGATCCTTTATCTTTAATTGTTTTATGTTTTATTGTTTGTTCTTTATGTTTGTTTGTATCTGCCCAAGGATACAATAAGAAGAAAGCTTGAATGAGCCATATTGTAAGGAGACCAGACGTCCAGATTTTTCTGGGACAGTCCTGGACTTTTGTCCGGGATTTCTTAGGATCCAGTCTGAAACGTAAATGTGCTTCGAAATTTTCTGATTATTTAACCTTTCTTCCGGATTTCTTGTGATCCAAATCGGGCCGCTCAGAACGAGGCAGACTTTGCCAATCTGTCATGCACTGATTTCAATAAATATATTAATCCACGGCTGACTTTATAGATGTCTATCTCTACACGTCATTCAGTAACTATCCACTCCTTTAACTGTATGCATGTCTGTCCGCTATACGATCGCCTCTACCCGTTTCATACTACTGGATTTAGCCAAGAACACTTAGACTCAACAGCACAGAAACAAAATGCAACATGAAAGCCAACATCAACCATACAGGAAGTCATGAATGTCGCAAAAGAGAAACAGAACATCAACATAACTATAGAAGGCAGACAACTAAAACAGTCACCACTATTGTCCAACATGGAAATAACTCTATAGCTTGTTTCATAACTCGTGCCCAACTTTTAAAATCGATAGCTTTTAACCGCTTGTTGTAAGTTGTTCAAAATTTGCATGTAAAGTTATTATGATTAGAACCCAACAGGGAATTAATTTCATTTTTTAAAAAAACATTTGGTTATTATTGTTGCTTATTTAATTTATATAAATTTATAACGACCCATTTATGTAGTCAAAACTTAATGTTTACAGTATTTTAAGTTAAAAATAGCGATTAAAAATCCATACACGGTACAATTGACGTTTTTGAACGCTTTCCAAGTGGGCTTTCTGACACAATTAGACACTTTTAGAAAACACGAGGCATTGTGTGTTCCATTTCCGTTCATTCATAGGTGGAGATGTGGAACAATAACATTTATCATGAGTCTTAAAATGAAATTCTGCAGTTTACAAAACATCGCAATAAAAATGTATGACTATTTTTGCAAAGAGGCTAAACGAGGAAGATTATTTCATTCTTTAGAAAACCCTGAGAGTAGGACAAGACACATTTTGGATTTATCTAAACGGTCATTTAATCGCTGGATTCAAGCACGTGACCGTCAATGTTCAAAATATACAAAATCACAAGGAAGAGCAAAAATGTTGGATAATTTCGACAGTGAACTTATCAGAAGTGAAATTCGCAAAATGTTGGGTATGAATGAAACTGTTACTATAAGAAAATTAAAAGTATCGCTGAAAAAAGAACAACAGTATTGAAATATCAAAGTCTACATTATGGAGGAATGTGAGAGCTGCAGGCTTTACATTCAGAAAGTATTCCAATGGACGAAACATCATCTGTGAGAAGCCACATATAGTAGTCATGAGAAGTAAAAGAGGTGCGCAAGCAAGGTTATGATATTGTGTACTTGGATGAAACATGGATCAATGCTCACCACACTAACCAAAGGGAATGGCAGTCATCAGATGGAAAAATTAAGAGATTAATACCTAGCAGCAAAGGACAGCGCTTGATAATTGCTCATGCAGGTAGTCGACAACATGGACTAATACAGAATGCAGAGCTAATTTTTCTTTCAAAATCCATAGACAATCGGGATTATCACTCTGAGATGAATGGTCACATATTTAGACATTGGATTGAAAATTCTGTTCTCCCATCACTAGATCGACCATCTTGCCTAATAATGGACAATGCAGCGTACCACAACATTGTTGCACTTGAAGATAAAGTCCCGACGTCATCCAGTACAAAAGATGCTATTAAGATATGGCTCACAAAGGAGCACATACAATTTAATAACATGTACTTAAAACCTGAATTACTATCTCTAGTAAAGCAAAAACAAAGGACAAAGATTTTTCAAACAGATAAGATTATCCAAGAGCACGGTCATATAAGTTTGAGGCTGCCGCCTTACCATGCTCATTTAAGTCCAATAGAACTAATCTGGGCAAAATTAAAAGGACAAGTGGCAGATGAAAATACAACATTCAAAATATGCGATGTAAAGACTCTTGCTAATCTCGCTTTATTAAATATAGACAAAGATTATTGGGCTGAATGTGAAGACCACGTCTTAAAACAGGAAAAGGAATATTGGAAAAATGATGGTTTGTGGAATGTTCAACCCCAAACAGTTATTAATCTTTTAGACTCGTCTGATTCAGAATGAAAGTATATAGCCCCCACAATGTTGGCCCCTATATTATCTTAAATTAGTTCAATAAACGGTCCTTATCAGGACCACACAACTATGAAAATTGGACATACAGGTATACCTTGATATTATCGTCCGTCCTCGAACTGAGAAGACAATAATTCTCCTGGTATTTCCCCATTACGGCCACGCCTTTACCTAGTGAAAATTAATCATAGACCAGCAACTACGGTAATTTATATTATTTAGGGGTTCACAATTTACAATTTTGACAAACATCAAAGAAATTCGCCGCTTTAAGAAAACTGCAGCTGCAAGAGATATTTGTTAAATATACATTTAAAGGGTCTTTTGCATTCTAATAACATTTGGAAAATTTCAACAGTTTTTAACAAACGATTACTGAGTAATAGCCTTTTGAAGTTGAGCACGTGATTTGAAACGAGCTATAGAGATAAAACGGGCACTCTACAATACAATCTTCATCCAAATGTTGTGCTACGAATGTCAATCCTGAACACTATGTGCAAGAACAACAAGTAAAATAATATCTGCTGAGATTAAATGTGTTAGACGAATGTCAGGAAACAGCCTAAGAGGCAAGATCAGAAATGAAGAATTGAGAAGAAAAGCTAGGACTAACCCTCACCATAGAATATACAAAGAAACAACAGATAAAATATGGTTAGGGCAAATGACAAGACAGAGTAATCAAAACACAACACAACGAGCCCTCAGTAAACGTTGCGAGAACACCAGACCCAAGGGTCGACTACGTAAACTTGGATTGACGGAATATCAGAGGTTCTAGGAACATAACATCAGCAAAGGCGAACAGAAGGCAAAAGACCACAAATGATATCTCCCCTCGACGCTGAAAGGTAAATTAGGAAGGAAAGAAGAAGAATGACTCTTAAACCGACACGTCCACTATGCAGGTGTCACGTTAGAAGTAAACAAACTTTCTTCTCCATATTACTTTAAAGTCATTACTTGGCAAAATCTGTTGCAGTTTGAATTTCCTAATTTCTCTGTGAGTTCGTGCCACTGCCATTCCGTCTGTCAGACCCCCACCCTTTCCTCTTACATATTTCTGCATTATATCGTTAAACATCACCAACTAGCACGAGGCTGACTTCGGCTAACAATTCCAGAGGCTAGGCAACAATATTTATATCTCCGCATATTCACTGTTCGTCCATCTTTCTTGTCTGCCCATCATTTTGACGGGGAGAATAATAACCCTGCCACAGTTTGAATGAATTTGATATGGTGAAATGAGGGTAACATAGCACAATGTGCTCCAAGTTGTGTATCTCATGTATCATTATAGGGTGAAATGAGGGTAGCACAGCACAATGTGCTCCAAGTTATGTATCTAATGTATCATTATATGGTAAAATAAGGGTTGGCACCATAGCACAATGCGCTCCAAGTTATGTATCTAATGTATCATTATATGGTAAAATAAGGGTTGGCACCATAGCACAATGTGCTCCAAGTTATGTATCTCATGTATCATTATATGGTAAAATGAGGGTTGGCACCACAGCACAATGTGCTCCACGTTATGTATCTCATGTATCATTATATGGTGAAATGAGGGTTGGCACCACAGCACAATGTGCTCAAAGTTATGTATCTCATGTATCATTATATGGTGAAATGAGGGTTGGCACCACAGCACAATGTGCTCAAAGTTATGTATCTCACGTATCATTATAGGGTGAAATGAGGGTTGGCACCATAGCACAACGTGCTCCAAGTTATGTATTTCATGTATCATTATATGGTGAAATGAGGGTTGGCACCACAGCACAATGTGCTCAAAGTTATGTATCTAATGTATCATTATATGGTAAAATGAGGGTTGGCACCACAGCACAAAGTGCTCCAAGTTATGTATCTCATGTATCATTATATGGTGAAATGAGGGTTGGCACCACAGCACAATGTGCTCAAAGTTATGTACCTCATGTATCATTATATGGTGAAATGAGGGTTGGCACCATAGCACAATGTGCTCCAAGTTATGTATCTCATGTATCATTATATGGTGAAATGAGGGTTGGCACCACAGCACTATGTGCTCCAAGTTATGTATCTCATGTATCATCATATGGTAAAATGAGGGTTGGCACCATAACACAATGTGCTCCAAGTTATGTATCTCATGTATCATTATATGGTGAAATGAGGGTTGGCACCATAGCACAATGTGCTTCTAGTTATGTATTTCATGTATCATTATATGGTGAAATGAGGGTTGGCACCATAGCACAATGTGCTCCAAGTTATGTATCTCATGTATCATTATATATTAAAATGAGGGTTGGCACCATAGCACAATGTGCTCCAAGTTATGTATCTCATGTATCATTATATATTAAAATGAGGGTTGGCACCATAGCACAATGTGCTCTAAGTTATGTATCTCATGTATCATATGGTGAAATGAGGGTAACATCGCACAATGTGCTCCAAGTTATGTATCTCATGTATCATTATAGGGTGAAATGAGGGTTGGCACCACAGCACAATGTGCTCCAAGTTACTTGAAAATGACATTAGGGACAATTTTTTTTTTAAGTTTTAATTTCGATAATTATTGTAATAACATTCAGAAAATAAAATTAAAATGAACTGACTAAAAATAAAAAGGCGAATAGGTACTTTATTTTCACTGATGGAAAAAGTAAAAATATAATTATCCTGTCCCGTTTACTGATTTAGAAAATATGGTCACCTTACATAGGGGCTCTTATTTTTGCTTCAAACTAAGATAAGTCAAGTATCATCATCAGATCGCATGCCATGCCCTTTGCAGAACGTTGCATTTACCACAGCCCGTCCGAAAGAATCTCTGTCTCTAGCCAGATCTCCCACAGAACGTTGCATTCACCACAGCCAGTCCGAAAGAATCTCTGTCTCTAGCCAGATCTCCCACAGAACGTTGCATTCACCACAGCCAGTCCGAAAGAATCTCTGTCTTTAACCAGATCTCCCACAGAACGTTGCATTTACCACAGTTCGTGTGAAAGAATCTCTATCTATAACCAGATCTCCCACAGAACGTTGCATTTACCACAGCCTGTCTGAAAGAATCTCTGTTTCTAACCAGATCTCCCACAGAAAGTTGCAACCACCACAGCCCGTTTGAAAGAATCTATGTCTCTAGCCAGATCTCCCACATCTTCTGTTGTGTTCTTGATGTCTTGAAACCACTTTTTTTCTTGGTCTGTCCCTGATGCTTCGCCCAGGAACTTTGCCTTTCATTCTTGTTTTATCCAGCCCGCTATGTTTTTTTTTTTTTTGACGTTCCTTAGTTTTTAAATTTTTTTTTTCTGTAGAATGGTGTTTATAAGTTTGTTCTTTTTAATGTTTACATTTCTAAATATGTCTCCATTTCTTTTTTCATTATCCAAGATATCTTAAGAAATTTTTTTTAACATTTTGTTTCAAATTTATCGATTTTCGTCCTTGCTGTTTTCGAGATTGTCCTTAATTCACAACAATATGTTGCTATTGGGAAGATGCATGCCCTCAGTAATTTTTATTTTACTGTCTTGCCGGTGTTGTGCCATATGTTCTTTATGACATTTAATGTTTGTGTTGCTATTGCTAATCTTCTTTGATCTTTTCCTGACAGTCTCCATTGTTAGTTACTACAGATCTCAGATATTCAAAGTTTGTTACTATTTCAAGTTCTTCACTCTTGATAATGATTTTGGGTTGACTTTTTCTTTCGTCAGTCAACACTATCTTAGTTTTCTGTATGTTTAGATAGAGGGTTTGCTCTCCCCTGTCTGTGTTAACACACTCAATTGTCTCAATTATCAAAGGTCAAGTATCGACAGGCATAGAAACATTGTCTCTGCTCCCGAGCACAATATTCGGTGGCTAAAGGCAAAGACATTTATATAAAACTCATAAAATGCGAAACTGCAGTAAAGCTGATTGTAAAGGAGAAATGACAACAAAATATATTATAGAAAACATTGTATAGTTTAAGCTTTACCTTAAATAATAATTATCATCAAGTGTCATGCCTGCTGGCGTAGGTGGTCATGTCTCTCCACAACTTTCGATCTCGACAGTTCTTTATCATTTCTGTTGTTGACCTTCTGCCAAGTCATTCTCTTAAGCTGTCTGGAATCTTCTCTCTTTGTCCCTCTATCTATCTCTTTGTCCCTCTATCTATCTCTTCGTTCCTCAATTTTCCAAGTTGTTATAATATACTCCAGCTGTTCCCTGCTCATTATTCCCAAGGCATCTTCGACTTCTTCTTTGAGTATTTCTGGTCCGTCCCAATTATTCTTAATATTTACTTTTGTTCGTTCATCATTAAAAAAAAAATCTTTAATGTATTCAGTCCGTCGCTCCCTTATGTTTTCTTGTTTAATCAACAGTTCTCATTCCTTTCATCTTAAACATCCAGTTTTGATTGCGTTTTTATTCATGTTAATTCTTCATGTTATTTGTATATAGTTTTGGCATCTCTTTTGTGTTGTTGTTGCATTTCAATCTTTTTGCATCTCTGCTTTAGCCAAGTTTCTTTTGCTCCGTTGCACTTTATTACAATTTCTGTATTTAATCTGTTATACTCATCTTTGTTACCATTATTTCTTCTTCTTGTATCCATTAGCTGTAAAATGCCAGCTGTCATTCATTTCACTTTTTAATTTGTTCTCACTGGTGGTATGAAAACTTTTGATGCTTGCTGCTTCTTTTAACATTTCCTACGGTTCATCAATACGTTGCATCCTCTCTATTGCATTGTAAAGAAGTAAAAGCATCAAGATGCACAGAGATACGAATCTGCTGTAAAGCTGATGATAATGACCATTTTTTTTTTAACAGAGGAAAAGGTGGTATGGTAGCAGCTATATAAAGGTGAGTAACAAAACAAAAATCGACGTTTCAGCCATGTAGGCCTCCAGCTGGAACAACAAACAACAACATAAATATATATATATATATATATATATATATATATATATATATATATATATATATATATATATATAAGGATATATACACAAATCTAACTACATATGCTAGATACTCAAGAAAAAAAAATTAAAAAAAAGGTCACTTGCCTGTAGTCCAGAACGTGGCCAGCTTCTGAATGAACTAAAAAAAAAGTAGGCGGGATGACCAGCTATATAACACACTGACCAGGCAGTCCGGTGAGAAGAAGACGGAAGGGTTCTAAAAATATAGGGAGATGAGTACAAGATACGAGTAAACTGTGTATATCTAACTGTATGTGTGTGCACCACGAACAGATGTGTAAAAAAAAAGTTATGTGTACCTAACCATGCATGCGTACAAGCATTAATCCGTATATATATTACCACAAAGCACACAAAAGAGAACCCGAAGGTACCCAAATGTGCCAATGCATATGCAGACAAATATACAACATGTATAGGCTCGGTAGAGCGTGGGGTTAAGAAATGTGTGGGAGGTGTCATATGTGTATGAGAGCGATATGTTCATAAAATTCCGTGTGTATTTCATATGTTCATAAAATGTATCATCTTTTTCCTCTGGACTGTCTGCTGTTGGTGAATAAACCTGTATGAGATTAATATCTATTGGTTTTTCCATTTAATTTCACTAAAAGAACTGTATCAGATATTGTTGTTCTTTCTGCATCCAAGATGATACCTACTCCTCTTTGGTGTTCAGTACCTCCAGAATAGATGATTTTATATTCATCAGAATATATCTCCCCTGATCCAGAATACCTTGTTTCACACAGTCCCAATAAATGTAAATCCATCCTTTTTATTTTCTGTTTGATGTTTTCCAGTTTTCCCGTCTGTATGAGTGTTATGATGTTCCAAGCGCCTATTTTCATCGTCTGTTTTATCTGTATCTTTATCTACAATCTGCTGCCTTGCACGAAGATTGGGGACAATCAAAGGCTAAGGAAAGGAAACCTGAATAAAATGGCTGAAATCGGATGCACTGGGCCACTGGCGCAGAACACAGTGCAACGTTTTAACAAGTACCGCAGGGCTTCAAGAAGGGTATGGCGAGAGAGTTTAAAGAACAAGCTTTTTAGACTTGGCATCCAGGGTCGTTTATTCAACTGGGTCTCTCAATACCTTCAGGATAGAACGGCCAGAGTACAAGTACAAGGTCAACTAAGTAAGAAGGTCACAATCGAACAAGGTGTCCCATAAGGCGGCGTCTTGTCCCCAACACTTTTTTTTAATTTTCATAAATACATCGTAATGGACATTCCACCCAGAATACACTCAGCAATATACGCAGATGATCTGGCGTTATGGGCTCGCGAGGAAAGTATGTCGGTGGCTGGACCTAAGGATACAAGATGCCCTAGGAGAACTTGAAAATTGGACGAACACCTGGTTCTTACAAATCAACGAAAAAAAAACTACATATACAATTTTCAGCCTATCAAGAAACACACTCTCTGCAAACTTGAAGATAAAAGACCATACACTCCCTATTGACTAAAAACCAACATATCTTGGCGTCACCATGAATCGCAGAATGACTTGGAAAAATCAGATAGACAAAGCAAGGAAAAAAGTCAGAAAACGAACAAATATTATGAAGAAATTGGCAGGAACGGACTGGGGAGCAGACAGCAATATTTTGAAAAGACTATACGTAGGAAGAGTCACACCAGCTGTAGAGTATGGAGTCACAGCCTGGGCTATGGCTTCCAAATCATACCTTAGCAAAATTAACAGAACACAGAACCAAGCTGGCCGTATCATCACTGGTGCTATGAAATCTATACCTATCAAGACTCTAGAAACAGTAACAGGTTTACAACCCTTAGATGACAGACAGGTCACTAAAGTATTGCAACAAGCGGAGAAATATAGAAGGCTCCTTAGCCACCCCATGCACCAAAGAATAACTGGTTCCGGAATTGTACGACTAAAGAGGAGCAACTTCGCTGCAATTGCCAATGAACTAACTACTGGAGACCCAGTACTTTCCCAAACAATATCGAAACCCTTGGGCCCATCTGATATGTCTCCTCATGGAAAACATAGAATACCAGAACTTAAGGAAAATATAACAGGAATAATGAAAAAAGCACCCAATCAGACACAGAAAGAAAACACGTAGTAGAAAAACACATACACGATACCTACCCACTGGACTGTTGGTCCCACATATACACAGATGGCTCTGTTACAAATGCCACCAGAAATGGAGGGGGGAGGTGTGTTCTTGACGCTGAATAATCAGGACGAGATCACCAAGTCAATAGCTAGTGGAAAATTCTCAAACAACTTTAAAGCAGAAACTGACGCCATCAGGGATGCTGCAACACTGGCTACTGAACACAAAATAACATGCAAAATAAATTGATGATTCTGACTGATGCACTGTCAGTATTATCAGCTCTTAAAAGCCCCAAGAACAATGAACTAGATGACTTGAGAACAACCCCAGACCAACTATGCAATAACTTCCAGAGAGTAGTCATTCAGTGGATACCATCACACTGTAATATACACGGGAACGAACGCGCAGACAGATTAGCTAAAGAGGGAGGGAGATTACCACAAGAGAACCATCCGCTCAGTTATGATGAAGCCAAATCCATCCTCAAGGGTCAGTTCCATGAAAAATGGAAACGAGAACACCCAAAGCATAACGAGAGTGACGGATACCACCAACTACCAAGGAGGGATCAAGTCATCATACTTCGCCTACGCACTGGCCACAATAGAATGAGAAATCACATGTTCACCAAATTCAAAATAGCTACAACCAGACTATGCCACTGTATACAAGACAATATGACTACAAAACATGTTCTACAGGATTGCCCCCAGTACACAGTCTTGAGAAGAGGAATGTGGTCCACACCCACCTCCCTGGAAGAGAAACTACATGGGGCAATCGATTCGCTTAAACAGACAGCTGACTTCATGAGAGAGTCTGGAATCCTACTCTGATTGAGTCTTGATCGCAGAGAGAGAGAAAGAGAGAGAGAGAGAGGGAGATCGAGAGATCTTTATCTTGCTTACAGTAGCTTGATGACGATCGAATATCACCTGTAGCACATGATGTACCCTACCGAACGATGGTATTCCATTGAAATCCCAATAAACGTTGCTGTTGAGAATTCTATAATAACCTTACATAATGAACGACACATGACACAATTGAACGACAATTCAGTTCAATAGACCTTCAGTAGGAACAAACATCACACACCCAGATATGTAAGTAAATAATTACATATCTGCGCGTGCGTGTTATTTGTTCCTGCTGAAGGCCTATTGAGCCGAAACGTATTTAAATTGCGTCGATCATTAATATCGTAAGGCTTTAACTACACCATTTGTTTCTATGTTTTCCACTTCTCCATAAAAATATTCCACGCGTAGATACACCTTCCGCGCATGCGCATCTGCACAGTTGCTTGTTTATTTCCGCTGTAATGGATTGTCTGTGACATCTTATCTTAATATGAGCTCACTATGGACATCTGAAAAGGTGCAGATTTTATCAATATTTACCTATTTTGTACAAATACCTCATCGATATCGTGTGTAGTATATGTGTCATGTTGTTTGTGTCGACTCAACACCAAAGCTGTCAGTGTAAGTTTGTGCTGCTTCATTAATATTTGAGAAGTTCTCCCACTCCAGTTAATTGAGTTAAAAATAGGAGTGGGTCACAACTACTGAACTGTGCAGCAATCTCTCTCTGTCTGTAGCAGTCACTGTTGTTATTTACTCGTCAATCAAGCTTGGTAATATAGCTCGAACTATATCCTGAGAGCTGCATTTCACACGGTGACGATGTTAATGTGAACACAACATTTGCAATTAATGAAAAATTAAATAAAAGTTGAAAGAGATTTATATAAATTTAAATCTATGTCTCTATGTTTTGTTCAATATGTTGTAATCGTATTAAATCCAATCTACAGGTGATCTCAATCCTCATTAAAAAATAATATTTAATTTGTGCATTCAGTGAAAATGGGACATAGTTTTGCCCAGTTCTGCTTGGTAACAGCAACAATAGAGGTACTACTTCTGAATTACTTACCCTCAACTTCTGGATCTATTGCATGATGATTTGCTGTCAGCAGTGCATTTCTGCATTTCATCATAAACTAAAGTAAACTGTAAAGAAATGTTTAAACATAAGATGATATTTCATATTTTGTTTGCTGTCAACTTGTGAGACATAATTATTATAATTATCATGAGATAATTTGAGGTTAAAAGTTTTCCTAAAAAAATTAAATGTCATCAAATATTTAAGAGATTAATCATTAATCCTACTGGAAGAGTTTTCTCATAGTTTATGAATCTCTCATTCTCCTCTCACTCTACACTCTACTGGTCTACAAAATACATGATTGCCTTCTGTAAAAAACTGTCCCTCTAATAAATTATGACTATCATGATTTCCTCTAATAAATTATGACTATCATGATTTCCTCTAATAAATTATGACTATCATGATTTCCTGTGATAAATTATGACTATCATGATTTCCTGTAATAAATTATGACTATCATGATTTCCTCTAATAAATTATGACTATCATGATTTCCTGTAATAAATTATGACTATCATGATTTCCTCTAATAAATTAGGACTATCATGATTTCCTGTAATAAATTATGACTATCATGATTTCCTCTAATAAATTATGACCACCACACATAAATGATTTCATAAGAGGTAATAGACATCTTTATATTGGATTCATGGATTCATAGATTACGAAAAGGCATTTGATAGTTTAGACAGAAGAATGCTTTGGAAGTTGCTGAGTCATTATGGAATCCCCATAAAGTTTATTAACCTGATAAAAACAATGTATGAAGGAACAAAATGTAGTGTGGTGCATGAAGGACAGCTTACAGAAGCATTTGAAATAAGAACAGGAGTAAGGCAAGGATGCCTTCTGTCTCCATTTCTCTTTCTACTGGCCATAGATTGGATTATGAAAATAACTCAAAACAACAGAAATGGGATCCAGTGGTCACTGACCAAACAACTTGATGATTTAGACTTTGCTGATGACATAGCTCTCCTATCACACAGCCACCAACAGATGCAAGATAAAATGAGTATATTAGATGAGAGATCACAACAGCTAGGACTAAAGATTAATAGAAATAAGACCAACATTATGAGAATTAATGCAGTTGGCAATAACCAAATAAAACTAGGAGAAATACCTCTACTAGACGTACAATCTTATATATATCTGGGCAGTAATATAGATAAAGAGGGAGGAACAGAAAACGATACCAAAATAAGGATATCAAAAGCAAGAGGAGCTTTCATTGCACTGGGAAACATATGGAAATCCAAAGAAATTAGGCTAAATACAAAAATACAAATTTTCAACTCCAATGTTAAGTCGGTTCTATTATATGGCTGTGAAACATGGAGAATAACAAAATTGACAATCACGAAGGTACAGACTTTCATTAATGGATGCTTGCGCAGAATAAAGGGATGGAAATGGCAGGACAAAGTCACAAACGTGGAATTATGGAAATGTACCGGTCAAATACCAGTGGATAAAGAAATACAGCGAAGACGATGGCGATGGATAGGACACACACTACGGAAACCAACTGAGAGTATTACACAACAGGCCCTTTTTTGGAATCCCCAGGGGAAAAGACAAAGAGGAAGACCAAGGAATTCTTGGAGAAGACAGATTGAAGCAGAGATGAAGATGATGGGGAAGACATGGAATGATCTTAAAAGAATTGCAAAAAACAGAACGACTTGGAAAGTGTTTGTTGAAGACCTATGCTCCACTGGGAGCTAAAAGGTAGAAGAGAATAGACATCTTATAATCCAAAATGAATTATTTTGTGGGGAAAAAAAACTTAGCAGTTTGTAAAATTTCAACTCTTTGGGAAAAGAAATCACTATAAACACAATATTGACACTTTTTTTCAACTACACCTGTTATAGAACTGCTCCATAGAACAGAACTGCTCCATAGAACAACATTGAAATGCCTTTGAAGCATCCATTTGGCAACCATCTATATCTAACTGCAATTGATTTTGGTGTTTTTAATGCTAGAGGAATGTATTCCTCATCACTGTCAAAAAAACAACTATGAAACTCTCTTTTTTTTTTTATGCTAGAGGAATGTATTCCTCATCACTGTCAATATTTACTATGAAACTCTCATTTTTTTTTATGCTAGAGGAATGTATTCCTCATCACTGTCAATATTTACTATGAAACTCTCATTTTTTTTATGCTAGAGGAATGTATTCCTCATCACTGTCAATATTTACTATGAAACTCTCATTTTTTTTTATGCTAGAGGAATGTATTCCTCATCACTGTCAATATTTACTATGAAACTCTCATTTTTTTAAATGCTAGAGGAATGTATTCCTCATCACTGTCAATATCCAGCATGAGACTCTCATTTTCGTCTATTAAATCCAGATCTAGGTCACTCAAAACACTGTCACCATTCTTGTTATCAACGCTGTTCGAACTATCATTATCAGATTCATTAAAAAAATTGACTGGCTTCTTCAGCTGTCGTCAATTAATTTTTAGCATTACAATCACTGCTACTGAAAGCCATCAACTGATTTTTGCTTACGCTATTCACTGAATCCAAATGAAGAAAAGACACTTTCGCGTACGACTTTCAATTTGTACCACATGTGGAAGAATGCAGGAACTCTCCAGTGAAGGAATCTAATAAAATAGTCAATCTAAAATATGGGAATACGGTTTGTTCACGATTTACATGAATAAAATAGAGAGTGGTGCACTACGTGGTTAAACGTATGTATCTGAAATTATCATGATGTTCCTTGCACGGAATCATATGTAAGAGTTAAACCAATCTGATTATCAGAAGTGAGAAAGTAGGACAACCTGGCATAGAGCTGACTACATCACCAGTAAATGTGTTGATGGTCATGGAATAAGATGAACATTTAACACCATATTTCCTATAGCAAACAAGTTGTGACCTCTTCATTTAACTTCCCTTACTCAAGCCATACATTCCAATCATGAAAGGAGTGAGAAACAAAATCAAACAAGAAATTGATCACTTGAATTTGTTTAATGTCAAGATATGAAAAAACATAAGAATATTTATGAGAAGAGGCAAGAGTACAAGGAGTAAGGGTAAAATAGATTTGTATTTATGCATGAAAGATAACACCAAGGCATTCAACAAAGCAAAGTATTTTTTAAAAAAAATAAATTTGTAGAAAGGTAAATGTCTATTGTAAAGATCTGAGTATAATGAAGAACTTATATTGGCAGCCAACTCAGGTGCTAAACAGCAGATAAAACAGGCAAAGTTGTGTACTGTCTCTAAATGTGTTTAAATTATATAGTGAGATCATACTTATGTCTATTAAGGACATATTCAGAATATCAGTTAATGGTTATAATATAAACAACCTGAGATAAGTTGATGATACAGTCATAATTTCTAAGAATGAAAAAGATGGAAGATGACAGACCATATTGAGCAAAAAAGGCTTTATCCTCAACAGCAAAGAAAATTATTTCAAGCAGCTAGGAATATAATTATGTTAGTCAATACATATACACAAGTGATGTAGGGCAGCTCTGACAAAGGGAACATTCCAAAAAGAGTGAACAAGATTTGTAGGGCAGCTCTGACAAAGGGAACATTCCAAAAAGAGTGAACAAGATTTGTAGGGCAGCTCTGACAAAGGGAACATTCCAAAAAGAGTGAACAAGATTTGTAGGGCAGCTCTGACAAAGGGAACATTCCAAAAAGAGTGAACAAGATTTGTAGGGCAGCTCTGACAAAGGGAACATTCCAAAAAGAGTGAACAAGATTTGTAGGGCAGCTCTGACAAAGGGAACATTCCAAAAAGAGTGAACAAGATTTGTAGGGCAGCTCTGACAAAGGGAACATTCCAAAAAGAGTGAACAAGATTTGTAGGGCAGCTCTGACAAAGGGAACATTCCAAAAAGAGTGAACAAGATTTCACACAGCCAGTTGTTGTTAACAGAAGTAGGAAATAATGTCCTCCATTTTGTACAAACCCGTTCCTGATATATAGCATACTGGCCAGTTGGACAATAACTAGAAAACTTTTCAAAACTGTAGAAATGTGGTTTTACAGAGTAATGTTGACAATACCATAGAAATGTGGTTTTACAGAGTAATGTTGACAATACCATAGAAATGTGGTTTTACAGAGTAATGTTGACAATACCATAGAAATGTGGTTTTACAGAGTAATGTTGACAATACCATAGAAATGTGGTTTTACAGAGTAATGTTGACAATACCATAGAAATGTGGTTTTGCAGAGTAGTGTTGAAAATCATAGACTGCTGGGCAGATTTTCAAAAATTTTTGTAAAGAGGGCAAGAATTAACTGGAAATTTGTTGTTTACTTTAGGATAAAGCAACCAAAATAATTTGACCTTGAAATGAGAAAGGAACAGCTAAAATATAGAGTGACATTTGATATAAACTGAGGGAAGCAGCTTTAGAGGGAAACAGAAAGGATGGCACAAAACTTAAGAAAATGGTGGATTTGGAAGCCAAGAGCTAAGTAGATATCACACAGCCTAACCCTAGGTTACGATGCCCTCATAAAAATTACCGCATCAAAACACATATTTGTCAAGATTTGACAGTTTGCCATGGTCAAACATCCTCCTCCACCCACATCTTGAAGGGCATGTCCACCTGATCCATTGGTTGACCATCTCTGATGACAGCTAGGAACAATGAGTATACAAAGACATGGTTGTGAGAATGGGTAGCGGAGCAGATAAATGAATGCCCTGATGCTGTGACACCAGTTTGAAGTAAATACTCTTGAGATTGTGAGGTGACTACCTTTGCCATCAGGCTTGTTACTTGAAGATCATGATCCTGTTACTGCATCCTCTTGCCTGGAACCAATCACTGGACTGTACTGATCAGTTTGTTTTAAAATGTCAATATTGAGTATTTTATGTGGAATCAGTCACCAGACTTTGAGACAAGAGGTAGAAAGGGCAATAGAACATTATCAAAATTGATATGTAACATTCATACATCAATAAAAAACATTTGACAGGGTTAACAAAGAAACAATTATGAGAGATACTTACAATATAGTAAGCAAACATTCTTTCTGGGGTGTAAATATGTGGCACACACATGGAGAGTGGTTTGTGGTCACAGTAATCCCATTAAAGGCAATTCTAGGGTAGCATGGCATAGCTGTTTCAGAACAGCACAATCCTGTGATGTTTTCTGTGTTCGCTATAAAGCTGCTGCTGCTACACAATCCTGACCAATTATAGGTGTGGACATTATTCACTTGCAATGACAAAACTGCTTTGTTTACATCATAAACCTCTGGAAGCGAATCATTTATGGGACTAATAGTACAGTTTATTCTTCCATCGGGGATATCTTCATTGAGTCCCCCAAAAAAAGTCTTTGGTTAAAAAGCACATATGCTTTTGAGTTAAACACACAATGAGCCCACTTCATAGATTCAAAATGATCCTTGCCAATGCCATCCATTTGCATAAGTTAGGGTCCTTAGCTACCAACGTCCCAAACGTCTGAATCGAATTAACGACTTTATCTACAGCGAAGGTTAACGAACTGTGAACAAACATTTATGTTCAAACCCTTGAAAACATTTTCAAAAATCTGCCAACTCGCAGTAATATATCTCGTGTTGTTCAATGTAAACATTGCTTAGTCCATAGCTCAAATATAAATAAGCTGCCATTTTGGTGCGTCCCTGACGTCATTATTGTCCAGAAAGAAATACTGAGTTATTGTCCAGAAAGAAATACTGAATATAACAACATCATGTGCCGTCTGTGATATTAATGACCACAGACCAGGAGCCTCCAGTATGATTGATACAACTGTTGCACCAAGCATTTCATCAGCAGAGCCATATCTATGGAATGTTAATCTGACATTGTTCTTGAATGATATCCAAGTTAATGAGACATCAGAATCGTGTGGCGGCAGCTACAAGAAGGGAGCGGAGAACATCAAGTTCTGCTGCTATAAAGGAGACTTGCCTTGCTATCCCAGAATTGCCTTAAATGGGATCACTGTAGTTGAAAACTTCTCCTCTTGTGTAAACTACACATTCACATCTAAGAGTGAATCAGTGAAGGTCACAAAATCATATTCTCTCTGTGGTTTTACTAACTACAGGTCATGTGGCTTCTGTTGGATTGGAAATGATAACTTACCACCACTGTGTGTCTATATGTTTGGAATTGGAGTCATCAATGACGGCCTAACATCATCAAGTGCTATGACGATCATCATTTTCGGGAGGACGTGAACTCCCATGGTATATGGTGGATAGGCGGCAGGAACCATTGAAGGCTATGTCTGAAAAGTGTTCCTTCTTGCAGTTTCCTCATATTCCAAGTCCGGCTTGTTGCAGGAGCTACTGAGTTAAGTGCTCTGTGCACAGTGTGAGCTGTGTGTCTCATCCGTTTTGATCCTGCTTCGATATCCCGCTTGATTACGATGAATGATGATATCGTATGACAGGGAACAGTTGGCTGTGTTCACTTTCTGCGCGGTTTCGCCTTATGTCTTTTGGCGTGTGCTGAGACTGCTACGATGGGGACTACAGTTACCTTTCTTTGCTTGGGAGATGAGTTAGTAATTCGGATGATTCCACTAGCACGGGCGGTTGAGCAATTATGGATTTTAATTTGTTTGCTGTGAAACCGAGGCCTTCCATAACCAATAACCAATAAGCAAACATACCACTAGCCTATGTAACAGTCTGCATCAACAGCAGCTGCACATTCAGAACAACTACAAAACAAACTACACAAAGTATGGTAATGTCATAGTTTAGTAATATAAATTATTTAAGCAAAACAAGTGTTCTCCCCTTAGTTACAGCGCAATGAAACTACAGTAGTTCTCAATTACTAACAATTATTTTAGGGTTAGGATTATGACTTTATCCTCATGTTGTTCCTCTATTCTCTACAATTAGAGGTCAGAATAAAGTGTAATATTAGTCAAGGGAATGTTTCTCTTCATAAAAATAATTTATATGACTAAATTAGGACTTTATCCAGATTACTTTGAAAGCGAAATAGGAGTAAGACAAAAGTATACATTATCACTCTATTATTTACATTGACTACATATGTAAGTTAACCAATTTATCAGAGACAGGTGAGATTAAAGATTTGCAGACAGTTTAGCTCTAATACATGGACAAGTAGAAGACCTACAAGGACACTTAAATAGATTTAACAGCACAGGTACTCAATACATTAAACTCAACACCAACAAGACAAAAGAAAAACAAGACAGATATAACAATAGATGACAAACAATTAAAGCAGGAGGAGGAATTCAAATACACTTGTAGAATCCACTTATAACAACAGTTGCTGTAACGAGAACCCTGATACAATGTCAATCTCAACATTTTTCCTATATTTAATAAAAATCTGTTAGAACTCTCTTGCTCTGCCTGCAAACTGGTTTTGTGAAATTTGCCTAATAAAAAAAAACAACTGTTAATGGTGTGTGCTTTGCTTGTCTGTTCATAAATCATGTAGCCACACTGGCTTTGGATAACTAGGCCTGTGACCAATAGGCTTTCATCATAAAGGCTAGTATTGGCACTCATAGAATTCTAAAGTGGACAAGAGAATAAAAAACAGAAATATGCAGGGAACATATTTCCTCAAGCACACTATATACAATCCTGAAGTACAGAAACAATATTATGTTGTGTTTACAAGCAGTAATATTGAACTTGCATGGGATGTAACCGCTCAATCCATTTCTGAAGTTTATACAGTACATGACTTCAAGGAAGATGGCGGCTATGTTCATAGTCCATTTGAGAGTGCCATCACTGAAACCATTTTTCTGTGTTTTAACAGCTTTTGAGTTGTTTTTTTTTAGATTTGTTCGAGTGATATGAAGTTGGAAGTGACTGTGGGCACTCTCTTCTTGGTGATGTCTCAAATTGTCATCCATGCAGTTGACTTGGCTCACACTGAAATTCGACCTTGCTAACATCATATTCGACATTGTAAAAATGCCGTATGTTGCCCTGTTTTTGCAGATACTAACATAGTGTCTTCGGTTGTTTTGTTTTAAAAATGTGTTTTCTTGGAAAACTGAAATAAGAAAGTGACTATGCTCCCTTTGATGGAAGTCATTTTGATTCTTCGCTGTACCACTGATTAGGGCTGCATGGTAGTCAACCTTGTCAACAGAATTTGCCAAAGCGCTTGAATGGAGCTTGACATGTGGCGGAGTGGATATGGGGAATTCCCAACTGCAGTGAAACTGATTCCATGAATTGAACAGAGTACCTTCCCCTATTATTAAACCTAAATTTGATGTAATGAGACATGGTTATAATGACAATATTTTGATGGTCCTGACAACAATGGTCTAGTTATAACCGGATTCTACTGTACTTAGGAGGTCTACTGACAAACATTAAAGTCTACTGACAAACATTAAAGTCTACTGACAAACATTAAAGTCTACTGACAAACATTAAAGTCTACTGACAAACATTAAAGTCTACTGACAAACATTAAAGTCTACTGACAAACATTAGTTCACAAGCAGCAGAATTAGATTCAGTACACAACAAAGTTTTTTAAATTATTAGACAGAAGTCACTACCACTGTCCAACAGAGAAATAACCCTAGAGGCAAAACATGCACTCTAAACAATACTATATTCATTCTGACATTGTGCTACCTTGGCCAGGCCTAGACACTAGGTTAAAGAACAATCAGAAAAATAAGCTCCACAGAAATTAATTGAGTTAGGATGTGTAATAGGAGACAGCCTGAGTGATAAAATCAGAAATGAAGAACTGAAATAAAAAGCTAAGTATAACTCATGCCATTAAATATATAAAGAAGCAACAAATACAATTGTTTAGTGAAGTGATAAGACAAAAGAATGGATTGATGGAATATTATAAACAAAAGGAAAGAGAAAAGGAGTATAACAGAAAAGCAAAAGATTGCAAACTCTTTCTCCCCTCAACACTGAAAGGCAAATAAGGAAAATAAGAAGAGTCACCAGACTCACCCAATCATGATCAGTTATTTTTGTTTAATTTCATGCTTGAATGTTTATTTTAAAAGGTGAGCAGCGTGTTGATGACGAGGGACAAGGACATCCAGTCGTAGAGGAATGGCAGGACAAAGGGAGAAAACAGTGAAGATTGAGGAGTTTATGAGAAATACTGGTAAAGAATGGGCAGAAGCAAATGAAATTCTGACACGTAAGCATGCAGTTACAGAGATTGTTTTTGTGTGTCCCTACATGGGTAATGTTGTATGTGTAAATCTGTGGGTTATTAGTGTTCATATTCATTTTTACCTCACTTTTCTATAATTTAGTTCTATATTCTTAATCATTTAAATTTTTAAAATTCATTGGAGTCACTTTATTGAGATGTATCTGTAGCCCTATATTTGTTGAATCCAGTAGCGAGAACAAAATTCATACAGAATGTGTGTCATATTCTCAAATGTCATTATATTCTGAACAGATTTAGTCACAGACTGCTACCTAGGAGGTACACTGAGCTCTTCATCACTGATCTTTAGTTTTTTTTTTTCTGTTTTTTATTTTTAATTGAAAGTAGGATGTCATAACCCCAAATAACAGTGATAAAAAAAAAAAACATAAAGAGTAAACTTTAAGGACCACTAATGGACATAGTGTTAGCGATCATATTTTTCTATGACCAATAGTGGTTGGATCAATCAATAAATGATGTGGTCAGAATCACATCAGCCTACCTTTACTTTCAAGAAAAATCTGGTACCCCAGAGCCTCACTGGTCAGAGGAAAAATCTGGTACCCCATAGCTTAAAAGTCTTGTGAAAAAGCAAGGCATTTATATAGCAACCCTGTTTGTAACAAACCTGTGGTTTCATTAAACTAAATGTCAAAGCCAAGCACTGCCCCTCTAATCAAGTGTTTAAACTGTACACAAAGTTCTTGTTTGAAAGATGCTTTGATGTGACCTATACCTCAGACCATACTCTCACAGGATGCTGGAAATACTGTTTCATTATCCTCTAATGTTTAAACTGTACACAAAGTTCTTGTTTGAAAGATGCTTTGATGTGACCTATACCTCAGACCATACTCTCACAGGATGCTCCAGATTTCTTGGACGGCTGAATAATTTGAGGATTTAAGACCAGTTAGTATAGTGGATGAAATTGTGCAGATAAACACTGATTTGGGATTAGAGATAACCAATGAAAATGTAGAAGAGTTATTGAAGGGCCACAGTAGGAGGTGAGTCTGCAGAAGACTTGCAATCATTGCACACGGAGCATCAAGCTACAGCCAACTGTAGAGATGGCCTGAGTACAACCCTGTAGCTTGACATTTTCAGCTTTGTGAGCAGGGGCAGTTGTGGGTAGGATTATGTCAGTCTTCTATAACTAACAATGGTAAACCTTGACTGGTGACATCACTCCAGTGATTACGTTCAGGCCATACCTACAGTTGTGAGCACTCTCCTACAAGGCATAGTGACAGCTTTACTAAAGAATTTGTGAGACAGATAAATCAAAGAGAAATAATAAAAGAGGGATAAGAGATGAAATTATAAAACGAAAGGAAGATGTACTACATAAAGGAGGATTACATTTTGATAATATGTAAAAATTAGTAAGCTAAAACATAAACTGAGACTTAATTGAGGCATGATCCAAAAGCTTCCAGTGATTACATGTCTCTGGGTCAAATGTGGATGCGATGAGATGTGAGAGGGGGAGGAGGATAAAACCAGTCATGTTATTTGACGAGAAGTCAGATGAGATTGGGAGGTGATAATATGAGGTATGAAAAGCTGTCAAAAATTAGATGGGTACTGACCAAAAATAGAGAATGTGTACTATGGAGTGAAAACATGAGCACAAAGCTAAATGTGACTTGGGCAACAAGGGGATAAATGTGGCATAATAGGGGGTTATGGAGGACTGGCGTAAACACGGGGTGTGATATACAATGAGGAAGAGGATGGTAGTGTGTCTGACAGAAGAAAGTAATAGCAGTTGTATGGAAATCATTTGCCTCTTCCCAACTTATCTACAGTTGGCTGTGATCAAGCAAAAACAGTAGCTGAGATACTTTCTTCTTCAGGTGATGATGTCGAGGGAGTAGTGGCAATGAAAATGTTCTTCTTCTTCTTCTTCTTCTTCTTTCCTTCCTCATCTGCCTTTCAGCGTCGAGGGGAGATATAATTTGCGGTCTTTTGCTCTTATGTTCGCCTCTGCTGCTGTTATGTTTCCTAGTGCTTCTAATATTCCATCGATCCATCTTTTTCGTGGTCGACCCTTGGGTCTGTTGTTCTCACAACGTTTGTTGAAGGCTCGTTGTGTTGTGTTTTGTTCTTTCTGCCTTGTCACGTGGCCGAACCATTTTATCTGTTGTTTCCTTATATATTCTATGGCTGGGGCTATTCCTAGCTTTTTTCTCAGTTCTATGAAAATGTTGACTAATTTTATTGGGCTAGCACATAAAACATAGTAAAGAAAATGCTGCGATGAATAGAAGCAACAATGTGTGTGATGACAATGTGGTTTCGTATGTTAAATATGTTTCAAATTAGGGAGAGCAAGTCAACAGTGGACAAGCTGTTTACCTGCAGCAGGGAGGAAGAAAGGAGCTACAAAACCTGATGTTTTTATGGAAAGTGACACGCCTTCCAAACAGTGTAACCTCGCACCTCCACATCACTTTCTATACTCCATCATGACTTCTCAGTAAAGACAAGGTTCACCATTACTTGTACATTATTGAATAAGTTTAATTTTAACGTGTATATGATGAGTAGCTTCTGTGCCCTGAAACTAGTTCATCTATTTTACATTGTTTCCTTGGAAAAACAGATTATCCAGTTTTCAGAAGAAGCCATTAATTATGAATGTAGAGGTTTTCTATATTTAGCTCCATGGAAATGTCTGCTTTGCAAGTCTTATCCATCACAACACATCACTCAGATGTCTGCTTTGCAAGTCTTATGCATCACAACACATCACTCAGATGTCTGCTTTGCAAGTCTTATGCATCACAACACATCACTCAGCTGTCTGCTTTGCAAATATTATCCATCACAACACATCACTTGTCCATTGCTGCCATCACAACTAATGTAACTTTTTACATTTTCTTCTTCATGCTGTTTTTTTTTTTAAAAACTATACTATTAGCGTTTGTCAAATAACAGAGAGAAAAGATTAATCTTCTTCTTCTTTCCTTCCTCATCTGCCTTTCAGTGTCGAGGGGAGATATAATTTGCGGTCTTTTGCTCTTCTGTTCGCCTCTGCTGCTGTTATGTTTCCTAGTGCTTCTAATATTCCATTGACCCATCTTTTTCGTGGTCGACCCTTGGGTCTGGTGTTCTCACAACGTTTGTTAAAGGCTTGTTGTGTTGTGTTTTGTTCTTTCTGCCTTGTCACGTAGCCAAACCATTTTATCTGTTGTTTCCTTATATATTCTAATGCGGGGGCTATTCCTAGCTTTTTTCTCAGTTCTTCATTTCTGATCTTATCTCTCAGACTGTTTCCTGTCATTCGTCTAACACATTTCATCTCTGTAGAGGTTATTTTTCTTATTGTTCTTACATCTAGGGTCCAGGTCTGGCATTGGTAGCACAACGTTGGGATGAAGATTGTATTGTATAGTGCTCGTTTTGCCTCCAGAGTTATTTCCTTGTTGGCACAATAGTGGCTATAACTGTCCACTGATTTAACAAGCCTTGTTGCATCTTGATTCTATCTCTGCTGTTTGAGAATTATCTTTTGCTACCTTTCTTTTTCCATATTGGTATGATGATTGCCTCTTGCCAGTCTTCTGGGGCTTGTTGTTGGTGCCATGCTGCATTAAATATTATGTGCAGCCATTAAACTCCTGTTCCTCCTGCTGCTGCTATTATTTTTGTTGGGATGTTATCTATCCCCGGTGCTTTATTTCTTGGTGCACATTTGATTACTTCTTCGATTTCCTTTTCATGATGTTTGGTTCAGTATTTGTGAGTTCTGGCGTGGGTTTTGTTGTCTTATTGGTAGTTGGTATGTTTAACAGGTCTTCAAAATATTCTTTCCTTCTCTGTTGCATACATTCGTTATTTGTTATTGGCTGTCCAACTTTGTCATTTATCAGCTCAGTAGGATTATGGTTTTCTTTTCTCGCTCTTGTGGCTTTTACTGCTTTGTAGAAATCTCTTGTGGCTGTCTTGAAGTCCCAGCTCATGTTTTGTCCGAATTCTGTCCAATTCTTTTGCTTAGCTTCTTTGATAAAAATTTTAACTCTTTTTCGAACAAAGGCATATTTTTCTTGGTTCTTGTTCTCCCTCCAATTTTTAAACAGTTTCTTCTTTTCTTTAATTGCTTCTCTGATTGTTTCGTTCCACCACGGAGTTCTCTTTTTCCCTTCTCTTGTCTTACCTTTGTTCCACAAACTGTTTTAAAGATGTTGGTTACTGTTTCCTTAAATTGTTTCCACTCTTCTTCTACTGTGCATACTTCATTAGGGAGTTTCTTGAATTCCTCTGTTAGTTTTTCTTCTAGAGTTTTCCTTGTTTCTTGATCTTTTAATTGTTTTATCTTTATTGTCTGTTCTTTTCGCTTCTTTTGTTTGTTTTCGTATATGCTCTTTATTTTTGGCTGTCTTAGTGTGATCATAACCATCTTGTGATCCGAGTCATCTGTAATATTAGGGATTGCTCTACTGTCTGTTACTCTTTTCTTGTTCCGTTTTCTTGTTAGTATAAAATCTATCTAGCTTCTGCATGTTGTGTCATTCCATTTGTATCAGGTGTATACTTGCGACTCTCTGTGTTTGAAGAATGTGTTGGTGAAAAGATTAATGAATAAAATAAATGTCCACATTTTAAAATGATTGGTTTATCATATCCCCCTGAATTAACAGCCATTTAGACATTAGCTTTCAATCTGATACTATGACAAAGAAAACAGATGTGTCTGTTTAATTTCTGGTGTTTCTGTATAATGAATGCTTCTTATGGTAGGCCCCGGTATCACTGCAAACGAATTAAGATCCATAATTGCTCAATCGCCTGTGCCAGTGGAATCATCCAAATTAATATCTCATCTCCCAAACAAAGAAAGAAAGGTAGCTGCAGTCCCCATCATAGCAGTCTCAGCACACGCTAAAAGGCATAAGGTGAAATCGCACAGAAAGTGAACACAGCCATCTGTTCCCTGTCATACGATATCATCGTTCATCGTAAGCAATCAGAATATCGAAACACGATCAAAACGGATGAGACACACAGCTCACGGTGTGCACAGAGCACTTAACTCAGTAGCTCCTGCAGCAAGCCGGACTTGGAATATGAGGAAACTGCAACAAGGAACAGAGCCGCGATAACTCAGTGGTTAGTGAACTGGACTACAAAGGACAAGAGATGCTTGCAATCTGTTAGAGTTATTGCTTTAGGCCCATGAATTTATCTTTAATTTCTTTGTGCTGGAAGATGAAATATTTCTTTTTGCCCAATGTTATTCTATCTATCTATCTGTCCACCTTTTGACCATAGGGCATAAACTCGGATACTCTTTCCCTGTTTTAAAATTGTCTTTCTAGCAGTCTCAATCCTTGCAAAAATCTTTTATCAAATCTCGCCATTTGTCTCTATTCTGTGCAAGCATCTTGATCTCATTGAGGAAGCCGATTCCATCTGCCTTTGCCTCTCTGATCAATATTCTATCTATTGTCCTTTCGAGCCGAAGACGGCACATAGGGCAGAACTACAATCTCAAAAACAGAAACCTTGCATGCCAAAATGGCACATATTGCAGAGATCACTGCCTCTAAAATCTATGGCTGTTTCCATAACAATAGTTATTACAATGACAGCTTGTCAAGCTTTCGATCAACCTCCTTAGTCGCCTCTTACGACATGCTTGGAAGGTCACAGTGTCACTATTCTTTACTCATAATGAGACCCCGGTAACACACAGGAATGATCAATATTAGGAGTAGGCAAAAGGTGACCTGGATTTACATAGTCTGGTTAGTAGATAAATAGCCAATAGGGCAGGTAAGGTTATATGTATGTGGTTAATTTGTATATTTTGTATGTTATACTTGATGAAGGCTTTTGCAGAAACATTGTAGTTTTTATTGTCTTTCTATTAGTTGAACTGCTCCATTCCATTTTATGTTTATTTTATATTTTCTATGTTATTAGCAAATTTATTTTATTTATGTTAATCTGTTTTCAGTAAAATTATAGAGTAAAATTATGAGTTTTAAATTTCAGGAAATGCATGGAAACTGCCAGAAAGTTATAGAGAAACTGCACAGATGGTCTCTGCAGGTCAGAGAAATTATAACTCAGTTACAGTTAGTGGTGCAAGAGAAAAAAGTCCTCCTCCTTACAGTGCTGTAGATGTTGGTGTGGGTGCTGCTGTCCATTTGGACAAAAAATATGGCCGTTACCCACAACAGTCAGATGCTAATGATGCACGCTACATTCAGTCCAACAAGCAATTTGAAAATTCTTTTGGTCCCACTCAGAAACAATTTAACCACAACTTGACCTCCGTGCCTACGGCCACGTCAGTTAGACTACCAACATTCACTAGTACTTCCATTCGAGGTGGCCGCATTATTCCCATACAGGTTGAAGGAGAGAGACCATCTCCTTTATATCGTGGGTCATATAATCCTGTTCTGATTGGGAGTTCAGTAACGGCTCCCTCCTTTACTGATAACAAACCAAGCCCAAGTTCTTACTCTAGCCTTTCAAGTCCTGCAAGGGAAGTGCAGCGATCACAGCCTCCACTAGTTTTAGAGGAGTCTCCATATCCTCACCCCACGGAGCTAGCCACTGCTTTGAACAATGATGAGAGCGCAGAACACCATCAGGAAGTTGATGATGTGTTTGATGACAAGTTTTCTAAGAAACCACCCTCACATAATCCATGTAAGTGTTTTCCTCTTTAAAATGTATGGTCAGTGTACAAAATTGTGTGTAATCAGTGTACACAATAATGTATAGTTAATGCACACAGTAATGTTTAATCAATATATGTAATGATGTATCATTAGTGCACACAAATATTGGTCAATGTACACAAAAATGAGTTGTTAGTGTAAACAGATGTGTAGTCAGTTTACGCAATAATGTAAAGATAATACACATAAAAATATGTATTCAGTGTCCACAAAAATATAAAATAAACATACAATGGTATCGAGCAGCTAAACTAGTAGAGAGACGAGATGAACTATAACATTTCAGAAGCAGCCTTCATCAGGTACAAAACAGCAAAAATTCTAGGAAAGAACTACTCTAAGGCAAATATTATAAACACGAAAGTCAAATTTGAAAATGGCAGCATAGGACATATACTAATGTGATCATACATGAGCAAAAGAGTAGAGTATGCAATAGGGAAGGAGCAGCTACAGGGAAACTATGTGTATAAGTGATACATTCATGCCTCATGGGGTCAGCGAACCTAATTGCTATAAAGCGATTCTCTTAGGCGAACCAACTGTGATCGCCGAAGTGGCAAAGGACAATACCAGTGATACGGATATCGTTTTTGCCCCTGTGGTCTGAGGAGTTGAAATGGGATGCCACAGGAATGCCAGTATTCTGTTGAACATCCCAAAGGTGTTCACAAAATCTTTCAGTTAAACATCTCCCAGACTCACCAATATAAGCCAAGTGGCGTCATTGACATATGATGACGTAAATGACGTTGTGGGACACACATATGAAACCATCTTTGATCTCAAACCGTACGTTAGGGAATAAGACAGAGTCGGTGCAAAGCAAATAAGCACAGGTAATACGATTGCGTCCACAAGGAACCATACCCAAATGTTTGTGGTTGGAGCAAGGGAGACAGCTCCTGGCCAGAATGTCTCTCAAATTCTTGTTGCATTTGAAGGCAACCATAAGGGGATCACAGAAAAGTACACAAGTGGTAGGATCAGAGTGGAGAATGGAATGGTAACGGTTGATTATTCTCACAGCAGCTAAGTTGTGAGGATGGTAGATGAGGGCGAGTATTGTTTACTCTTAGGTATGGAGGAGGGGCAGTTGGAAGGAGGTGAGTGTCACAGAACAAGAAATAAGGAGGACCCGTTTGAAGGCAGATTGGAAGATCAAATCTGGATAGAGCAGGTGGCCTAATATAAGGTGGGCCTGTTGGAGGAAATTCTGGTCGTCCTGGCAGACAGGACAACGATGCAATAACTGAGTAAAGGGAATCGAATCATGACATGAAGGTGAATGTGATGAAGTATAGAGAAGGTAACAATGGGCATCTGTGGGTTTACAGAAAATCGAAGTGTGGAGGCCAGAAGTGTCCAAGGAAACAATAAGGTCCAAAAAGGTAACAGAGGAAGTGGAGATGCAAGATGTGATCTTGATGGCTCAAGAAAAAGAAACCTAGTTGACAACAAAATAAGTTTAAATTGATGACTGGGTGCAACTAACAATATTAGTGTCTGCAGCAATACTGTTAGCCAATAAATAGAGTACGATGATATGAAGTACTGTGGAGAAAGAATTGTGGAAGGACATGATCACCAATGCCAACTGGTAAGGCAAAAGATGATAATGAATAAATAAGATGAAGCATCCAAAAATATCATCCTTAATCAAGAGAAGAAGACGAACATATCTTGGCCAAGTGATGAAAAGAGAGAACAAGAGAGTCCCAAAGCAAGCCCTCAAATCGTAACCAGAGGGTAAGAAAAAAAATAAGACCTAGAGAAACTCAGAGAAGAGCACTGAAGCAAACAGCATGAATCAACTCCTTGCCAAGTTTGAACAGTCCAGAACAGGGACATGAGGCAAGATACAATGCAGGTTTTGTGCAAAACCTGATAGTAAATAGTAAAAATCATTGGACATAACCAAAACAAATGTTGCCCTACTTAAAGAATTTTTATTTGCTGACGATGCAGCCCTAGTCGCTCATAGTGAGGCCACCCTACAGTCGCTGATCAACAACCTGGATAAAGCATGCGACCTTTTTTCACTGTCAATTAATGTTCAGAAGACAGTAATACTAAATCAAGGTGACTTCAAACCTATATCTATTACTCTAAAAGACTGCCCACTAGAATCAGTACAGAAATTTACATATCTTGGATCCACAGTTACGCAAACCATCTCTCTTGATGAAGAAATAAACTGTCGAATTGGTAAGGCAGCTACGACCTTCGGCAAACTCACAAAAAGGGCATGGAACAACACGAAACTAACTCAAAAGACTAAACTCTTAATATATCAAACTTGTGTGCTTAGCACACTACTATATGGATCCGAAACCTGGACAACATACTCAAACCAGGAAAAAAGACTAAATGTCTTCCACATGCGATGTCTCCGCAAAATAATGCACATCAAATGGCAGGACAAAATAACCAACTTAACTGTCCTGCAACGTGCTAAGACCCTAACAATCATGTCGATGCTCAGAAGTCGAAGGCTAAGATGGCTGGGGCATGTCCAACGGATGGAAGAAAAACGCATTCCTAGGCAAATACTATATGGCGAGCTAAAACACGGAAAACGACAAATCGGCAGACCTAAACTACGATATAGAGATATCTGCAAATCATCTCTGAAAGACTTCGCCATCTGTGAAAACGACTGGCAACATCTGGCAAGTGATCGCACATCATGGAGAGCACGTATAAGGAACGGTATAACAACATTTGAGACTGTTCTAAGACAGGACTTAGAAGAGAAGAGACTCATGAAAAAGGATGGTAAACCCTGTGGACCAGCGAGCCTGACCTGTTCATTATGTGACCGCGTGTGTTTGTCAAACATTGGTAGAATTAGCCACGAGAGAAGCTGTTCGGCAAAAACAATACCTCAAAAAAATACGCAATAGCCTCCACTAGACCATCTGACAAGACGAAAAGGGCCATATATATATATTGGACAAGTCTAAAATAAGTCTGCCCTATGTGCCATGTTTAGCTCGAAAGGACAATGGATAGATAAAATAAATCAAATAAATGTGGAAGAATTTACAATTTAGTTACTACTTTGACAGAACTGTGCTGTTTTTTAACTTATGGGTGATATGTAGTGTTTTCTAATGGTGGCTGTAATGTCTGTTTATTTTTAGATCCACGACTAAAACGAGGATTCTCAAACATTGTGGAAAATCAAAGTTTGGTCTCAGAAGCTCGGCACAGCGTTAAAGTTGACATCCAGAGGGATAGCCACAATAACATGTTTTTTCAGACATTTGTGTTGCCTGATCTCACAGCCTATGGGGAAGACTTTAGAGCTTTTTTGGAGAAAGAACTCATAGAAACATCCACTCTGGTGTCATTAGAGCAAGCTGGTATGTTTTCTGGCATTTAGCCCACACGTTTATGCTACAGTAGAATCCACTTATAATGAGAGTCCTGATGTAGCATCAATCTAAAATATCTCAAAATTGTTCTTCTTTATCCTGTATTTTAAAAATACTTTTATAACGCTATTACCGAGCCTACAAATCGGTTATAACATATTTTATAAAATATCTATCTATTGACCTTTCGAGCCGTAGCCGGCCCATAGGGCGTAGACCAAGATACTCCTTCTCTTATCTAAATTTTTATTCTAGCAGTTTTCAATTCTTTTAAAGATATTTTATCAAATCTCCCCATTTGTCTCTGTTCTGTGCAAGCAGCTCTATCTCATTGAGGGAGCCGATTCCTGCTGCTTTGCCTCTCTCATCAATGTTCTTCTCAGTGTCTCTCTGGGTCTTCCTCTTTTCCTCTTACCTGTTGTTTCCCACATGAGGGCTTGTTTTGCTATTCTGTTATTATCTCTTCTCATCACATGTCCAACATAAGACCATCTTCTTTTCTTTATTACTGAAGATATTAGTGGTTGATTGGCGATTGTATCAGGTCTACATTTCATTAACAAAATCGTTTTTACGATACCTGCTTGTTAAACCTCTGATCAATGGTTTTATCAAATTTGCATCACCAAAAAAAACTGTTAATGGTGTTTTACTTTTTTGTCCATGTGCAAATTCTGTGGCCAATCAGACTACACATGGCTCTTAAGGCCTACTTGCACATGGCAGTAGATGAGAGAGATACGGTTTGGGAAAATAGAAGCATACAGCACAAGTTGTGGCTGCGGTTGGAGAAATGACTGTTTTTTTAATTTCATTACCCAGTGTTCAATAGTCTTTCATCATAAAGACTGAGCATTGGTGCACATCCTCACACTTGCTCAAATCTATTTGCAAGCCATTAGATTTGTCATCATGATGGATTCCAGTACTTTCTAGAAGCAACAAATGTGTATCACTTGAATTGAAAGTGCTTTTGATAGAGAAAGTAGAAAAAAGTGAAAATAAAAAGCAGAAATATGCAGTAAGTAAAGTAAAGAGCCCCATCACGCCAAATGGCGTATAGGGAATATAGTGTTAGTGACCATCATTTTTACAGAACTTCGGCACATGATTTTTGGGGTACTGTGGTCGGTATTACGCCCATGCTGCTTTACTTTCCCAGAAAAAATCTGGTGCCTATATAAGGCTGGGTGAACCCGGAAGCTGTCAGTCAGGATCAAACTCGACCTCTTGTTCTTTGTAGTCCAGTTCACTAACTACTGAGCTATTGCGGCTTCAGAAATATGTAGGCAACATGATATTTCCTCAAACACTCTACACACAATCCTGATGTACAGAAACAACTATATGTCGCTGTTTACAGGCAGTAATATAGAATTTTAACAAGCAGTAATATAGAACTTTAACAAGCAGTAATATAAAACTTTAACAAGCAGTAATGTAGAACTTTTTACGAGCAGTAATATAGAATTTTAACAAGCAGTAATATAGAACTTTAACAAGCAGTAATATAAAACTTTAACAAGCAGTAATATAGAACTTTAACAAGCAGTAATATAGAACTTTAACAAGCAGTAATGTAGAATTTTAACAAGCAGTAATATAGAACTTTAACAAGCAGTAATATAGAACTTTAACAAGCAGTAATATAGAACTTTAACAAGCAGTAATATAAAACTTTAACAAGCAGTAATATAGAACTTTAACAAGCAGTAATATAGAACTTTAACAAGCAGTAATATAGAACTTTAACAAGCAGTAATGTAGAATTTTAACAAGCAGTAATATAGAACTTTAACAAGCAGTAATATAGAACTTTAACAAGCAGTAATATAGAACTTTAACAAGCAGTAATATAGAACTTTAACAAGCAGTAATATAGAACTTTAACAAGCAGTAATATAGAACTTTAACAAGCAGTAATATAAAACTTTAACAAGCAGTAATATAGAACTTTAACAAGCAGTAATATAGAACTTTAACAAGCAGTAATATAGAACTTTAACAAGCAGTAATATAGAACTTTAACAAGCAGTAATATAGAACTTTAATAAGCAGTAATATAGAACTTTAACAAGCAGTAATATAGAACTTTAACAGGCAGTAATATAGAACTTTAACAGGCATTAATATAAAACTTTAACAGGCAGTAATATAGAACTTTAACAAGCAGTAATATAGAACTTTTAACAAGCAGTAATGTAGAACTTTAACAAGCAGTAATATAGAACTTTTTACAAGCAGTAGTATAGAACTTTTTACAAGCAGTAGTATAGAAAATTTAACAAGCAGTAGTATAGAACATTTTGCAAGCAATAATATAGAACATTTAACAAGCTGTAATATAGAACATTTAACAAGCAGTAATATAGAACTTTTTACAAGCAGTAGTATAGAACTTTTTACAAGCAGTAGTATAGAACTTTTTACAAGCAGTAGTATAGAATATTTAACAAGCAGTAATATAGAACATTTAACAAGCAGTAATATAGAACATTTAACAAGCAGTAATATAGAACATTTAACAAGCAGTAATATAGAACATTTAACAAGCAGTAATATAGAACATTTAACAAGCAGTAATATAGAACTTTTTACAAGCAGTAGTATAGAACTTTTTACAAGCAGTAGTATAGAACATTTAACAAGCAGTAGTATAGAACATTTTGCAAGCAATAATATAGAACATTTAACAAGCAGTAATATAGAACTTTTTACAAGCAGTAATATAGAACTTTTTACAAGCAGTAGTATAGAATATTTAACAAGCAGTAGTATAGAACATTTTGCAAGCAATAATATAGAACATTTAACAAGCAGTAATATAGAACTTTTTACAAGCAGTAATATAGAACTTTTTACAAGCAGTAGTATAGAACATTTTGCAAGCAGTAATATAGAACATTTTGCAAGCAATAATATAGAACATTTTGCAAGCAATAATATAGAACATTTTGCAAGCAATAATATAGAACATTTAACAAGCAGTAATATAGAACATTTTGCAAGCAATAATATAGAACATTTTGCAAGCAATAATATAGAACATTTTGCAAGCAATAATATAGAACATTTAACAAGCAGTAATATAGAACATTTTGCAAGCAATATAACAAGCTCAATCTGTTGCTGAAGTTTGTACAGTACAAAACCATATTATTAAATATAAATTGGATGTAACGCAATAATAATGATAGCCGATAATGGTTATAATGACAATATTTAGATGCTCCTGACAGTCTTGTTGTAACCGTATTCTACTGTATTATGTGCATAATTATTTATGAAACACATAGTGATTTGTTGAAATTGTTGAATCTCTTAATTTTTGTCTTATTTCTTGTATATTTTCTGTCTCTGTGGTCTTTGTTTCCTTAGGATCTCCTCCATGTGTTTGCTCAGATCACTCTCTCTCTCTAAAACTGCTGTTACACCAACAGATCTTCATAGTTAAGAACAACTGTTCAAGAGTTGGCTTATAGTGCTATTATTATTTCACTGTCACATCAAAGATGGCATAATCATTGCTAGGGATGATCTAACATGATTTCACTAAAACTGACCTTTTGCACAAGTGTGTATGAGTTATTCCTCTTTGAATTCTATGCTGCCAAATTCTGTAGCTTTTATTTGAATGACAAACACATAGCAACCACAGACAGTGGGGAATTCATGAGTTGCAGTTGCATCAGTGGTTGTTCTGTAAGCTCACTTAGCTGTTAATAGTTCATAATCATCAAGTGCCATGCCTGCCTGCGTAGGTGACCGTGTCTCTCCACAACTTTTGATCTAAGCAGTTATTTATCTTTTCTGTTGTTGACCTTCTGCCAAGCCATTCTCTTAAGCTATCTGGTATATTTTCTCTTTGTTCCCTCTATCTCTTCATCCTTCAATTTTCCCAGTTGTCACAATATATTCTAGCTGTTCCCTTCTCATTACATGGCCAAAAAATTATGACTGTCTCTTCCCAATATTGGAAATTAGCTCTCTTTTTGCTTTGACCTCTTTCAGAACATTTTTATTACTCTTCTTACCTCACATCCATATGTTAAGATTGGTTTAACATAACATTTAAGAACTCTTTTTCTGGTAAGCTGCTTTTGCCTGAGCCATTGTACATCTCGCCTCTGTTGTACATCTGGGGTTAACATTGTTCCCAGATATGTTCATAGTTACATGAACAACTATTATACTGTTCTTCTATTGTTCTATTTGATCATCTCTGTTGCAGGACGTCTGAATTGGTGGGCAGAACTCAGATTATGTCAAAGGCTACTTCCTATGGCAACAAGTGGAGATGGCAACTGTCTTTTGCATGCAGCTTCCCTTGGTATGTAGATAGTTTGGTGCAATAATTTAACAGGGTAGTTTTAGAACAGTGTTTAGCAAGATAGTTTTCGTAAATAATTTAACAAGATAGTTTTAGAACAGTGAAAAATAGAACAGTGTTTAGCAAGATAGCTTTCGTAAATAATTTGACAAGATAGTTCTTGTACAGTCACTATCAGTCAGAAAATTAATATAACTAATGTGTAGGTACTGTTATTGTATGTATGAGATATAATTTGTTTTATTTGTTGGTACAACTGCACTTTCTGCTTAAAGAAAGAAACCTGTATGATTGTGTAACTGACAATCCGTCCAATACCTGAAGGCACACTGTACATGAAGAGAGCTGACTGCGAAGAGTTGGCCTAGAGCAGATCTAATGGAGAGCGAGCTAGCTTTTGATGTTGCTGAGCTTGAGCTGATGAACCTCTTCTTCAAGTTCATTTGATATTGACATCTAAAGGTGAACACATAAGAAGTATTTGTTGACCTGAGAATTGGTGAAACCAAATTATGACAGATTGTTAAACCCAAATCATGACAGATTGCTAAAACCAAATTATGACAGATTGCTGGGACCAAATCATGACAGATTGCTAAAACCAAATCATGACAGATTGCTAAAACCAAATCATGACAGATTGCTAAACCAAATCATGACAGATTGCTGGAACCAAATCATGACAGATTGCTGGTCCTAGATGTGCACTCAAGAAGCAATAAATTGTGAAGCTCCTGACCTGATGTCTCTCAAAATATCAGTGTGATGCCAAAAGCAGTTTGCAGTGACTTAATGTTGATGATTTGTGTTTTACAGCAATGTGGGGCATTCATGACAGGCTGTTAATATTGAGAAAAGAGCTGCATGAGACATTGACAAAAGCCACATACAAAGACACATTGTACAGACGATGGCGGTACCAGCAGACAATGAACAACAAACAGGTTTGACCAGATCATTAGTTTTGTTTTTAATTGAATTTACGTTCAAACATGTTTCCTTTCTTTGTACAGATCTTCATACACTGTAAGGATTTACTTCAAGTATTGACATAACTGATCTATTCAAATCATGGAGTCAGTTTCATTGCAGTCAGGGCATCCCCATACCCTCTCCATTGCCCATCCCAGCATTTCTTGAGGCATGTGCAGACTGATTGTTACTGTAAGGTGATGATTGTAGATGCATCAGCTCTTCCCACTAAGCTCTCCGGGTTTACCAGACTCATTTTCTTACTTTAGACCCATGAGTCTCTCAATGTACACATCATTATCCCATCAATTCTCCTCAGTTTCTCAATGTACACATCATTGTCCCACCCATTCTCCTCAATCTCTCAATGTACACATCATTGTCCCACCCATTCTCCTCAGTCTCTCAATGTACACATCATTGTCCCACTCATTCTCCTCAGTCTCTCAATGTACACATCATTGTCCCACTCATTCTCATCAGTCTCTCAATGTACACATCATTGTCCCACCCATTCTCCTCAGTCTCTCAATGTACACATCATTGTCCCATCCATTCTCCTCAGTCTCTCAATGTACACATCATTGTCCCACTCATTCTCATCAGTCTCTCAATGTACACATCATTGTCCCACCCATTCTCCTCAGTCTCTCAATGTACACATCATTGTCCCATCCATTCTCCTCAGTCTCTCAATGTACACATCATTGTCCCACCCATTCTCCTCAGTCTCTCAATGTACACATCATTGTCCCACTCATTCTCCTTAGTCTCTCAATGTACACATCATTGTCCCACCCATTCTCCTCAGTCTCTCAATGTACACACCATTGTCCCACTCATTCTCCTCAGTCTCTCAATGCACACATCATTGTCCCACTCATTCTCCTCAGTCTCTCAATGTACACATCATTGTCCCACTCATTCTCCTCAGACTCTCAATGTACACATCATTGTCCCACCCATTCTCCTCAGTCTCTCAATGTACACATGATTGTTCCACTCATTCTCCTCAGTCTCTCAATGTACACATCATTGTCCCACCCATTCTCCTCAGTCTCTCAATGTACACATCATTGTCCCAACCATTCTCCTCAGTCTCTCAATGTACACATCATTGTCCCACTCATTCTCCTTAGTCTCTCAATGTACACATCATTGTCCCACCCATTCTCCTCAGTCTCTCAATGTACACATCATTGTCCCACTCATTCTCCTCAGTCTCTCAATGTACACACCATTTCCTACTCATTCTCCTCAGTCTCTCAATGTACACATCATTGTCCCACTCATTCTCCTCAGTCTCTCAATGTACACATCATTGTCCCACCCATTCTCCTCAGTCTCTCAATGTACACATCATTGTCCCACCCATTCTCCTCAGTCTCTCAATGTACACATCATTGTCCCACCCATTCTCCTCAGTCTCTCACATCATTGTCCCACCCATTCTCCTCAGTCTCTCACATCATTGTCCCACCCATTCTCCTCAGTCTCTCAATGTACACATCATTGTCCCACCCATTCTCCTCAGTCTCTCACATCATTGTCTCACCCATTCTCCTCAGTCTCTCAATGTACACATCATTGTCCCACCCATTCTCCTCAGTCTCTCAATGTACACATCATTGTCCCACCCATTCTCCTCGGTCTCTCAATGTACACATCATTGTCCCACCCATTCTCCTCAGTCTTTCAATGTACACATCATTGTCCCACCAACTCTCCTCAGTCTCTCAATGTACACATCATTGTCCCACCCATTCTCCTCAGTCTCTCACATCATTGTCCCACCCATTCTCCTCAGTCTCTCAATGTACACATCATTGTCCCACTCATTCTCCTCAGTCTCTCAATGTACACATCATTGTCCCACTCATTCTCCTCAGTCCCTCAATGTACACATCATTGTCCCACCCATTCTCCTCAGTCTCTCAATGTACACATCATTGTCCCACCCATTCTCCTCAGTCTCTCAATGTACACATCATTGTCCCACTCATTCTCCTCAGTCTCTCAATGTACACATCATTGTCCCACTCATTCTCCTCAGTCTTTCAATGTACACATCATTGTCCCACTCATTCTCCTCAGTCTCTCAATGTACACATCATTGTCCCACTCATTCTCCTCAGTCTCTCAATGTACACATCATTGTCGCACCCATTCTCCTCAGTCTCTCAATGTACACATCATTGTCCCACCTGATACAATCAGTGCCAGGCTACATTCAGTGCCAGAGCTACCAGTGATCTTATTGGCTATTTCATTGCTGTGTACACCAGCATGTCCTGGATAGTACACACAAGTTAATGTGTTCACTTCAGAACCATCCAAGAGCTGCATCCACTCCTGCCCCAGAGACTGTCTGTCAATCTTTAGTAGCATATTTTGTGAGTCAGTTGCCAAGACGGCATGATCCATTTTCTGTGTAACCGGCCATGTTATTGCCATCGTTGCTGTTTTTCCTGCTGTTACTTCTATCCAATCCTTGCCAGTCCTAATGTCATTCCGATCACATAGTCTCCTTATGGACTCTACACCTCGGCCATCCAGGATTTTCCACGCCTGCCCATGATTACACCCAATTCTGAATGCTAGGGATGATTTATGTTCCTAGCCATGTTAAAATAAGCCCAGTCCTGAACATATCTATCCCATCTATTCATATTATGGAAAGCCTCTTGTTTTGGGGGAGAATTGAAAAAAAAATAGAAAAAATTGGTTTGATTATCTGTTTCTTCTGAAGGTAGGTAACTGGTGCATCTGGTTGTTTGCCTACTGCACCTTCCTTTGCCAGCTGGTCTGCTTTCTTGTTTCCTGGTATTTCATCAACACTTGGGAAGTCTGGTGTTAGGAAGTAGGTCTGGCATCTCTGTGATGTTTTTAAAGATTTGCTCAGTGTATAGATTGAACAAGCTTGGTGATAGAGTGCATCCTTGTCTTACTCCTCTTTTTATATCAATAGGAGTAGAGTTCTCTTTGTTTTATTTTATTATTGCTGCTTGCTTCCAGTATTAGTTATATATTAGTCATATGTCTGTGTCATCTAGATGTATCTCTTTTAGGCTGTCTATAATTTGTTTGTGGTGTACTCTATCAAAAGCTTTGGTGTAGCCTATGAACAGGCATATATTGGTTTGTTTACAAATCTGTACTTTTCTATTAATGTCTTCATGCAGCATAAGGTTTCTTTTGTCCTTCTGTTTTTCCTAAATCCAAATTGTTATTCCTCTAACTCCATATTGATTTTATTCTGAACCTTGCCTTGTATAACTTTTAGCAAGATTTTTTTTTAACATGGCTCATTAGTCTTATTGTTCTAAAATCACTGCATTCAACTGCACCATTTTTTTTAGGCAATGCAATGAAAGTTGATGTTTTTAGTTCATTTGGTTTAAATCTTGTATGGTATATATCATTGCATATGTCTGTGATCGCTTCAATGCCAAAATCTTCTAGTGCCTTTATCGTCTCTATCTGTATGTTAGGTCCTGCAGCTTTTCCCAATTTTCATTGTTTATATAGTTTTTTCCACTTCAGATTTTAAGATTTTACAAAGTCTGACATATATTTTATAATTGGTTTCTTGTCCCTTTGGTCATAAAATAATTCTGTTACATATTCCGGCCATCTTTTGATTATATCTTTGTTGTCTGTTATAAATTTTCCTTTTTTGTTTGCAATGCATTCACTTTCTGTGGCTTTTTTATTCTTACTAGTCATTCTCTTTATTTCTGTGTCACCCAACTTAAATTTTGTTTATTTTCCATAGTTTCGATTTTTAGACATATTTGATTGAGCCAGTCTTCATTTTTTCTTTTTGCATATTTCATTGTGTATTATGTTGTATTGGGTAGTTAGTGTCTTCTTTTTTCCAAGATGACGTCAGTTATCCATTTTTTTTTTTTTTTTTTTTTGGATAAGGTGTCGCAAGTTTCTTGTTTGCTTTTCTTTATGCATTGTCATTTGGTTGTAACTTTTTCATCAGGATTTTCTCTTCTGTTCTGCTCAATCCCTTTTTCTAGCAGCTTCTGATATGTGTTCTTACTTGTATCATATAAGTATCTTTAACATCTTTTTGATTTAAAGCTGCTATTTCTAGTGGTATTGTTAATGAATTAATTTTTTTGTTTGTTTCTTTTTAGTTTGATTTTCATTTTAATCATTGCAGGGTTGTGATCTGAGTTATTATCTGCTCTTGGATTGGTTTTGGCTTTCTTGGCGCTGTTACGGAACCTAACCTTTATCATTATGTAGTCTATTGTCTATAAGACTAATTTAATAAGATCAAAAATATTACACAGAATAGAGATGGATAGTGAAATGCACTATGAGCCCTATGTGACATGTAGCAGTGTTAGAAGAATCAAAATCAAGTGAAAAGCTAGCTTTCTTTCCCTTGATGTTTGTTAGACTTTGTGAACAAGTTTGTTGTATTTTGGTATAAATTCAGCTCTTTGAGTATGAACATGTGTCTGTAACCTTGTTTATTACATGCCTGATATCTGTGTAACCTTGTTTATTACATGCCTGATATCTGTGTAACCTTGTTTATTACATGCCTGATATCTCTCTAACCTTGTATATTACATCCTGATATCTCTGTAACCTTGTATATTACATCCTGATATCTCTGTAACCTTGTATATTACATGCCTGATATCTCTCTAACCTTGTATATTACATGCCTGATATCTGTGTAACCTTGTATATTACATGCCTGATATCTGTGTAACCTTGTTTATTACATGCCTGATATCTCTGTAACCTTGTATATTACATGCCTGATATCTGTGTAACCTTGTATATTACATGCCTGATATCTGTGTAACCTTGTATATTACATGCCTGATATCTGTGTAACCTTGTATATTACATGTCTGATATCTCTGTAACCTTGTATATTACATGCCTGATATCTGTGTAACCTTGTATATTACATGCCTGATATCTGTGTAACCTTGTATATTATATGTCTGATATCTGTGTAACCTTGTATATTACATGCCTGATATCTCTGTAACCTTGTATGTTACATGCCTGATATCTGTGTACATATTGTGGGCATGAAGTAAACAAAAGCTTGTCTATCTCTTTAGTCTGGTCTTGTGTTCAGTGAATCAGAATGGGAAGAGGAGTGGACAAACATACTTCGCTTGGCATCACCATTACCAAGGGGTGCAACCGACCCTTCTAGATCAAGCAGTTGTGATAATTTTTTGACACAAGGGTAAGTAGCAGTTGTGACAATTTTGTGACGGATAAGGACAAATGTGACAATTGAGTTATTGTGAGTGAGTCAGAAACTGTTGTTGTGCCATTATTTTAAAATTAGCACCAGTTGTTGCTATCTGTGAGTAGACATTTGTTGTGTGGCTTCCGTTCAAGCTCCCTGACTTTGTAAACGCTTGGTCTGTCTCTGAGAACTAAATGGTTGCGGGGACCAATTTCTTTCATGAATTCATTCACTGTTTTCTCTTATTTTTTTCATGAGTTTCTATAATGTTGCACAAAGTGTTACATGTTAGAGAAGTTGTTAAACTATTCTTCAAACAATTACAAAGTGTCCATGCTTAGGGTAAAATTCCAAAAATTAACAGGTTTTCAGGCTGTGGGTAAAAAGGTTATAAAATAATCATTTTTAAAATATAAGAAAGACAAATTTGGGGGATTTTTCAAGTTGATTTTTTATGTGGATTCTCATTATAACCGTCTTTATTTTGAGTGGCAGGCCCACTTTTGACTGCCTGGTCAATCAGTTTGGAACTGGTAGCATTATTGCTGAAGTTTGTTTTTGTTGTTTCTTTCTGGTCTGGATTTTCTTTTGTTGCATTCACCCGACCACAGAGTTAACATGTTTGTGATGCCCACGTGTGGAGGTACATGCTGCAGCGAATGACCATGATTGAAGTTGAATGGTACCAGACTCCAGCATTGCTCTGGGACGGGATATGTGATCTGTGTGTGACTGAAAAATTCATCACCAGCTGGACTGCGATCAGATCGAGTATTTCACCAAAGTGGAGGCATGGCATCGTTTGTTGCAACAGCAATTCTTGGGACACGCTCACTGACCACAAAGCCTCAACAGAATCAGCACAAATAGCATAAAGATTGTGCTGCCTGTGAGAACCGTTACAGATACCCAGAATTGTGCACCAAGAGCTGTGCCTTTTTTTAGAGTGCAACAAGCTTACTATATCAGGATGAACAGTTCAGAAGGCATGGTACTTGATGGTCAGAAGGCATGGTACTTGATGGTCAGAAGGCATGGTACTTGATGGTCAGAAGGCATGGTGCTTGATGGTCAGAAGGCATGGTACTTGATGGTCAGAAGGCATGGTACTTGATGGTCAGAAGGCATGGTACTTGATGGTCAGAAGGCATGGTACTTGATGGTCAGAAGGCATGGTGCTTGATGGTCAGAAGGCATGGTGCTTGATGGTCAGAAGGCATGGTACTTGATGGTCAGAAGACATGGTACTTGATGGTCAGAAGGCAAAGGTGCTTGATGGTCAGAAGGCATGGTACTTGATGGTCATAAGGGATGGTACTTGATGGTCAGAAGGCAAGGTGCTTGATGGTCAGAAGGCATGGTACTTGATGGTCAGAAGGCAAGGTGCTTGATGGTCAGAAGGCAAGGTGCTTGATGGTCAGAAGGCATGGTACTTGATGGTCAGAAGGCATGGTACTTGATGGTCAGAAGGCAAAGGTGCTTGATGGTCAGAAGGCAATGGTACTTGATGGTCAGAAGGCATGTTACTCGATGGTCAGAAGGCATGGTACTTGATGGTCAGAAGGCAAAGGTGCTTGATGGTCAGAAGGCATGGTACTTGATGGTCAGAAGGCATGGTACTTGATGGTCAGAAGGCATGGTACTTGATGGTCAGAAGGCATGGTACTTGATGGTCAGAAGGCAAAGGTGCTTGATGGTCAGAAGGCATGGTACTTGATGGTCAGAAGGCATGGTACTTGATGGTCAGAAGGCATGGTACTTGATGGTCAGAAGGCATGGTACTTGATGGTCAGAAGGCAAAGGTGCTTGATGGTCAGAAGGCATGGTACTTGATGGTCAGAAGGCATGGTACTTGATGGTCAGAAGGCATGGTACTTGATGGTCAGAAGGCAAGGTGCTTGATGGTCAGAAGGCAAGGTGCTTGATGGTCAGAAGGCAAGGTGCTTGATGGTCAGAAGGCAAGGTGCTTGATGGTCAGAAGGCATGGTACTTGATGGTCAGAAGGCAAGGTGCTTGATGGTCAGAAGGCAAAGGTGCTTGATGGTCATAAGGGATGGTACTTGATGGTGAGGGAACCTGAATATTTTCTGCATATTTAAAGTGCTGGCTGTAAAGAGGAAATGAACAAGACATTTAAACATATATTTTATTATATAATGATCTAACCAATGATTTGTTTGTGAGTGAATTGTTCTTTTCATTGTTCTTGAATGATGCCCAAGTTAATGAGACATCAGAATCATGTGGCGGCAGCTACAAGAAGGAAGCGGAGAACATCAAGTTCTGCTGCTATAAAGGAGACTTGCCTTGCTATCCCAGAATTGCCTTAATTGGGATCAATGTAGTTGAAAACTTCTCCTCTTGTGTAAACTACACATTCACATCTAAGAGTGAATCAGTAAAGGTCACAAAATCATATTCTCTCTGTGGTTTTACTAACTACAGGTCATGTGGCTTCTGTTGGATTGGAAATGATAACTTACCACCACTGTGTGTCTATATGTTTGGAATTGGAGTCATCAATGACGGCCTAACATCATCAAGTGCTATGACGATCATCATTTTCGGGAGGACGAGAACTCCCATGGTATATGGTGGATAGGCGGCAGGAACCATTGAAGGCTATGTCTGAAAAGTGTTCCTCCTTGCAGTTTCCTCATATTCCAAGTCCGGCTTGTTGCAGGAGCTACTGAGTTAAGTGCTCTGTGCACACCTTGAGCTGTGTGTCTCATCCGTTTTGATCCTGCTTCGATATCCCGCTTGTTTACGATGAATGATGATATCGTATGACAGGGAACAGTTGGCTGTGTTCACTTTCTGCGCGGTTTCGCCTTATGTCTTTTGGCGTGTGCTGAGACTGCTACGATGGGGACTACAGTTACCTTTCTTTGTTTGGGAGATGAGTTAGTAATTCGGATGATTCCACTGGCACGGGCGGTTGAGCAATTATGGATTTTAATTCGTTTGCTGTGGTACCGAGGCCTTCCATAACCAATAACCAATTGTTTGTGAGTTCTGCGCAACAGAAGGTAGAGCTTAGTTATAACAACACACAAAATATGTGGATGAAATATAAGGTGATAGGGAGATATGTGCTGAACCATCTAGTATAGTGACATGGAGGTGGTGTATGGATAACATTGTGACATGGGAGATGGCATATGGACAACAACATTGTGACATGGGAGGTGACATATGGACAACAACATTGCGACATGGGAGGTGGCATATGGACAACAACATTGTGACATGGGAGGTGACATATGGACAACAACATTGTGACATGGGAGGTGACATATGGACAACAACATTGTGACATGGGAGGTGGCATATGGACAACAACATTGTGACATGGGAGGTGGCATATGGACAACAACATTGTGACATGGGAGGTGACATATGGACAACAACATTGTGAAATGGGAGATGGCATATGGACAACAACATTGTGACATTGGAGGTGGCATATGGATAACATTGTGACATGGGAGGTGACATGGACAACATTGTGACATGGGAGGTGACATATGGACAACATTTAAACATGTGAGGTGACATTGGCAACATTGAGATAGGGAAGATTGCATATGGACAACATTGAAACATCAATATGGCATATAGACAACATTGAAACATGGGAGAATGCATTTAGACAACATTGGTTTAGGGAAGATAACATATTGACAACATTATGACAGAAAAGATGGTGTGTGGACAACATTGTGACATTGGAGGTGACATATGGTCAACATTGTGACAGGGAAGTTGGATATTGACAACACTGGGACTAGGAATATGACATATAGACAACATTAGGATATGGGTCAACTTATGGACAACTTGGGAGATGGCTTATGGACACCATTGAGATATGGAAGGTGGCATATGGACAACATTGGAAAATGGAAGATAACATTAGTTAATATTGAGACATAGATGATGGCTTATGGGCAACATGGGAGATGGCATATTGACAACACTGGTACTAGGAATATAACATAAGGACAACATTGAAGATGGCATGTGGACAGCATTGAGACATGGGAGGTCAATGATCACCTCCCTCCTACTCCACCAGTATAACAAATATTCATGTTATAAAATGTTAAGACTACCTCGTACATAAATCAGTAACAGGGGAGAGTATTAAACTTAACGAGGTCATGTAGTTGTGGCGGATGGTATGACATAATGACCAAAGTTGTTATATGGCTTGACTATTGATTAGATGGGAGCCAAGCTGTATAAAAACATTGGCACATATTCAGCCAAGTAGATACCATAATTATGATAATTACAGGAACAGATCAATAGAGAATAGCAAATTTGTCAATAAGTTAAGTTTGGCTGTATTCAACTGTTTAAAAAGACTGTGGCTTTGTGAAGGGGGAGATTTGGAAGCGGGAGAGGCTCTTAATTAGATGAGTATTCACAGTTTATAGGAGAAAGAGTTCTTTACAGGAGGTTATTCTCCGCAGTGTCTTGTTACTGATATTTTAGTTGTCTCCTAATTATTTCAGGGGAAAAGGTATTTACAGAACAATCTAAAAAATCCAAAAATAATCAATCAACTGTTGACTTAGCTGGCACTGTGCCATAATGCAACGTTTCTTGTGGCAAGACACTGTGAGGCTGTTGACTTAGCTGGCAGTGTACCATAATGCAACGTTTTTTGTGGCAAGACACTGTGAGATTCATATGTTGAATTTAAAATTGAGAATCTTTTTCTCATGTCTGCAAGAAGTTGTGTTGCAGTTGTATCCTTGATGAAGTTACAATAGCAGTGGCACATAAAGAAGACAGAGAATGATAGCCTTTTAAAGGATGGTGGAGGGGGATTAACTACAGTTCATGACTTGACCTTAAGTTGGATTTCACAAGTCAGGAGATCAACACTTGATAACTTAAATTGAGAAGTGGAGCAGACAAGGGAGAAACATAAACTAATTTAATAATGGCTCTTGAGTGCACTTTCAACTATCTTGACAGTAGAGAAGGTTAAGCAGAAGTCAAGATGGAGGCTTGTTTTTCTAATTCTGCCACAAAGTTTATACAGAGTTGCTGTTAGTGATTGGCTGAACTGTCACCTGCTCACAACACTGCAGGCAAATTATGTTAATATGAACTGTGAGTATTTAACAGAATGTATGAACTAATAAGGGAACTGAGAACCCAGATGTATAGCTAGAGGAGATCATATTAGATCATGCCTCAGAATTATGCTTCATAATGTTAAGTGTAGACAAAGTAAAGACTTTAGTAATTGTGTTATAAAAGTTAGACGCAGAATTCCGGATTGCTGATGATTTTTACCAACAAGACTAAAATTCTGAATATGAATGCATATAACTCAAGACGAGTTGGAGACCCAACCAAGGCTTGGTGAGAAGCCAGTAGATGAGAAGAACCAGACTTTATATAGTTGAGAATAACTCAAGCCAAATTATAATATTAACTAAGTCTTGATGAGAAACCACTATTTGAGATAAGATGTTAGTCAATAGAACTCCAGTAAATAGCTATTGACTGTGGAAGTATTAAGATGAGAGCCATGTTACCATAAGATGACTCCAATAAAGATCTATGGTTATGGAAAGCCCCTGTATCACTGCAAACGAATTAAAATCTATAATTGCTCAACCGCCGTGCCAGTGGAATCATCTGAATTAATCTATCTTTCGTTCGCCTGAAGTATTGTCTATATCTGCAATGTCGTTTCCTGTATAAATGTTACTGTCTTTTGTCATTTTTGGAGTGGCCCATCTAGTTTTGTCTGTAGTGTTGTATTTATGGGCCAATGGGTTTTCTTCAGCCTACTATATTCAGTACAGTCTTGCAGTATGTGTTCAGCAGTCTGGGGGGGCCTGTCCACATGTACATGTAGTTGAATTAATCCGAATTAATATCTTATATCCCAAACAAAGAAAGGTAGCTGCAGTCCCCATCATAGCAGTCTCAGCACACACCAAAAGACATAAGATGAAACTGCACAGAAAGTTAACAGAGCCATCTGTTCCCCATCATACGATATCATTATTCATCATAAGCCATCGAAACACGATCAAAATAGATGAAACAACAGTTCACGGTGTGCACAGAGCTCTTAACTCTGTAGCTCCGGCAGCAAGCCAGACTTGGAATATGAGGAAACTGCAACAAGTATCGATGGTTACCTCATTGAACATCACATAATCAAAGACGGGAGTAATAGATAAGGAAGCTTACATTAAAGTTGACAGAATTGATTGTGTTTGAAGCAGCTAATGTCAGTAGAATATTAAACGAACTATGTTGATAATGCTGTAAACAGTGAAGGTGACAATAATAAATTGATATATAACCATTCATAGCCATTTATGAGCTAGCAAAATAAATGTTGTGATGTCAAGAACATTGTGAAGTCTCCTCATCATCATTTTCTCACTTGTAACAACTTTGTCTTCAATATTCCATAACAAGAAGTGTGTTGAGTTCATGAAAAGCTTTGCCTTGCGAGTTTTTGTCAAGATGAGCTTCTCAGATGATATATTCAAGTTTGTACATGAAATATTTGTTAATAGAATGTGCCCAGAAGTTTGATTATTATTTATTCAAATTTGTGACAGTCAAAGCAGTTGTGCTGATTTTCTTATTTACTTTAAGAATGTCAAACAAGTATTAACTTTAACAAGTATTTCTGTATATTGAGAAACATTAATAATAATAGAAGGAAAGAGAGATCGTGGATGACAAAGAGAGAAAATACTGGATAGCTTGGTGTCATGGCATGGAAATCAGTCAACAACAGAACTATTACGATGCACTGTAGATAGAAGATTGTGGAAGGACATGATCGCCTACGCCAACTGGTATGTCACATGATGATGAAAGACATTTAGATGCAAGCAGGATAGTTAACAAGATGAGTTTGTGAAGTATAACCAGAGAACTGTGTAAATAGACTTTTGAAATGTAATGAAGACTGTGTCTTAGGGTCGTGAAGTGTTGAGAACAAGTTATGGACATTTGAAGTTGTCATTTATGTGATGTAATCATTAGTGTTGTGTTTGTCACTCCCACAGTTGTATTTGGAGTCGTCATTTCTGTGTTGTAATCATTTATGTTGTGTTTGTCACTGTCACATTGGTATTTGGATTTTTTGTTTAACTTGGCTGACTGGAGAGCAATTTACTCCATATTCTTTGTTATTTGCCATACCAACACAGCTGCTCTACAGTTGCTCTCACATATTGATGATAATGATATTAAAGTGCAATGTGTACACAATTATTTGTTCTCAGATACGAAGAGCCAGTTGTGTATGAGAGTCTGGAAGAGTTTCATGTGTTTGTGTTGGCTCATGTCCTGCAACGACCAATCATTGTTGTTGCTGATACTATCCTGAAGGACTCCAATGGCGATGCCCTGGCTCCCATACCATTTCCTGGTATCTACTTGCCATTGGAGATTCAGTCTTTTGATAAATCACCTCTCCTACTGACTTACGATGCTGCTCACTTCTCAGCTTTGGTACCAATGGAGCAGAGTGCAGTAACATCACCACATCTTCCAGGTATACTTGTGACTCATTCATTGTGCTATTTGATTGATAGCACCTATTGAGATATGTCTTATAACATCGAGTGGAATATTTCAGGCAATACCCAGTGTAGTGTTTCTGCTGGTTATTTGTATGTGAGTATGTATGTGCTACATACGTGTTGACTGAGTTCACACTGACTATGGAGAGCTTTAAAGAGAGATTTAAATTTACTGAGTACATGTATCTTCCTGATAGCAACATACAGTTGTGAACCATAGACAATCTCGTTAACAGCAAGGAAGAAAATTCATTCATTCAAAACAAAATGCTGCAGAAAAATTCTTAAGATGCCTTGGATAATGAAAAAGAGCAATGAAGACATATTAAAAAATTTACTAAAACATTAAAAAATCCTGACTTATAAACACCATTCTACAGAGGAAATTAAAATACTATGGCCACGTCAAAAGACACAGGTGGCTGGAAAGGACAATAATGGAAGGCATGGTTTCTGGGCGATGCATCAGAAGCAGATCAAGAAGAAGGTGGTTTCAAGACATCAAGGAGACCTTGAACATAACAACAGAAGAATTGGGAGATCTAGGTAGAAACAGAGATTCTTTCAGACGAGCTGTGGTGAATGCAACATTCTGTGAGAGATCTGACAAGAGATAGAGATTCTTTCAAACAGGTTGTGGTGAATGCAACATTCTGTGAGAGATCTGACAAGAGACAGAGATTCTTCCAAACAGGTTGTGGTGAATGCAACTTTATGTAAAGGACTTGCGATCTGATGATGATGGTGATAGAAAGCTTAGAAATGGAAAAAAATATATTCAATAAAGCTGACATTAAAAGAATAGCACCAGTTCAAGTAAAAATAGCATCAACACAATTTGTTGGACAATGGAGAGGTGGAAAACCTAATGAGAGTAGTAAAGATCATGAAAAGAGAGAAATAAAATGGACATTTTTGGATGATCTAATAAATGCTCAAAGAATAAATGATTGCAGTAGAGAGACCATCAACACATGGCATTTAATATAATAATAATATAGTTTGATAATGATTAAATGTATCTAGACTTGGTGATGCTAGCTTCTTGCATATTGATAATGAACTTATTGTTTCATGGTGATTAATTTGATCTAAACTTAGTGAAGCCAAGTTCTGATAAAAATTTAAGTGGGTCTGTTTGAAAGATAATTTTAAACAATCATTTAATTTTATAGAAACTCATCTAGACTCATGAACAATAAGAAACATAACCACTGCCGAGGTGAAATGTAACAGGAAACAGCCTAAGAGATAAGATCAGAAATGAAGAACTGAGAGAAAAGCTGGGTATAATTCCTGTCATAGAGTACATAAAGAAGCAAGAGATAAAATGGTCTGGCTACATAATGAGACAGAAAGTCCACAACACAATGAGCTTTTAATAAATGTTATGAGAACACCTGACTCAAAGGGTGGCCACGAATAAGATGAATCGACGGAATACTACAAACACTAGGAAAAGTAACACTACAGCAGCAGAGGCCAACAAACGAGCAAAAGACCAGGTATCTTCCCTCGACACTGAAAGGCAAATAAGGATAAAAAGAATTAAATTTAATTTTCAAGTTTTGAGATAAATAAATGCTGTGCTTGTTAAGTTTTTGAGAGATGAGAAGTTGCCATGGAGACCTGTTTTGTCACTGCTGTGCCAATACCAGATTTAAGAGAAACATTTTAAATATACAAGTGTAAACTTAGAAGAGACTGTGGTAAAATAATTGAATGAGATAAATTCTGACACATAAATACAGAAGAAATCATTATAATATAAATATAGCAAGTATTGTCATCTAATCTGGCATGCCTGTGATGGTAAAAACTTCTTTTGTTGTTTCAGCTGTCATACCCTTGCAGGACTCAGAGTTTAATCTGCTGCCCTTACACTTCCACTTAGACCCAGGTCCCAATGTCAACTGGAGCAAGGGTTTTGACCTGGAGGCTCCGGCTGTAGAACCAATCAAACTCTTGCAGAAGTTTCTAGAGTTGGACAGACTTCCCATGAAATGGACTGATGTCAATGGTGACAGTGACAGGGGCTCCTGTGGTTCACAGGATTCAGATGAAACTGGAACATTGGTGAGAGATAAAGATAAGAAGAAGAAGGATGCTCGAATGTCACAACAAGTGCAGACAGTGGCGAAGCAATTCGGCAGCATTGGTAGAAGTATGGGAAAGAAACTTAAACAGCTGGGGAAAGTTGGGAAGGGAGAGAAGTCACGAAGGCCCAGTGTCGGAAATGAAATCACCCAGAGTACAAGGTTAATCTCTAACTATGGAAACCAAGGGAGTGGACAGGACACTGTCTTGGTGGCTAAACTGTCAGAGGTACGTGGTCAGCAACAACAAGAGATGATTCGCAATTATCTGCAGGATGCCAGAGAGAGATTCGAGTCTGACAGAGACCTAAAGCGAAGAAGTGATGCAGAGTTGAGGTCGAGGGTGGCACCCTACCCAGCAATCGGCTCTGACATAATCTGTAGCACACCTGGTTGTGGGATGCACGGCTGTGCTCAGACAAACTACTACTGCTCCAGGTGCTATGCTACTCAGCAGCGAGAGTCAACACTGGCACACAAGACTGCTGGGAACTTTGTGTATAACACTTTTCCCAGACGAGATCACCAACCAGGTTTGGTTTCCGATGAGATTTTTAAATGTGGTAAATCTAGGTTTTATACTGCTAGCAATGAGAATTTAGATGGCCTGAGCACTGTACCTTTCACTAACAAGCAGATGGCCCCGTCATACATTAATGTCAACGATTCTAGGCTTCGGTCTCCATCGCCTGATTATGATAATTGTGCGGATCATAGTTCTGGTAAAGGGGAGAGGCTGTCATCATCCAGTCCAAAACCAACAGTCACACGATATCCTGAACAGAGACAGCACTGTAGAAATTCTGGCTGTAACTTTTATGGAAGTTATGACTCAGATGGTCTGTGCTCAAAATGTTACCAGAGAAAGTATAAAGATTCTTTGTCAAGAGTCGTGCAAGGCATAACAAAGTTGTGATTTAGTTATTAAAACATATGTCATTGATGATGATTGACATGGCCTTTAAGCTTGTTATGAGTCCACCATTATATGTATCACTTTCAGCTGTTATATGTTAAGAAGGAGTCTGTTTTGATGCAACATAAACCTGCTGATTGCATCATCTATCTTTTTATAGATAACTATTTATTGATGAATTAGATGTAAGGAAGTGATCACAAATGTTTACTGTTAATGAGGATGTTGTAAGGATGTGAACATAACTGTATTTTGATGATATAGATGTTGTAAGGATGTGAACATAACTATATTCTGATGATGCAGATATTGTAAGGATGTGAACATAACTATATTCTGATGATGCAGATATTGTAAGGATGTGAATATAACTATATTCTGATGATGTAGATGTTGTGAGGATGTGAACATAACTATATTCAGATGATGTAGATGTAAGAATGTGAACATAACTGTATTTTGATGATGTAGATGTTTTAAGGACATAGACATAACTGTATTTTAATGATGTAGATGTTATAAGAATGTGAACATATCTGTAGTTGATGATGTAAGAATGTGAACATATCTGTAGTTGATGATGTAAGAATGTGAACATATCTGTAGTTGATGATGTAAGAATGTGAACATACTGTAGTTGATGATGTAAGAATGTGAACATATCTGTAGTTGATGATGTAAGAATGTGAACATATCTGTAGTTGATGATGTAAGAATGTGAACATATCTGTAGTTGATGATGTAAGAATGTGAACATATCTGTAGTTAATGATGTAAGAATGTGAACATACTGTAGTTGATGATGTAAGAATGTGAACATAACTGTATTTTGATCATGTAAAGATGAAAGTGTAGCTGCTCTCTAATGTCAGCTCTCAAAGCTTTAAATTGAGCCAAGAGCAATGACCTGAAGGAAGTTCTAATTGGACTAGTTATGGTTTCCAATGAAAGTGATCCAGTGGGTTTCCTATAACCTAATGCTTGAACTTTCAGGGAAATGAGAGTGCAGATAGACTGGCCTAAAAATGAGGGGATAAATTGTTCTGGTCGTCTTTGATGAAGTAAATTATATGAACATGGGACACTTTAAAGTAAAGTAGATACAGTGACCATGAAAATTGCACTGCAGAAGATGGATGTTAACCAAACTGATCAGATGAGACCAAGTTACCCTACTTTACTATTATATTTGCCACAACAAGACTCCTCTTGTATTCCAAAATCAGGATTGGTTTTAACTACCCATGTGGCAACAGAACATGTTCTACAAGAATGTCTTGATCAAACAGAAATGGAAATTTGCATAAAACCAATAACAATATAATCATGCAAGGGCAGTGGTAAAATTGGTCAGAGTTTGTCCAGAAAAAATACTTGAGAAGAAGAATGTGATATTCACTCACAACTCTCTGTGATAAACTGTTGGACAAGAAAAAAATCACCCTGACAGAGACAGCAGATTTTGTCAGTCTGGAGTTTCAGTTTCAGTCTAATAGAGTGATGAAAGTAGAAAAAGATAACAGATATGTTTATTGTTGAAGTTGTAAAGATATGACCACAAACAGCTGTTTGTTGTTGTAGAGATGTGACCATAAACAGATGTTTGTTGTTGTAGAGATGTGACCATAAACAGCTGTTTGTTGTTGTAGAGATATGACCACAAACAGCTGTTTGTTGTTGTAGAGATGTGACCATAAACAGCTGTTTGTTGTTGTAGAGATATGACCACAAACAGCTGTTTGTTGTTGTAGAGATGTAACCATAAACAGCTGTTTGTTGTTGGAAGATATGTTATTGCTGAAATATGTCACATATTGAAGGATGTCACTGTCATTGATGGTTCAGATTATATTTTAAAATAGAACCAGAACAATGAAGTCTTAGTCAGCCATTGTGCCAGTGGATGCTGACCTTTCATAACACCCTACAGGTGACCCACTACCGCAGGGCTACCACAGAGTGGACTGATACCGATTCTTCATGATACTCATAATGTTGTAAGGATGAAACCTCCAACATATTTTGAAGTAAATGAGGTCATTCACGATCATAACTTATTTAGCTGAAGTACGCACCATTCTAGGAGTTATACCTGAGTTCATTTGTATTATCTTTGGATATTTGTCTTGAACTAGCAAGATTGAGACTGAGCAGCACAAAAGAAACATTTCATCTGGGGACTAGATGTAGATTTTTTTATTTTATTTTTCTTTGTACCATTTGCATGTTTGTATATTAGCTTGGTGATAATTGATGCAAGCCGTGTTTGATTGGATGCCCATATGATATGTTTGGAAACTGACATTTCTGCCCTTTTTTATGAGTTGTTAGCATTGTTATTTATTTGTATTCTATTACTCTTGTTTATGTTGCTGCACAATTATCGAATGACAACTGTGTTTTCTTATCACATGCAGTGAACATAATTATTATAGTTTCACTGCATTTAGTACATGTTGTATAAAATACATATGTTGTTGCTTGTTTTGTGTACATTTGAATAGCCTTGATTTATTATTTTATTATCTGTAACACATTTATTGATTCTTGCAGCACTCTTTTACAAATTGTCTAGCTCCTGTTATCTTTAACTACCTCACCATTGAGAGAGCCTTCCTAACAATGCCTCTTGATCACAGGAGTTCTCCAGCACAAAGAGAATTGGCTGCTAGCTAGAATTGTTTCACCCAGACATCAGTTATGACAGATTTATCCCGACCACATCCCTCTAATTACAACTAGAATCATTCATTTATTATTTTTAATTTGAGTGAAATAGAACTGTGGGTAGAAATGGTTGTTAACTTTTACTCTACGTCTATTTGTCAGGTTTCCTCGGCTTTCCTAAGAGATTTCCTAATGATTTTGTTATCTTTTATTATTCTTTAATAATAGGGCTCTCAACCTGTGGGTTGCAAACACTAAAAAGGGGGGTTGTCATGTGATTTTAATTATAATTATTTTATATGAAATCTGACTACAAATTTTATCAGATATTTGTACAAATTTGTATTGGTTATTTGTAGAAAGAAAAAGAATCTGATTTAGAGAAATACTCAAGAACATTGAGGTGAGAGGCAACAACAGTGGGCTTCAGCTTCTTTGACAAGATTGAGAGGCTTGCCCTGAACAAGGACCTGTAGGAAGGAACAATGCAGATCCTGTGCAGTCTTGACACTTAAAAGCAAAGATTGTTGGGCATGGGCTGTCTTCTCTACCCTAGGTGTTGCCGTCAACTTGAAAGGACAATAAATAGATTAAAGAAGAAAATAGCAAGGTACTTTGTTTTCTTAGAAGGGATCATGACTTGTGTTAGTAAACACTGCTCTAGCAGATTTTTTATTCTTGCTACTCTCTTTGCTTGTGAGTTCCAGTAGAGTCCATGTTTAGCTTTATTGTCATGTCATTGTCTGGGAAGGTGTACTATTCATCTCCCAGCTCATACAGTCTCCGTCTGTACTGATCACTGTAATATTATTTTCCACAGCATTGTTTTTGTTGTGGACTCTAGCCATCTGATAACAAAACACACTGCAGTAATCTGCTAATGACAGTTTGTAATTTGGATTTTTTTTCAAATATATGCTATCTTTCATAAAATTATTGAGCATGACATATGTGATATGTTTATTGGACAGCCTCATTTTGTTTTTCTGGAATAAGGCTTCCAGTTTTTAGACGGACAAAGAAAATTGTGTGATTTATGTCCTCAATTATTTCTTCACAAGTACTGTGCACTTCTTCAATTATGTGTCTATTTATTTAGTGTTTTACTTTTGTCTGTGGTTCTTATCTAATTCTCTTTGCCATGACCACATAGATATGAAGTCATGTATTTGATGTTTCTGCTGTTTGTTGGTTAGTTTTCTTACATTTCTGTGCAGTATAGAACACAATCTGCAAAACTGAGATCGGAAAAGATAATAAGCCCTTTCTTTACTTCCACCTGTTGTCATTGGCAAAGGTTCACCTGTGAATCTATATTGCTTTTATGTTTTATAATTAATGTGTGGTGGCTGAGAAGTTCATGTGTGTGAATTTGTATGTTTTTATGTTTTATAATTAGTGAGTGATAACAGAGATTCACGTATATGAATTTGTATTGCTTATATGTTTTATAATTAGTGTGTGATAGTTGGGAGGTTCACGTGAGTGAATCTGTATTGCATCTGTTTTAATAATAAATGAATGATAACAGCAAAGACTTAGTACAGAACAGAAATGTACAACTTATATATTTGTTTTGAATTATTTCATGACGAAAGGGACAAAAAACCATTTATAAAATGTACATCCAGCTATAAAATCCTGAAATCTGAAGTAGAAAAAGCTATAAAAACAATGAAAAAGGGAAAAGCAGCAGGACCTGACAATATACAGATAGAGATGACACAGGCACTAGAAGATTTTGTCATTGAAGTGATCACAGACATATGCAATGACATATACTATACAGGATACATACCAAATGAACTAAAAACATCAAATTTCATTGCATTGCCTAAAAAGAATGATGCAGTTGAATGCAGTAATTTTAGAACAATAAGCCTAATGAGCCAGGTAACCACAATTTTACTAAAAGTTATACAAGGAAGGATTCAGAATAAAATTAATACTGAATTAGATGAGCAGCAATTTAGATTCAGGAAAAACAGTGGGACAAAAGAAGCAATATTCAGCATGAGGACATTGATTGAAAAGTACATAGAAGTAAACAAACCAATATATGCCTGCTTCATAGACTACACCAAAGCATTTGATAGAATACACCATAATCAACTTATAGACTGCCTAAAAGATATAAATCTGGATGACACAGACATACGACTGATATGTAATTTGTACTGGAAGCAAACAGCAATAATAAAATATAACAAGGAGAACTCTACACCCATTGATATAAAAAGAGGAGTAAGACAAGGATGCATCCTATCACCAAGCTTGTTCAATTTATACACTGAGCAAATCTTTAAAAACATCACAAAGATGCCAGGCCTAAACATTAATGGGAAGATAATCAGTAATCTAAGATATGCTGATGATACTGTACTACTAGCAGAAAATCCTAAAGATCTACAACAATTACTTAATGTAATAAACATGACAAGCAAAAAATATGGACTAGATATGAATGTCAAAAAGACTAAAACTATGATCATAAACAAAGAAAATTCTCAAGACCTACAATTAAATATCAAAGTGGAAGGAATGCATCTAGAGACGGTTCAGAACTACAACTACCTGGGACATGCTATAACCAGTGATGGAAAATGTACAACTGAAATAAATAAAAGAATAGGTATGGCAAAAAGTAATTTTAATGCCATGAAAAATATACTAACATCAAAACAAATAACACCAGGGCTAAAACTAAGAATAGCAAAATGTTACATCTTCTCAATATTCCTATATGGTGCAGAAACATGGACATTAAGACCAGAAAACAGAACAGAAAAATGAAGCCTTTGAAATGTGGATTTATAGAAGAATAGGTAGAATTGGATGGAAAGAAAAGAAAACAAATGAGGAAGTTTTAAAATAACTAAAAATGAAAAGAGAACTACCAAACACAATTAGAGCAAGACAAATTAAATTTTTGGGCCATGTTAAAAGACACAACAGCCTAATAAAAGTAATATTGGAAGGGAAAATATAAGGTAAAAGAGGCAGACCAAGACTAACATGGATGAGTAAAATCAAAAGATGAACAAGCCAGCCTATGACAATCTGCACCATCAAAGCAAGAGACAGAGTGGAATGGCGCTCCATGGTAGCCAACCTTCGATGCGGAGACAGCACATGATGATGATGGTATATTTGTTTTATCCATTACATTGAACAGTGTTTCTGGCCTAGTTTGTAGGTTATCAGCCGACCTGCAGCCTCTTGAATATCACTATCTAGCTCACCTTGGACAAAAGTAGACTGACCTAAAGAGACATATGGGCGTCAAAAAGAATCTCACCTTTGGGACAGATTGTTACTCAGCAGACAGATTGTTACTCAGCAAACAGATTGTTACTCAGCAAACAGATTGTTACTCAGCAAACAGATTGTTACTCAGCAAACAGATTGTTACTCAGCAGACAGATTGTTACTCAGCAGACAGATTGTTACTCAGCAGACAGATTGTTACTCAGCAAACAGATTGTTACTCAGCAGACAGATTGTTACTCAGCAAACAGATTGTTACTCAGCAAACAGATTGTTACTCAGCAGACAGATTGTTACTCAGCAAACAGATTGTTACTCAGCAAACAGATTGTTACTCAGCAGACAGATTGTTACTCAGCAGACAGATTGTTACTCAGCAAACAGATTGTTACTCAGCAGACAGATTGTCCAGTGTCTTCTATTGAGAGAAATGTGAATAAGGCAGCAGAAAAACACACAAATAACTTGTCAGTCACGTTGATATACAAGAGGCACATGCACCCAGGATATGGTGAAGTGCTACTGGTGATGCGTTGCTTGCTGGAGAAAGAAGAATAGTGCAGTATGTGAGCAAATCATGCAGAGGCCTACAGTGCCATTCTCTCGTTACTGAGTTCATAAGTAAATAACAGATAATATAGCTTGTCCACATGATAAAACAGAAAGGTCAAAATACACACATCAATGCCTTCAATAATACAGCAAGAATACCAGACACAAGAGCTGACCACCAAAAAAAAAAAAAAAAAAAAAAGATGGAGTGATGAAATATTAGAAACATAAGAGGTATAACAGCAGAGTCCAACAGAAGAGCAAACGATTGTAAGTCTCTGTTTGATGCTCAAATGCAAATGAGGAAGGAAAGAAGTGTTGTTCTGTGTGGCAGTCATGCTTTTCCAGTTCTTTTCTTCATTTTCTTGATTAGGTTTATTGTGCCATCTAGATAAATAATCCTGTAAAAATATCATGTTAACAGAGTAAAGAAAAAACAGTCATATTTCCCACTAGTGCATGTTCCCTTTAAATGTTGTTTACATCCAGTTCTAGTGGGTTGTGAAAGGGCTGACTTCACTGAAAGCCACCAGTCTGTGGGTATGTTTCTGTGTTGACATGAGGAAGATTGTTGTAAAGCCAATTGGAGATGTCAGAAGGTTGCAGAGATACTTTGACATAGATTACATGCAACCTTAGATAAGCTCACATTTGAACTGTAGACTAGTCAAATCAGCATAAAAATGATCTCATTTCAATACATTAATCATAATTATACTATTAATTTTTAAGCACAATATCAGTTAACATTGCAAGTGTTGTATATACTTCCAAATAGAATGATAAATGAAACTAATATCTTTGTTGTAGACTTTATCAAATATTGTCACTACAAGAGGTATCACATATGATAAGTTATGATTATAGTTGTTTGGATACATGATGTTAATATTATTGCATATTTTTCTTGGTAATGACAAGGTGTGTGGTGACCATTTTAAGTGTGTTATGAAGGTAGTGCTGCTTATTTAACCTTACACCCACATGTACTGTTCTTGTCTAGGTGTCGCTGAGGCTAGCTCCAGAGATCACATTTACTGGGGGCCTCGGTAGCCGAGTTGGGAAAACACCCGACTGGACTACTGACGTTCGGACAACCCGTGTTCGATTCCCGCTGGGAGCAGTGTGAGTTGTACTCGTGGTTGAAAAAAAAAAAATACCCCCACGGTCGATCCAGCCGTTGGCAGAAATGGGTATACTATACTATACAGAAATCTCCGAACATTTCTGGATAGGCAGCTGAGCACATATGGGTGTAAACTCGCGTGCTAAGACGCCGGTTCAAGTCTCGTACTTTAACTTTAACATTTACTTGTGTATCATGTACCATCAAGTTCTTTAGTACCACTCATACTTTTACTGTTAACAGTTAATGGCTGTTCCCAAATTTCTATTAGTCCAAATCAGGTATTCTTTCTATGTTGATCATGTCAGTATAATTTATCTGTGCTTAGTGCTTGAGTAGACCTCTGCAAGATTCATATCAAATAATGGCATCAAAAAGAGTGAGTTTCATAGTAGTATAGTGCCCTTGAGGCAAGATAGTATTCAATGTTGAAGATCAGTCTTAACTTGCCCCAGCCTGTTCTGTTCCTTTCGGCGTTTGCCTGACAACTATTTCTTTTCATTTTCTGCCTTAAAAAAACACTAAATGGGTACAGATGTGCGATGTTATGGTTAACTGTAGGTTGTAATATCTGCCTTTTAACTCAACACATCCTGCACCTGCCTTTTAACTTAACACATCCTACACCTGCCTTTCAACTCAACACATCCTACATCTGCCTTTCAACTCAACACGTCCTACACCTTCCTTTCAACTTAACACATCCTACACCTTCCTTTAAACTCAACACATCCTACACCTGCCTTTCAACTCAACACATCCTACACCTGCCTTTCAACTCAACACATCCTACATCTGCCTTTCAACTCAACACGTCCTACACCTTCCTTTCAACTCAACACATCCTACACCTGCCTTTCAACTCAACACGTCCTACACCTGCCTTTCAACTCAACACATCCTACACCTGCCTTTCAACTCAACACATACAATCCAGCAACATCAATATGGTAAAATGTTCCCTTCCCTTCCAACCTTTTTTAGCTTGACCAGATTAATTTGTTTCCATGACAACCACAGGGAGTGGCACATCACTGATCCTAATACAGTCAGCTGGGAGCACTGACAACTTTCAGTACACATGCCTTTAGTTTAACCCATCACTGATCCTAATACAGTCAGCTGGGAGCACTGACAACTTTCAGTACACATGCCTTTAGTTTAACCAATCACTGATCCTAATACAGTCAGCTGGGAGCACTGACAACTTTCAGTACACATGCCTTTAGTTTAACCCATCTCTGATCCTAATACAGTCAGCTGGGAGCACTGACAACTTTCAGTACACATGCCTTTAGTTTAACCCATCTCTGATCCTAATACAGTCAGCTGGGAGCACTGACAACTTTCAGTACACATGCCTTTAGTTTAACCCATCTCTGATCCTAATACAGTCAGCTGGGAGCACTGACAACTTTCAGTACAGATGCCTTTAGTTTAACCCATCTCTGATCCTAATACAGTAAACTGGGAGCACTGACAACTTTCAGTACAGATGCCTTTAGTTTAACCCATCTCTGATCCTAATACAGTCAGCTGGGAGCACTGACAACTTTCAGTACACATGCCTTTAGTTTAACCCATCACTGATCCTAATACAGTCAGCTGGGAGCACTGACAACTTTCAGTACACATGCCTTTAGTTTAACCCATCACTGATCCTAATACAGTCAGCTGGGAGCACTGACAACTTTCAGTACACATGCCTTTAGTTTAACCCATCTCTGTAAACAGGTGTCCTATACACAAACTCAGTTATGCAATATGATCAAGCTTCAGTGGCTGAGTGCATAGTGTGCAAGCTATAGAAGAGAGGGGTCTGGGTTTAGTTTTCATACTGCCATGGCCCCAGCCTCTAAAAATGGATACCAAACATTCATCTGCCTGTGGTCTGTTCTATTAAGTCTATTCCCTACAATTGTTTGATTACTTTGAGACTGCTCTCTACTAGAGATCACGCCAGAAAGTTAAGTAGTCAGTGGTGGATACAGGGGAAGCAGAAGGTCCAATAGGCAGTCAGGTTATAGCTGAAGAACTACAAGTTCTGAGAGAGGGTAAAAATAGGCAGTCAGGTTATAGCTGAAGAACTACAAGTTCTGAGAGAAGGTAACATAGGTAGTCAGGTTACAGCTGAAGAACTACAAGTTCTGAGAGAGAGTAACATAGGTAGTCAGGTTATAGCTGAAGAACTACAAGTTCTGAGAGAGGGTAAAAATAGGTAGTCAGGTTACAGCTGAAGAACTATAAGTTCTGAGAGAGAGTAACATAGGTAGTCAGGTTATAGCTGAAGAACTACAAGTTCTGAGAGAGGGTAAAAATAGGCAGTCAGGTTATAGCTGAAGAACTACAAGTTCTGAGAGAAGGTAACATAGGTAGTCAGGTTACAGCTGAAGAACTACAAGTTCTGAGAGAGAGTAACATAGGTAGTCAGGTTACAGCTGAAGAACTATAAGTTCTGAGAGAGAGTAACATAGGTAGTCAGGTTATAGCTGAAGAACTACAAGTTCTGAGAGAGGGTAAAAATAGGTAGTCAGGTTACAGCTGAAGAACTACAAGTTCTGAGAGAGAGTAACATAGGTCGTCAGGTTACAGCTTAAGAACTTCAAGTTCTGAGAGAGGATAAAAATAGGTAGTCGGGTTACAGTTGAAGAACTACAAGTTCTGAGAGAGGGTAAAAATAGGTAGTCAGATTACAGCTGAAGAACTACAAGTTCTGAGAGAGGATAAAAATAGGTAGTCGGGTTACAGTTGAAGAACTACAAGTTCTGAGAGAGGGTAAAAATAGGTAGTCAGGTTACAGCTGAAGAACTACAAGTTCTGAGAGAGAGTAACATAGGTAGTCAGGTTATAGTTGAAGAACTACAAGTTCTGGGAGAGGGTCTTACCCAGAAATAAAACAATGAGGAAGGTATGGAAGGAGCAGCATTAGAATGAGTGATATATTGATTGATATCAGCAGTTGAAAGGATTTAGCTTTAAGCCCAATGGGCATAACCAAATTGAAAGGTGTGTGTAGTACATTTGATGAATTAACAGAAATGTCTGGGGACTCCAGGAAATGACCATTCTCATTGTAGCTCACAGTAATGGTCTTTTTTAAACATATCAGATGACATACTTTATGAGCAAGCATGTTATTCCACTCTTCTAGTTCAGACTCTTATTTGGTAAAGACCCCCAGCAACCATTAGCATGTTTGTGTACAATAACTTGCCATGGGTCTTCCATAACAGTTTGCTTTAATTGTCATAGTTTATTAACATTTACTTTTGTACATGTGTACGGATATAATTTATTGATGACATATCTACGAGGCTTGGCGGTGGACTCGTCTTCATATAGAGGTGGGAATGTTCAGGAATATACTGTAATATCTCTACTATTGTGGTTTTATTTAGATATATTTTGTTGTGAACAAATGGCATATCTTTCTGTTTTGTTGGGGTTGAACTATTTGATTTGTTTGCCTTTTAAAAGCGAGTCTCTTTTAGCAAGTTCAAGATGGGTTTTACTGGACTGTATTTGACTTGACAGCAAAACATGGAGATCTGAGATGTGGACCAGACCTATCACCTTTGAAGAGCCCCTGCATGGACAGATTATGTCAACATCATTTGTGAGTGTTGCACCAAGTTTAAGCACTTTGTGTTTTAAAGTATTTCCTAAGTTTCCATCAATGAACCAACTAAAAAAAAAGACTTTACAGAAGATGCAAGGGAATGTTGGTGGAACTGAATCCTTGTAACAGAACTGAATTAACACCAATTTAACTCACCTGACAGCAGATGTTTTCAGAGAATGTGGAATTTGAGACTGAATGAGTTATGATCAAAGATTACATTATCATTAGAATACAATAATTCCATAATAAGATTGCAATCAATGTGGCTAACACATTCGCTCCATGTATGATATTAAAGGGTGAGCCCAATACTTGCAGCTTTATTATTAATGCAAATTTAGCAAATTGTAAGCACTTTGGTTAATATTGTTCCATAGGGGCAGTAAGTAGCTCAGTTAATATTGTTCTATAGGGGCAGTAAGTAGCTCAGTTAATATTGTTCCATAAGGACAGTAAGTAGCTCAGTTAACATTGTTCTATAGGGGCAATGGATACTACTTTCAAAGAGAATGGTAGAAGATGACCTGTTTGTTGCAGATTTTATGCAACATCACTGCATAAGGTATAGAGTTATGATTGTACATTGTTATTATTGCATATTTCTCTTGGTAACTGGCAGGTGTGTGTCATGCAAGCAGTACTGTTTACTTAGCCTTACACCCACACCTCACACTTATGTTTAATCAATGACTTATTATTACTTAGAGGTAGTTAGACCATTCATTTTAGTATTGCTTAGAATACCATTTACCAGCTTTTGTCCTTCATCCAGTTATCCACTGTAGATGCCTGTACTGTATTTACCAGAAAGTGGGCTGTAGTGTGATGACGAGTGGTGCTGTGCATGCATTGATGAATGTTTCATGTACCAAGACCTGCTGTATCTTTCATGTCAAGCATAATGTGCTTTTAGTGTTTTTTAAAAGGTCTGTGATACAATATTTTATAAAAGAAATACAAGCCTGCCTTTTGTCTATTGTGTGTTTTAATATCTCTAAACCTGTGTGTGATTGGCTTTGCATGTCATGCTTTTATTTTCAACAGAAAAACTCCCTACAAAAGTTTAGAGAACATTGTCCTCTCAGCAGATTTCTGAGCTCTGCATTACTCAGACTGATTGAGTGTGGTAATGTTTGTCCTTCGTTAAAGACGTGGGCTCAGTTCATTTTTAGTCAACACATTCATTACACTTTGTACAACACTATAATGATGTGTTCCCCTCCCCAGCGAGCACCTACTGATGTTTTTGGTATTCACTCTGCCTCCATATGCTAGTGAAAGCACTGAAGATGGTCATGACTAAACACTACACAAACTAACACTGGCAAAGGCTTCAAAATGAAGGAATGGAAAGATTGATTAGGTCATCATCAAGTACCGGGCCTACTGGCGTAGGTGATCATGTCTCTCCACAACTTTCGATCTTGACAGTTATTTATCATTTCTGTTGTTGACCTTCTGCCAAGCCATTCTCTTAAGCTGTCTGGTATTTTTTCTCTTTGCTTCCCTCTATCTCTTCGTCCCTCAATTTTCCAAGTTGTTACAATATATTCCAGCTATCCTCTTCTCATTACATGGCCAAAAAATGATGATTATTTCTTCCTAATATTGGAAATTAGCTCTCTTTTTGTTTTGGCCTCTTTCAGAACATTTTCGTTACTCTTCTTAGCTGTCCACGGTATTCTCAACATTCTTCTGTAAAACCACATTTCTACAGACTCCAGTGATTTTCTTGTCTGTTGTCCTATTGTCCATGATTCACATCCATATGTTAAGACTGGCTCTACATAACATTTAAGAACTCTTTTTACTATAATGTCCATAATTTATTGTAACTCATTTTCACTCTTAGCGATTAAGACTGTTTTATCAGCATACCTTAGATTATTTATATTATGACCTCCAATTGTTATTCCAGGCATGCCTTTTATGGATCTTAAAATAATCTCACTATAAATATTAAACAAATCTGGTGACTGCACACAACCTTGTCTAACACCCTGTTTTATTTGTTGAAACATTCCCAATTTGTTTCCAGTTCTTATGGCCACTGTTTGTTGCCAGTACATGTTCTTTATTATTCTTAGATCTTTGCTGTCTACGTTTATGCTTTCTAAAATTTTGATTATTTCTTGGTGCTTTACTTTGTCAAATTCTTTGGTATAATCTATGAAACATAGGTATAGATCTGTTTTCATCTCTATGGCTCCTTCTACTAAAGATCTTATGATATATATGGCATTGCTCTTTCCTTTACCTCCAACAAAACCACACTGTTCATTGTTAATTTCTGGACTGATTTTGTTTCGCACTCTTCGCATGATGATTCTTAGTCATATGATTCATAAGGCTTATTGTGCGATAATCATCGCATTCAATCGCACCAGATTTCTTTGATAGGGCTATGAATATTGATTTGAGCAGGTCGTCTGGTAAAGATCCACTGTTGTAGATATCATTCAATATTTTTGTTATTATTTCTATTCCAAAATCACCCATGGCTTCAATCTCTTCTTTAGTTATATTATCTGGTCCAGGTTGCTTTTCCTGCTTTCATATTGTGCATGGCGTCTTCCACTTCGACTCTGAGTATTTCTGGTCCTTCTCCGTTATCCTTAATATTTACTTCTGTTCGTTCATCATTATAAAGATCTTTAGTGTATTCTGTCCATCATTCCCTTATGTTTTCTTGATCAATCAACAGTTCTCCTTCCTTTGATGTTAAACATCCAGTTTTTGATTGCATTTTTCTTCCTGTTAATTCTTCAATTTGTTTGTATATAGCTTTAGTATCTCCTTTTTGTTGCATTTAAATCTCTTTGCATCTCTATTTTAGCCATGCTTCTTTTGCTTTATTGCATTATATTACAACTTCATTTATTTAATCTCTTATCATCATCGAGTGCCGTCTCCGCAACAAAGGTTGGCTACTATGGAGCGCCATTCTGCTCTGTCTCTTGCTTTGATGGTGGAGGTTGTCATAAGCTGATTTGTCCATCTTTTGATGTTACTCGTTCATGTTAGCCTTGGTCTGCCTCTGCCTCTTTTACCTTGTATTTTCCCCTCAAGGATTACTTTTAGTAGGCTGTTGTGTCTTTTAACATGGCCCAAAAATTGCATGTCTTGTTTGAATTGTGCTTAGTAGTTCTCTTTTCATTTTTAGTTGTTTTAAGACTTCATTGTTTGTTTTCTTTCCCTTCCATGCAATTCTACCTATTCTTCTATATATCCACATTTCAAAGGCTTCAATTCTCTGTTCTGTTTTCTTGTCTAATGTCCATGTTTCTGCACCATATAGGAATATTGAGAAGATGTAACATTTTGCTATTTTTAGTTTTAGCCCTAGTGTTATTTGTTTTGATGTTAGTATATTCTTCATGGCATTAAAATTACTTTTTGCCATTCCTATTCTTTTGTTTATTTCAGTTGTACATCACTGGTTATAGTATGTCCAAGGTAGTTGTAGTTCTGAACTGTCTCCAGGTCTATTCCTTCAATTTTGATAACATTTGTGGGTTTTGAGTATTTTCTTTGTTTATGATCATAGTTTTAGTCTTTTTGAAATTCATATCTAGTCCATATTTTTTGCTTGTCATGTTTATTTCATTAAGTAATTGTTGTAGATCTTTAGGATTTTCTGCTAGTAGTACAGTATCATCAGCATATCTTAGGTTATTGATTATCTTTCCATTAATTTGTAGGCCTGGCATCTCTGTAATGTTTTTAAAGATTTGCTCAGTGTATAGATTGAACAAGCTTGGTGATAGTATGCATCCCTGTCTTACTCCTCTTTTTATATCAATGGGTGTAGAGTTTTCTTTGTTATATTTTATTATTGCTGTTTGCTCCCAGTATAGATTACATAGTCGTATGTCCATGTCATCTAGATGTATCTCTTTTAGGCATTCTATAAGTTGTTTGTGGTGTACTCTATCAAAAGCTTTGGTGTAGTCTATGAAGCAGGCATATATTGGTTTGTGTACTTCTGTGTACTTTTCGATTAATGTTCTCATGCAGAATATGGCTTCTTTTGTCCCACTATTTTTCCTAAATCCAAATTGCTGCTCATCTAATTCAGTATTGATTTTATTCTGAATCCTTCCTTGTATAACTTTTAGCAAGATTTTTGTAACATGGCACATTGTTCTAAAGTCACTGCATTCAACTGCACCATTCTTTTTAGGCAATGCAATGAAAGTTGGTGTTTTTAGTTCGTTTGTTATGTATCATGTGTGGTATATGTCATTGCATATGTCTGTAATCACTTCAATGCCAAAATCTTCTAGTGCCTGCATCATCTCTATCTGTATGCTGTCAGGTCCTGCTGCTTTTCCCTTTTTCATTGTTTTTATAGCTTTTTCCACCTCAGATTTTAAGATTTTATAGCCTGATGTACATGTTATAACTGGTTTCTTGTCCCTTTGATCATGAAATAGTTCTGTTATATATTCCTGCCATCTATCTATAATATCTTTATTGTCTGTTAGCATTTTTCCTTTTTTGTCTGCAATGCATCCACCTTCTGTGGCTTTTTTATTTTTATTAGTCATTGTCTTTATTTCTGTGTGCATACCTCTCAGAGTCTTGTTTGCTTTCCATAGTTTCTATTTCTATACATTTTTGGCTGAGCCAGTCTTCTTTTGCCTTTTTGCGTATTTCATTATCTATTTTATTGTATTGGGCAGTGTTCTTCGCTTGTCTCCTTTCTTCCATTTTTTTCTAAGATGGTGTTAGTTATCCATTTTTGGTTTTTGTTCTTTTCTCTTTTGGGTAAGGTGTCCCAGGTTTCTTGTATGCATTTCTTTATGCATTGCCATTTGTTTGTTACTTTTTCATCAGGATTTTCTCTTCTGTATTGTTCAATTCCTTCTTCTAGCAGCTTCTGGTATGTGTTCTTTACTTGTATTGTATAGGTATCTTATTGATTTAAAGCTGTTGTATCTAGTGGATTTGTTGATGAATTAGACTTTTGCTTGTTTCTCTTTAGTATGATTTTCATTTTAATCATTACAAGATTGTGATCTGAATTAATATCTGCTCCTAGGTAGGTTTTGGCTTTCTTTACGCTGTTACGGAACCTTTCTTTTATCATTATGTAATCTATTTGATTCCTCTTCTTATCTCCAGGGCTTTTCCATGTGTATAGTTTCCTTTTCTCTTGCTCAAAGTAGGTGTTACATATTATCAGCCTGTTTTCTTCACAGAATTGTATTAATCTTTCCCTTCTGTCATTTCTTTTTCCTAAACCATGATTTCCTATAATGGTCTTATATCTACCTTTTCCTACTTTAGCGTTCATGTCACCCATTACAATCAAGATGTCTGAAGATTTCACTTGCTTCATAACTTTATTTAGGTCTTCATAGTATGCCTCTATTTGTTCATCTGTGTAGTCTTGAGTAAAACTCATTAGCACAAACACAAAACTTAGGCTATTCAAATCAAATGTACTATCAACCCTTACGTATGCGTGTGAAAGCTGGAAAACAACAAGAGATATAGAAACAAAGTTGAACGCATTCGAAAATAAATGTCTAAGGAAAATACTTGGTATAGAATGGAACGAATTCAAAACAAACGAGGAAATTAGAGAAATCGCCAATCAACCACTAATATCTTCAGTAATAAAGAAAAGACGATGGTCATACGTTGGACATGTGATGAGAAGAGATAATAATCGAATAGCAAAGCAAGCCCTCATATGGGAAACAACAGGTAAAAGAAAAAGAGGAAGACCCAGGGAGACACTGAGAAGAACATTGATGAGAGAGGCAAGAGCAGCAGGAATCGGCTCCCTCAATGAGATAGAACTGCTTGCACAGAACAGAGACAGATGGCGAGATTTGATAAAATATCTTTAAAAGAAAACTGCTAGAACAAAAATTCATATAGGAGAAGGTGTATCTTGGTCTACGCCCTATGGGCCGGTTACGGCTCGAAAGGTCAATAGATAGATAGTCTTGAGTAGGTGCATATGTCTGTACTAATACTATGTCAAATGGTTTTGCTTTCAACTTCAGTAGTATAATCCTATCACTGTATGTCCAGTGGGTACTTATATATTTTTGTAGCTCTCTTTTTATCAGTATTCCTACCCCCCTTTGATGTTCTGTTGTGTTTCCTGAGTATATAAATGTATATTTTTTGTCCTCCATGTACCCACATTCTTTCCATCTAGTCTCTGATATGCCTAAAATATCTATATTTTATTCGTTCTGCTTCTTGAATCAGATTTTCCAATTTCCCTTCTTGATATAGAGTCCTAACATTCCAAGTACTTATTTTAAGATCTTTCCTCCGACATAAGTTCGAATTCTTCTCCATGGCTTCCTCTGGACTAGTACGTGATGAGGCTCCAATCTCTTTCACGGTGGTCTGCCATATTCGTCTTTCATGTTCTGAATATGCCTCATGTGTATCACACACTTTGCTGTTTTCGCTTTCTGGGCCGTTGATCATTTCTGATTCATCCGCCGTCACAGACTTTTCACATTAGGGTTGAACACACTCGGTTACCGACACCATTTTTGTCAAACCATGTGCTTGCCTATCGAACCACGAACACAAAGAAGAATAAATCATATTCCACTTAAATATCGGTAATCACAGTTCATCCATACGTCAGAAGTAAAACATACACCAAACAGGGAATCTATCTATCTATCTATCTATTGACCTTTCGAGCCGTAACCGGCCCATAGGGCGTAGACCAAGATACACCTTCTCCTATATGAATTTTTGTTCTAGCAGTTTTCTTTTAAAGATATTTTATCAAATCTCGCCATCTGTCTCTGTTCTGTGCAAGCAGTTCTATCTCATTGAGGGAGCCGATTCCTCCCGATTCCGTTTCCGGTTGTTTCCAAAATGGAGGAATTATTTTTCTCCGGCTTGGTATAGAACCGTTGATCAGAGGTTTAACAAGCCGCTATCGTAAAAACGATGTTGTTAATGAAACAGGGAATAGCAACACATAATTTCACAACTAGACTGTCGCGTAAATCATTCAAATATATCAGCAATTGCCGAATTATAAAAATTACTACACGAAGCCGCCATGACACCAGAAACTTACTCTTCACAAATCTCTTATACTCTTCTTCTTGTATCCATTAGATGCAAAATGTCATTTGTCCTCTCTGGTGGTATGAACTCTTTTGATGTTTGTTGAATTGATTCTTTTAGCATTTCCCACTGTTCATCAATGCTTTGTATCTTCTCTATTGCATTGTACCGGTTCTGAATTGTGATTTTATATTTGTCTTGCAGCTTCTTGTCTGATTTGAGTATCTTAATTTGATGTTAACTGAGGCTCGTTTTGTTGTTTTTAATTTTACTCTAAGCTTTCCCACAACTGGTACATGATCACTATTGCAATCTGCCCCTGGTCTAGTTTTCACACACACCAGACTGTTTCTAAATCTATTGCTTATCATTATGTAATCAATTTGATTATGTGCGTTGTCTCCTGGGATTTTCCATGTCCATAGACGTCTTGGATGTTGCTTAAACCAGGTGTTTCCTATCATCATGTTGTGTGTTCTTGCTCAGTCAATAAGTTTCTCACCTTTTTCATTCCTCACAACTAAGCCATAATGACCAACTACTTCCTCAACTCTTTCCTTTCCTACTATTGTGTTAAAATCCCCTAGAACTATGGTGTTTTATGTGGCTTGCATTCACAAAGTGCTTCATTTAACTCGTAAAATTGATCAATTAGGTACATTTTTATTTCTTAGTTTTTGCAAAGGCAGTGGCCATACTTTGGTCTGCTTGTGTTATTTTACTTTTAAACAAAAAGGGATCTTTAGCATGCACAAAGTTGGTACTTTGGTTTCATCAAGAAACTATTCAATCATGGCTTGAGCATGAAGAAACTATTCAATCACGGCTTGAGCATGAAGAAACTATTCAATCACGGCTTGAGCATGAAGAAACTATTCAATCACGGCTTGAGCATGAAGAAACTATTCAATCACGGCTTGAGCATGAAGAAACTATTCAATCACGGCTTGAGCATGAAGAAACTATTCAATCACGGCTTGAGCATGAAGAAACTATTCAATCACGGCTTGAGCATGAAGAAACTATTCAATCACGGCTTGAGCATGAAGAAACTATTCAATCATGGCTTGAGCATGAAGAAACTATACACAATAATTGTTCTGTTCAGTTGGACTAATTTAAAAAGGAAACAAAACAAAAATCACCCACTGAGGTGCCATAAACATCTCAATTGAGAACTAGTGTTAACTCCTCACAAACGCTCTGGTCTTGTCCCGTTACATGTACAGTTTATAACAAGCTATAAATGAACAGCAAAGTTGTGTTGTGACACATAACATAAGAACATAATAAAGCACTTCAACTATGGTAGTGCCGACAGTCACCATAAACATAAAATAAGCATCCAGACAAAATGAACAAACTAGACATGAGAAACAATGACAAGTGAAGGAGCAAGCAAAACTGGAATCAAGAATAAAATTGATACTTTAGGTTTTGACATTTTAATAGGAAGATGTGACCTGAACAAAAGGTGTTACATCTGCTACAAGATAAAAAGTAACTCTTGATCCAGCAGCTTGTAAGAGAGCTTCTGTCCTTTGACTAAACAACAACAAAAAAACAATGTGCATACACTGGCACCTAATCATGCATTTAGAATTAAGAACTCAACTAAGCATCAATGAAACTGTAAAAAAAAATCACACAGCAATAAGTCACATTTTATAACAAATAATAAGGCAGCCAGTTGGTTGTTACATACATACAAGTAAACATAACAAATAATAAGGCAGCCAGTTGGTTGTTACATACATACAAGTAAACATAACAAATAATAAGGCAGCCAGTTGGTTGTTACATACATACAAGTAAACATAACAAATAATAAGGCAGCCAGTTGGTTGTTACATACATACAAGTAAACATAAATAATAAGGCAGCCAGTTGGTTGTTACATACATACAAGTAAACATAACAAATAAGGCAGCCAGTTGGTTGTTACATACATACAAATAAACATAACAAATAAGGCAGCCAGTTGGTTGTTACATACATACAAATAAACATAACAAATAAGGCAGCCAGTTGGTTGTTACATACATACAAATAAACATAACAAATAAGGCAGCCAGTTGGTTGTTACATACACACAAGTAAACATCATAACAAAATCTTCCAACACAATATTTTAGTATTTAGAACATTTGTTAAGTATATACAAAAACCTGATACATATGTCTTACAATATATGTGAAATGAATAAAAAAATATATTTAGATCTTAAGTCATATAATCCAGAAACTTTATAAGAATAATTTTAAGAAAAACTGTCACTCAAAATGCATGCCTGTGAGTTTTGAAAGAAGGCACTATAGTCATACAGACATCAAGATGGTTCAACCTTTAAGACATATTGAGTGGGTCAGATGGAGAGCTTTACAAATTCTTCAACTATTTGAATGAATCAAGAGTACTGTCTGGCCGTAAGAAAAACAGTGCTCATATTTTTCTAAGACAACAGTGCATTTTATGTGGCCTATAGAGCATAGGTTTTCAGCAAATACTTTCCAAGCCATCATGTTTCATGCCATCCTCTTCATCTCTACTTTCACTTTTCTCCAAGTATATTTTGGCCTTCCCCGTTGTCTCCTCTCTTGGAGTTTCATTAATGGCATGTCATGTAATACTCCCAGTTGGTTTCTACACTGTGTTCTCTATCTAATGCAGTTGCATGATCTCCTGTGTCCATATTGATCTATATCACCTAGTTTTGCCAGAAAGAACAAAGTTCAGGTACCTTTTGTACCCAGAGGCTGGGGGGGATTTTATGTCTTCAAGCTGACAATGTTTGCTCGGGAATGTGTGCTGTGTGTGTGAGAGAGAGAGGAGCATCAGTGTTTAAAACTGAAATGACAGACTGTAAAAGGGTCAGCTACATCCAAACAACAAGAGAAAACTGGAGGCAGCCCCAGTATTAAGAGTGTTAGACAAGTAGAATATTTATGAATAATTTACAAGAAAATAAATACAGAAAGATCAACATTTAGAAACCAAAAATTGCTGAATGTCATTCAACCAAATACAAATGAATGAATTGAAAGCACAATAATGCAGTCACAATTTTAGAAATAAAAGGTCTCATGAAGTTGTCTTTGGGTGAGAGACTTTGTTGATTAATTGGTCACATAGCTCTGTCAACTCCTTATTTTCCTTAATCTGAAAAAAAGATAAAATAAACAGATTAAATGATATTCCAAAAATGGATGTTTGTTGCATGAGAACACAAACTCAGGTGCAAATACAAGTAAAAAGGGATACATAAAAGCATATGTTCTGTACAAGATGAACAATGACTTCAATATTTTTGAGTAAACACCATCTAAATAAACTTCTAATAGCAGTGTTACCATGGTATGCTGAGAGATATAATGCATGAATCATAAACATACATGTGATATCAACCCTGAAACCAGAAATGGCTCAAAAGGGAAATAAGGAACAACATACATATGCTGTCAGACAAGATAGAACTAGTCTGGCAGAGGATATCAGCAAACTAGGGACTAAATTATGCTTGAATACAACTGTTTCCTATTTCACACACCAGCAACCATATGCTTAAGTGTCCGTACTATACAGTCAGATAGTTTCTCTTCATTTCACAAATACTTCCATAAATTGCCACCAAGAATTTAGAGCAGATTTTGCTTCCCTAGCAATTTTGCCAGAGACAGTTGCCATATCTGGCCTACTCTCTTAGACTTCCAACTACCAAGGGTTTTTTAACATGTGTGGAGTGCACCTGGGACCTCCAGCTATTTTGCCATTATCTGAGAGGGCTAGACATCGGATCTCACTACCCAGAGAGGGCTAGACATCGGATCTCACTACCCAGAGAGAGGGCTAGACATCGGATCTCACTACCCAGAGAGGGCTAGACATCGGATCTCACTACCCAGAGAGGGCTAGACATTGCATCCTACTACCCAGACACAAAAGGAGGGGGTAAAGCCATGAAGAAACCACAGATGTGATATATATTAAAATCCCCATCTCCTGTTATATAAAGAATGTGAGCCAGAACATTACAGCTTAGACAAGCTCATCAAACTTGAGCAGACCAAGATCTTCACAGACTCACTCAGAAAAAGCCACAGTGGCCTCAGAGCATATCAACATAAAATAGGACTCAGTGACTGCAACACCCTAGGAACATAGATAAGGCCTATAGAAACCCAGCATGACAAACTATGGGAAACTTGTGTAGGCTTCCAACTCACAATCTGGTATGTGACCCATGCTGGTGCACAATCTTGTATTGACCCATATAAAAAAAAAAAAAGTAAAGAGCCCCCGTCACGCCAAGTGGCGTATAGGGAATATGGTGTTAGTGACCACAAATTTTACAGACCTTCAAAGCACATGATTTTTGGGGTAATGTGGTCGGTATTACGCCCATGCCACTTTACTCTCCCAGAAAAAATCCGGTACCCATTTAAGGCTGGGTGAACCCGGAAGCCGTTGGTTGGGATTGAACCAAAGCCGTTGGTTGGGATTGAATCTTGTCCTTTGTAGTCCAGTTCACTAACTACTGAGCTATCGTATCTCTGTATGTGACCCATAGTGCTGCATAATATGTTGTATGTGACACATGATGGTTTAAATGCATAGCACTAGCTGACCATTGGAGAAGGAAGAACATACATCTATGCAATCTTCATTAACTTGGCGGATTCTGTCATTATGTTGATCTACTTGACTGAGAGACGCATCTGCTAATACATTACTACAATGTTTAGAAATGTAGTGGTTGACAAACTACTTTTACTGAGATATTTGCTCACATTTTCAATAGGGAAACAATTCTCATTAAATAAGTCTCTCAATGTTAATGGATCCGTAGATCCTCAGTGGTTAGTGAACTAGACTACTAAGGACAAAAGAACAGGTACAACAACCCTGATTGACAACTTCCAGATTGACCCAGCCTTAAATGGCTACCTGATTTTTCTGGGAAAGACACTGGAGTAGTACTGACCAGATTAGCCATGAAATAAGGTGCAGAAGGTTTATCATAAATATGGGCACTAAAATCATAATCCTTATATAGTACATAGTGTGACGGAGCTCTATCTTTGTATTTCTATAATGTAACCAAACTTAAAACAATATTTGTTCACAAGAAATGTGAGCACATCACTGATGTTGAAAGCTATCTATCTATCTATCGTCCGTTCGAGCCGAAGACGGCACATAGGGCAAAACTACAATCTCAAAAACAGAAACCTTGCATGCCAAAATGGCACATATTGCAGAGATCACTGCTTCTAAAATCTATGGTTCTGTTTCCATAACAATGCTTTTTACAATGACAGCTTGTCAAGCCATTGATCAACCTCCTTAGTCGCCTCTTACGACATGCCTGGAAGGTCACAGTGTCACTATTCTTTACTTCCCACATAATGAGGCCCTGAGAGCCATTATTGACACCACCTCATTCTTGTGAGATGATGGATTTAGCTTTTGTGCAAAGACTTGACAGCTGGGACAGTTTTCTTCGTGCACCAGTCAGATGGTTGCTTTTATCAGTTTCCTGACCTTCAGTCAGATGGTTGCTTTTATCAGTTTCCTGACCTTCAGTCATATGATTGCTTTTATCAGTTTCCTGACCTTCAGTCAGATGATTGCTTTTATCAGTTTCCTGACCTTCAGTCAGATGATTGCTTTTATCAGTTTCCTGACCTTCAGTCAGATGATTGCTTTTATCAGTTTCATGACCTTCAGTCAAATGATTGCTTTTATCAGTTTCCTGACCTTCAGTCAGATGATTGCTTTTATGTTTCCTGACCTTCAGTCAGATGGTTGCTTTTATCAGTTTCCATTATGCATCAGTCAGATGAATGCTTTCATGAGTTCCCTGACTATCATCTACAGCTTGTCTCCAGTTAAGCCTGTCTACTCAGACATGCTTATGTGATGCCTGCAGAGAAATAGTGTGATTGCATGTAAACATGTTTCACAATAAATCTTTTGCTTGATCATAGTACCATTCCCATTGAATGACAAACACAATGTTACCTTTTGTTCAAGACTGGTCTCCAGTCCTTTGACCTGCATCTCCTTCCTCTTTACAGTTGCCTCCAGCCTGACAACATCATCTTTTGATGAGGCACTTAACTTCTCACATTTTTCTTCCAGTCTGCAAGGAAAAACGCACCGGATTTGTAATTCATATACTAATGGAGACCACATTACATGGATATACATCAAAGAAAGAAGAGAAGCGAAGAGAGCCATGACTATAAAGACAGATCTTCGAAAGGTCCTGGCAAAAGCAACATACAAAGAATTAGATAAAGTAAAAAGTTCAGCAAGAAGAGAAACAAGAGCTTATATAGACAATTTGGCAGAAAAAGCAGAGACAGCAGAACTCTCTATACTGTACAAAAGATGCTGACAAACACCTTGTCCAAACATCCACTGGAACACCAATTCTAGACAAATCTGGATTAATGCTAACAAGTGCAAACATAAAAGCCTGTTGGGCGGAACATCAAAGAAATTCTTAACCGTCCACTACCCCACAGTTTAATAGATTTTGAAGCTGAAACACCAGCAGCAGAATTAGATGTAAATTTAGATGACTTCACCTTGAGCGAAATAGAAACCACCTTAAAGTGTATGGCCAATAACAAGGCTGCTGGAGAGGATAAGTTAACAGCTGAGATACTCAAGGCAATTGATAGCCATAATTTAATACATCTCCAGAAAATGTTCAACATCATTTGGAAAGCAGAGAAGATGCCTCATAAATGGAAAAAAGGAATCATTGTTAAGATTCCAAAAAAGGGCAATCTCAGAGATTGTAACAACTGGAGAGGCGTGACACTTTTGTCAGTTGCCTCAAAGTTATTCTGTAAAATCATCCTAAATAGAATAAAGGATTCAATAGATACAGTAATGTGTGAAGAACAAGCTGGGTTTAGAAAAGGGAGAAGCTGCTTTGACCACATTTTCACCCTACGACTTATATTGGAGGAACACATTGAGAAGCAAAAACTTTTTGTACTTAACTTCATCGACTTCAAAAAAGCATTTGACAGTATTCATAGAGATTCTTTGTGGAAAATTCTGAAGCAATATGGCTTACCATCAAAAATACTTGGTATAGCGCAGAACGAATTCAAAACAAACGAGGAAATTAGAGAAATAGCCAATCAACCACTAACATCTTCAGTAATCAAAAAAATACGATGGTCATATGTTGGACATGTGATGAGAAGAGATAATAACCGAATAGCAAAGCAAGCCCTCATGTGGGAAACAACAGGTAAGAGGAAAAGAGGAAGACCCAGAGAGACATTGAGAAGAACATTGATCAGAGAGGCAAGAGCAGCAGGAATTGGCTCCCTCAATGAGATAGAGCTGCTTGCACAGAACAGAGACAAATGGCGAGATTTGATAAAATATCTTTAAAAGAATTGAAAACTGCTAGAACAAAAAATTCAGATAAGAGAGGGAGTATCTTGGTCTACGCCCTATGGGCCGGCTACGGCTCAGAAGGTCAATAGATAGATAGATAGATGGAGACCAGAGACAAAATATTGTTATGGTTATTACAAGTAACTTAAGCTATGCATTATCAATTTTGTTTTGTTCTTTCTTTTCTCATTTGCTTTTCAGCGTCAAGGGGAGATATAATTTGTTGTCTCTGTTCTGTTTGCCTCTGCTGCTATGTTTTGTTTCCTAGCGTTTCTAATAGTTCATCAATGCATCATTTTCATGGTCGACTGGTGTTCTCACAATGTTTATTGATGGCTTGATTTTGATCTTTCTGCCTTATATGACCAAACCATTTTATCTGTTGTTTCTTTATATATTCTATGGTGGGGGTTATTCTTAGCCTTTTTCTCAGTTCTTAATTTTGTTTATCTTATCTCTCAGGCTGTTTCCTGTCTTTCGTCTAACACATTTCATCTCAGTAGAGGTTATTTTTTTTATTGTTCTTGCAGCTAGGGTCCAGGTCTGACATTAGTAGCACAGCATTGGGATTGGCATTGTAAAATTCCCGGTTTGCCTCTAGACTTATTTCCTTGTTGGACAATAGTAGTGACAATTGATTAATTACAATGATTTCAGAAGCTTTGTTGCATCTTGATTTCTGTTTAGTTGATGTTGATTTTCACATTGTATTTTGTCCCAGTGTTGTTGAGTCTATTTAAGTGTTCTTGTAGGTCTTTGTTTCCTTGTAACAATTAGTGACTTTTATTTTGAATCCTGCAATGGACATCTTTGTCACATATTGTGAAGTAAAACAATACTTTTTGCTTAACTACAAATTAAATTCACTCTCCAACAAAAGCAGTTGACTCCAAATAAGCTTCTATAAATTCGCCAGCTTACAGGTAGGAAAGTAATAAGTGGACATGAACTGACCACCTCATAGAATAATAAGTGGACATGAACTTACCACCTCATTGAATAATAAGTGGACATGAACTGACCACCTCATTCGCTAATAAGTGGACATGAACTAACCACCTCATAAGCTAATAAGTGACATGAACTAACCACCTCATAAGCTAATAAGTGGACATGAACTGACCACCTCATAAGCTAATAAGTGGACATGAACTGACCACCTCATAAGCTAATAAGTGGACATGAACTGACAGACCACCTCATAAACTAATAAGTGGACATGAACTGACCACTTCATAAGCTAATAAGTGGACATGAACTGACTACCTCATAGAATAATAAGTGGACATGAACTGGCCACCTTCATAAGCTAATAAGTCGACATGAACTGACTACCTCATAGAATAATAGTGGACATGAACTGGCCACTTCATAAGCTAATGCTGACATTGTAGAATATCATCAGTGACTCTAGCATTTATAATATGAGACTTTTTTTTCTTCTACAAAATAAACAACTCTTACTCTGTAATCTTGGCTTCTGCTGCTTCCTTTATTTTCTTTGTAGTTTCTTTACTGGAGTTGTACTTGTCATGGGCCTCCTGTATAGCTTGTTTGAGAACCTTCTCATTCTGAGGGGACAAAATAAATAAATCATGAACATTGCACCAAAGAAGAGCTCCAAGAGAAAAAAAACAACTCCAAGTACAATAGTTGCGTGTATAACAACAGCGAAACTTCTAGTGTAATCAATTTATGTTTGTTATGGATTTCATCATGTGTAATCAAATTACATGAAAATTGAACAGAATCAGAAGTACGTCCCATAAAATATGCATTTATGAAAAAAAAAATAATACATAAAAATGTATATTTTTGTAACAAATTCAACATGTATATTGCTAAGGAACAAGTGGTGGTGTGCTACTTGCTACAAGCTTTACAGCAGCACTGCAATTAATTGCCGATCCCTATGGTTATTGGTAGAATTATTTGTGCAGCTAGTCTACATTGATTTAAATTTCAGACTAATTGACCAAAATGTACAAAAGCTATGGATATAAGTGAATCCTTGACAGGGTCATATGTACACCTACCTGTGCAGCTTTCTCTAGAGTGCTTTTCAACTTCTCATAACGGTGGAAGAGATCGTCAAAAGATTTCTCAAGTTCTTTGTTGTCTACATGCAACTAACAAAATACACATGAAATGATATCAATTTAGCATATCAGTTCTTTGTATAAGAGAAAAAATAAAATAATCATTCAATCCAGCAAATGATTTTTGATGGATTTGGGAAGGGGCCTGCCTGGGAGGTGGTTTTAGAGGTAAGACATCAGCACCTAGGCAGAAAGATTCCAGGTTCTAATTCTGCCACAGGCAGTAGGAATTTTTCTATTCAAATCTGTGGAATATCCTTGGCTCTACACTTCCCTATAGACCACGCACTTTCAGCTAACAGCGTTATAGTTTGTGGCCTTTCGCTCTCCTACTGTAGTGTTTCCTAAATGTCTTTAATATTCTATTAATCCATTTTTATCACTGTCAACCCTTTAGACTGGTGTTCTCTTAACATTTGTAGATGACTCGTGTCATGTGCTGCTCTTTTCTGTCTTACTGTGTGGCCCGGCCATTTTATGTCGTGTTTTATATATTCCACACATGAAAATATTCAGAGCTTTTCCCTTAATTAAGTTCTTATCCCATTCCTTAAGATGTTTCCTATCATGCATCTAACACATTTGATTTCAGTGGCAGCTATTCTTCTGAATGTTCTGGAGTCAACCACACAGATCTGGAATTAGCAGCATAATGTTGGAATAAAAATTATGTTGCAGAGTGTATGTTTTGCACATTTCTTTGCTGTGTAGTCATTATGACATCTGTACAATAATTTGGTTATATTTTGTTGTATTCTGTGTAGCTTTCTTTAGACATTTATAATAAAGGATACCAGTTGACCAAAGAAATAGCACAATTCAGTGTGCTACACAGGCTTTCTAACAATGACACATATTTTAAGCAATTAAAAAGCTGGTGTTTAAAATAAAAATTACACAACTCTAATGAGAAGAAACTGTTTGAAGAGAACAGAAATAATAAAATGCTTCCAATTAAAAGAGACAATTTGGCATCTTAGCAAGAGTTTATAACATAAAAATATGGACAAGATGAACTATTTTATTTTTTTCATGATCGCACAAACGGCACGTCACAACAAATATGCTCCTTACAAGTTACTAATGTTAATTTATTTACTGTTATTAATGAGGTCAGTAACTGTTTCCTCTATAAATGTGTACCTGACTATTGACTGCATGCATCTCTGTAATCTGAACTTTGAACTTCTCACTTTCAGCTAAAACCTTCTCTTTCTCAGCTGAAATAAACGAGCATGGATCATAAACTGGCATCAAGGTACTAGGTTAGTGGGAAAAAAAAAACAATTCATATGAGTTGAACCAGCTAGAAATAGGGATAAAATAAAGCAAAATTGAATGCACATAAACACACAAATGTTTTGTTTCTTGTTGAGATCATCATTGCTCACTGGAAGAATCCATTGCTGCTCCAAGATTCCCCTTGAGAACCTCAAGATAATCCAAGGAGAATCCTGACCCATGTGCACACACTCTGTAGCACAGCCCGGGATCCACATTGTGGGTAGGTTTTTGCAGACAATTTTGTCCAGGCCATTACCATATTTATGGTCTACTCTTTTTTACTTTAACTGCCAAGGGATCTTTAATGTGCATGGTTGCACATAGGATCTCCTGTTTATTGCTGTTATTCAAGAGGGTTAGACACCGGGTCTCACTGCCAAATGTAGCAGTGAATGTAAGGAAATGAAGGGTTGGGTACGGTATGAAGGGAGTGTGACAAACACCGGATGTGTGAAGAAGTGTCAAGCACGAGATAGTGGAGTGAACTGTGTTTTAAGGGAGAAGGAAGAGATCCACGGGGGTTTAGAAAACAAGTGATAAACATGGATAGAGTGAGTTACATGGTGGCTAAGGTCAAGGTGAAATAGATAAGATGATGTAAAGAAAATACATTGGATGGGAAATTAAGGAAGTAGCTGTTGATTGGTTGAAAGGTGACATATATAAGGGACTGTAGAGGGTCTGAGAGACCCTAACACGTAGAACTAACGCGTCAGCAGAGTGGCTGTACCAAGAGGGCGTACGGCCCGCTGGTCAGCAGGGAGCACACGCTCTGTAGATAAATAGTGTCAGTAGGTGAAATGTTCAAACATAGGTTAGAACCATGAGCACAAGCTCTGTGATAATTAGCACCAGGAGGTGGAATGTTTCAACTAACATAGGAGGAAAATGATTGAGAGATTAGAAAACTACGGTGGTAGAAATGACATAGTCTATGTAAATAGGACCAGTTAGACGGAACGTCTCAGAGACTAGTCAGATCACAGGTGGAACTTAGAGAACTAGCGGGTTCTGGAGGCTAGTGTGAGGAAGTACGGGCTTAGATAAATATAATATATACAAATTCCTGTGCACACAAAGATATCGGGGGGAGGATAGTGTCATAAAAAAAATGTCAAAATCACGTCACCACTTCTGGTGGACTTTGAACCTGGGTCCTGCCTGTTCTGAGGCGGATGCCATACCTTTAGACTACCTAGTTCCCCAACATGCACAAATGTTCTCATTTTAAAGGTACAATGTCCCTTCTAAAGATACCTACAGCTTGTGTGACCACAGAATTGATCTGGCTACAGATCTGATAAATCAAGAAATTCATTTATTGCTTCTTAGTAATGTCTGTGTCAAACTTACATTTCTTGTGGCACATTTATTTATCTGAAGGTATACATGCATCATTATGTCTTTTCACAAGGTGCAAATTATAATGCAAAACTGAGTGTGGACAACAAAAATTGTGATGCCTTTCTATTGTTACATCCTCCCTGTCCCGTTTCTAACAACCAGCTGTTGTGCTCTGTTTTATACGCATGTGTATACATATTAATTCAAATTATGCATAATTTACCCCAAAATTAAAAAACATTGACCCTATCAAAACACACTATTTCCCCTCACAAAGTGAACAAAGGTGTAATAAAACATTGGTAAAAAGAAAAGAAGCTTTACAAATAAAATTGTATGCAGTTTATGTCTTCGAACAGAACCTGCTGAAATTACCAACACAAATCTGTACAATGTAATCATCATCATCATCATGCCGCATGTCCTTTGCAGAACGTCGCATCTACCACAGCCCGTCTGAAATAATCTCTTGTCTCTAGCCAGACCCCACTTCTGTTGTCATGTTCAAGTCTTTGATGTCTCAAAAACCACCTTCTTGGTCTGTCCCTGATGCGTTGCCCAGGAACCATGCCTTCCATTATTGTTCTTCACAGTCCGTTTTTATCTTGTGACATGGCCATAGTATTTTAATTTCCTCTGTAGCATGCTCTTTAGCATGCCAGAAAACTCATTTTCATGTCAGAGGAAAATGTTCTTGAAAGCACACATTTACAAGCTGACCACTTACCTGACACTTGTGTTATCAAGTCTGCATATTCTTTCATCACATCACTACAACAAAGTAAATAAAAAATAAAGTTGTTATTGGGCAAGAATACATTTTAAAAGAAAATATGTAAAACAGAGTTTTTTGGTCTGACATTCTGTTCAAGTGATTGAAATTTTTGATTGAAATATGAAACATATAATATGTTTGATAAAGACAACCTTGTGTCTTAATAATTTCATTTGATTTTTTTTCTCTAACAACCTCAGAATCCCAGTTTTTCTGCCAATGTTGTGCTACCAGAACAAACAGTATTCTAATATACATGTGTTTGAGCAAAATGATAAATAAATCAGCCTCAAATTTGTATGTGTTTGAGCAAGATGATAAATAAATCAGCCTCAAATTTGTATGTGTTTGAGCAAGATGATAAATAAATCAGCCTCAAATTTGTATGTGTTTGAGCAAGATGATGATCAATAAATCGGCCTCAAATTTGTATGTGTTTGAGCAAGACATTGATCAATAAATCAAACTCTGATGTACAAGTGTTTGAGCAAGATGATCAACAAATCAATTACCGATACATACCTTAAATCCTTCAACTTTCCTTGAAGTGATTTTATCTGCCCCTTAGAAGTGTCACTTTCAGCTTTCATTCGTGCACAATCCTGGGCGACAATTTCTTCTTGTTGCTTCATTCTCTCTTGAAATTCTTTGTCCTTCTTCAGCAATAACTCTTGATAATGCATTGTTAACTCTGCTTTGATCTGCTTAACTTCCCTCTCTGTGTATGCAGCAGACTGCGGAATGAAAGTAAACTTGAGCTGACAGAAGTTTCGAACATCGCAAAAGAAAAACAGAACATTAACATAATAAATGGCAGACAATTAAAACAATTGGAGAAATTTAAATACCTAGGAAGTCTAGTGATAGATGCATAACGAAGCAGGCAAAATTTGTTTGACTATGTGATAAGACAGAAAGATCAAAATAGACACAATGAGCTAAAAAAAAAAAAAAAGGGGGGGGGGGGGGGGGGGGAGGAGAGAACAAGAACACCAGACCCAAGGGTTGACTATGAAAAAGATGGTTTGATGGAATATTGGAATATGTACAGAAGACTCTAAACTGTACCTCCCCTTGACACTAAAAAGTAAATGAAGTAAAGAAAATAAATCACAAAAGCATAAGATGTCAGTGTTAGCATAAATGGAGTCATGCAAAGCTGCTGTCCTATCATCTACAAAAACAGGCCTAACATCAAGAAGGAAAAAGAAAACAAAAATCTTTGATTACCTCCTCAACATCTACAAGTACAGCTCCAGAAACTGCAAACGGCATCAAGTTGTCATGAAGTATCTGCAAGATTCAAAACACAATCAATTCTGATAGCTGCAAGTAATGCCCAGCCATTAAAACACAATACTGGTCTTCTCTATTTGTCTGATACCTTCATGGGTATTTAGGAAGTTGTCAAAGTTTTAGTTTTGCTCTTCTGATGTCCTCAAACATTGCTTTCTTCTTCTGGAGAGTTTCCTTGCTGTTATTACTGTGTCAAACTTTGGATTTATCTTGAAATCCACATGTTTCTATTACTCTTATATATGGCTTGCTTGGTTTGGAAAATGCCAAGCAATCTCTCCTGGTGATCAAACCATTTAATTCATTATCTCTGATTACATCCATAGGTCAAAGGTTGATCTATGTTAACTCTATCTTTGTAATCTCATATTTTATTTTATATATTATGGTTTTATATTTTATGGAAAATGAAAAAAGAACAACTTAACACAATTCAGAAAAGGCAACTGAAATTTTGGGGCATGTAACAAGACACAATGCCCTAATAAAAGTCATCCTGATTTCTTCCAGATGTTACTATAAATGGTCTAGGTGTTCTGTTTTGTATAAACCACATTCATGCAACCATTCTAAGTTTTAGAATAAGATAATGAGAGTTACTCCATAGAGACTGTTATTTACAATAACTGCCTAGTCTCCTGTCAAATGCTTTCAACTGGGTCTACAAATGAAGTAAACAGGGTATACCATGTTATATTCTATAGAGGTGCTAACTCCAGAAAAAAGTATATAAAGCAAACACTGTGCAGCTTGGGTCACACTCTCACAAGAAAAGCAAATAGATGCAACTATCACCTACAAGTTTAGTTTTTCATTATGACTTATAATTTTAGTAACTTGCTTTGTTTGTGTTGCAGATGGAAGATTATTGTGATCACAAGTGCTCTTGTGTTGTCTTCTTACACTGGGTTATAGCCACACAGATCTCCATTGTATCCTCCTTAGATATCCTCCACAGATATCCCTATGCTTATAACCACTCAGCTGCCAATACAATGACTGAGAATGTGACAGACATGAAATATATGTGTGTGTACATGCATGGGCTGTATTACGTGAGGTGAGATCTGTAAAAGCAAAGTGCTTAAGCTTATACAGTAACATGTAAACATTTACATGTAAGTAAGATTGCCTGTATTATAAGGTGATATACACATAGCAATAATTACTGCAATCTAGGCAGACAAAACATAAATAGAGAGAAAATTACATTGGGGTTCTGTGATAAGAAAAGTATCAACAAAAATAGAACATAGATTTTGTGCAAAAAGAAAAATGTTCTATAACACATAGTTATATAGATCAATGAAGTAATAACAGGACAATGGGAGAAGACCATCTCCCAACTAACTAGGCTATGTAACTACACTTCTTTAGCTGGTTTGACTAGACATTGACAGATTGTGGATGACACATGGCCATCTGATTGCCCAACCAGCACAATGACCCCCTACTGTTAAGTATCTGTCTAAACAAACATCAAATAGGCTAACAATGATGAGCATTTGATTTTAAGACAATTCGAAAAAGTGAATAAATTAGAAGAGAAAATCTACACACTGTGTCCATTCCTTCTCCATCATCATCCAAGCCAAAAAACATGTCCACTTCAGCAGCAGCTGCCTCTTCCTCGATAATATGTGCCCTTGCGTTGTGGACCTTGCGCGTCAGCGTACGTCTCCTGGAGACACGTGGAGGAGTCCCAAATAGGCAGACACTGTCATCCGCACTGATTATAAAAATACATTAAAGATATTGGTCATTGATCTTGTACAGAAGTGTTCACATGACTGTTATTGTTAATCTGATATGAGATGCATCAGTTCAGACAAGGAGGCTACATTATCCAGCACCACAAGTGCTCAAAAATGGAGGCAGCCGTGTGTCAAATTTGTTCTGTGTAAAATGTCATTAAAGTTGAACGGCATTCAAAAATGTTCTAGGAAAATACTTGGTATAGCGTGGAACAAATTCAAAACAAACGTGGAAATTAGAGAAATCGCCAATCAACCACTAATATCTTCAGTAATCAAGAAAAGACGATGGTCATATGTTGGACATGTGATGAGGAGAGATAATAACCAAATAAAGCAAGCCCTCATTGGGAAACAACAGGTAAGAGGGAAAAGAGGCCGACATAGAGAGACACACAGAGGAACATTGATCAGAGAGGCAAGAGCAGCAGGAATCAGCTCCCTCAATGAGATAGAGTTGCTTGCACAGAACAGAGACAAATGGTGACATTTGATAAAAGATCTTTGCAAGGATTGAAAACTGCTAGAATAAAAATTTAGATAAAAGTGTCTGGGTCTATGCCCTATGGACCAGCTACGGCTCGAAAGGTCAATAGATAGAAAATGTCATATATCATCTTGCACACAGCATGTCAATATAAGTGTAGCATGTTCTTTTTGTTGCATTTAAATTTAACAAACTGCTATTTTTTCACAAACATGTCATATTAATTGTGTGATTGAAGGAAAACAAACAAAAAGTTTAATATATACAGCTACACAAGTCTAATGCAGGTACAATTTCACAAATATGCTCCTTGAAGGCTGTATGATACAATACATATTTTTGTATTTTTTTGTTAAAGTAATTACTTAAGCAAGCTATTTCGATATAAAGAAATAATACAACTGACAGTATGTTTTAAAATGCTGTATATTTGTGCTAACATCACACTGTTATTGTGGTAATAATGATAAACTGCTGCCATTTTAGGATTCCATTTTCCTCTGTTAATACACATCATGGCAGCACAATTTATTAGGACATTGTTACACAATAGATTTTAATAGACCCCAGAACAAATATACAATAAATGTATCAGGCTCATTATATAAATGTTATCTTCCGACAATAAGGTCCAAATTATTATGAGTACAGAAAAGTAAAGTTTCCCTCCACTTTTATGGTATTAGTGACCACATTTTTTCTATAACTGGCACATTTGTGAGTGATGTTGACTGCATCATATCAGGCCACCTTTTTAAATTATGGATGATGGCATAAAACCCCAAGAATAGAAGAATCTTAAGTACTATAAACAAATAGAAGAATCCTCTTAAGTACTATAAACAAATAAAATAATCGTAAGTACTATAAACAAATAAAATAATCGTAAGTACTATAAAGAAATAGAAGAATCTTAAGTACTATAAACAAATAAAATAATCGTAAGTACTATAAAGAAATAGAAGAATCTTAAGTACTATAAACAAATAAAATAATCGTAAGTACTATAAACAAATAAAATAATCGTAAGTACTATAAAGAAATAGAAGAATCTTAAGTAGTATAAACAAATAAAATAATCGTTAAGTACTATAAAGAAATAGAAGAATCATATGTACTACAAAGTCTCCGCATCATCAAGTGTGTAAGACCAGATTTAAAATTTGACAGCTTCCATTTTAACAGATAGTTCTGAGAAAATCATTTGTCCTGTGCCAAAAAGTTTAACAAAAATAGGAAGTGGCCAAAAGGTCAAGTGGAAGTAAGCACTCAGATTGAAAAATGTACCCTCATCTTGACTGGAAGTTTGGAATGCATAAAGATTAGACGATGTTTTCTAGATAACACACTATCTAATGTTACACCTCCTACTATATTATTTGCATAAAGATTAGGCGATGTTTTCTAGATAACACACTATCTAATGTTACACCTCCTACTATATTATTTGCATAAAGATTAGGTGATGTTTTCTAGATAACACACTATCTAATGTTACACCTCCTACTATATTATTTGCATAAAGATTAGACGATGTTTTCTAGATAACACACTATCTAATGTTACACCTCCTACTATATTATTTGCATAAAGATTAGGTGATGTTTTCTAGATAACACACTATCAAATGTTACACCTCCTACTATATTATTTGCATAAAGATTAGACGATGTTTTCTAGATAACACACTATCTATTGTTACACCTCCTACTATATTATTTGCATAAAGATTAGACGATGTTTTCTAGATAACACACTATCTAATGTTACACCTCCTACTATATTATTTGCATAAAGATTAGGCGATGTTTTCTAGATAACACACTATCTAATGTTACACCTCCTACTATATTATTTGCATAAAGATTAGGTGATGTTTTCTAGATAACACACTATCTAATGTTACACCTCCTACTATATTATTTGCATAAAGATTAGACGATGTTTTCTAGATAACACACTATCTAATGTTACACCTCCTACTATATTATTTGCATAAAGATTAGACGATGTTTTCTAGATAACACACTATCTAATGTTACACCTCCTACTATATTATTTGCATAAAGATTAGACGATGTTTTCTAGATAACACACTATCTAATGTTACACCTCCTACTATATTATTTGCATAAAGATTAGACGATGTTTTCTAGATAACACACTATCTAATGTTACACCTCCTACTATATTATTTGCATAAAGATTAGGTGATGTTTTCTAGATAACACACTATCTAATGTTACACCTCCTACTATATATTATTTGCATAAAGATTAGGTGATGTTTTCTAGATAACACACTATCTAATGTTACACCTCCTACTATATTATTTGCATAAAGATTAGGCGATGTTTTCTAGATAACACACTATCTAATGTTACACCTCCTACTATATATTATTTGCATAAAGATTAGGCGATGTTTTCTAGATAACACACTATCTAATGTTACACCTCCTACTATATATTATTTGCATAAAGATTAGGTGATGTTTTCTAGATAACACACTATCAAATGTTACACCTCCTACTATATATTATTTGCATAAAGATTAGGTGATGTTTTCTAGATAACACACTATCTAATGTTACACCTCCTACTATATTATTTGCATAAAGATTAGGCGATGTTTTCTAGATAACACACTATCTAATGTTACACGTCCTACTATATTATTTGCATAAAGATTAGGCAATGTTTTCTAGATAACACACTATCTAATGTTACACCTCCTACTATATTATTTGCATAAAGATTAGGCGATGTTTTCTAGATAACACACTATCTAATGTTACACCTCCTACTATATTATTCAGTATGCTTGTTGAAGTGGAACATTGTACAGACTAGGCAGGCTCTGGGCCACATAATCTGTTTGCCTGCCCAAAATATTAAATGGATTGCAGTGGCATTCCCAACTTGGCATTAAACTTTAATATATTAACTCATAGGTGATAGATATCCTATTATAATTTTTTTATAAGATAGGTCACCATAAGCTAGACCAGATATTGTCCTCTGGTTTATTCTAATGGATTGGCGACAATGTACAGAAACATGTACGAGTGCATAAACAATTCCTAATTTTATTCAGCAAAAGCACACAAATACACTTTTGTTAGCGTGGTTTACATATAAAAATGGCACTTTCTATTACAATTAAGTATGGAAAATAACAGCAGACAAGTTTTTATATTATATATGTGATCAAAAAAATGTGTACACTTTTAAATGTGCATTTTTCCAGGTGTGTGTTTTTTGCCTCTCTAATAAATAAGTAGTGTTATTTTGCCTCTCTAATAAATAAGTAGTGTTATTTTGCCTCTCTAATAAATAAGTAGTGTTATTTTGCCTCTCTAATAAATAAATAGTGTTATTTTGCCTCTCTAATAAATAAGTAGTGTTATTTTGCCTCTCTAATAAATAAGTAGTGTTATTTTGCCTCTCTAATAAATAAGTAGTGTTATTTTTGCCTCTCTAATAAATAAGTAGTGTTATTTTGCCTCTCTAATAAATAAGTAGTGTTATTTTGCCTCTGTAATAAAAAAAGTGTTATTTTGCCTCTGTAATAAAAAAAGTGTTATTTTGCCTCTCTAATAAATAAGTAGTGTTATTTTGCCTCTCTAATAAATAAGTAGTGTTATATTTCCTCTCTAATAAATAAGTAGTGTTATTTTTGCCTCTCTAATAAATAAAGTAGTGTTATTTTGCCTCTCTAATAAATAAGTAGTGTTATTTTGCCTCTCTAATAAATAAGTAGTGTTATATTTCCTCTCTAATAAATAAGTAGTGTTATTTTGCCTCTCTAATAAATAAGTAGTGTTATATTTCCTCTCTAATAAATAAGTAGTGTTATTTTTGCCTCTCTAATAAATAAAGTAGTGTTATTTTGCCTCTCTAATAAATAAGTAGTGTTATTTTGCCTCTCTAATAAATAAGTAGTGTTATTTTGCCTCTCTAATAAATAAGTAGTGTTATTTTGCCTCTCTAATAAATAAGTAGTGTTATTTTGCCTCTCTAATAAATAAGTAGTGTTATTTTGCCTCTCTAATAAATAAGTAGTGTTATTTTGCCTCTCTAATAAATAAGTAGTGTTATTTTTGCCTCTCTAATAAATAAGTAGTGTTATTTTTGCCTCTCTAATAAATAAAGTAGTGTTATTTTTGCCTCTCTAATAAATAAGTAGTGTTATTTTTGCCTCTCTAATAAATAAAGTAGTGTTATTTTGCCTCTCTAATAAATAAGTAGTGTTATTTTTGCCTCTCTAATAAATAAGTAGCCCGTGTGTTACCGGGGCCCCATTATGTGGGATGTAAAGAATAGTGACACTGTGACCTTCCAGGCATGTCGTATGAGGCGACTAAGGAGGTTGATCGATGGCTTGACAAGCTGTCATTGTAAAAAGCATTGTTATGGAAACAGACCATAGATTTTAGAAGCAGTGATCTCTGCAATATGTGCCATTTTGGCACGCAAGGTTTCTATTTTTGAGATTGTGGTTCTGCCCTATGTGCCGTCTTCGGCTCGAAAGGACAATAGATAGAATAAATAAGTAGTGTTATTTTGCCTCTCTAATAAATAAGTAGTGTTATTTTGCCTCTCTAATAAATAAGTAGTGTTATTTTGCCTCTCTAATAAATAAGTAGTGTTATTTTTGCCTCTCTAATAAATAAGTAGTGTTATTTTGCCTCTCTAATAAATAAGTAGTGTTATTTTGCCTCTCTAATAAATAAGTAGTGTTATTTTTGCCTCTCTAATAAATAAGTAGTGTTATTTTGCCTCTCTAATAAATAAGTAGTGTTATTTTTGCCTCTCTAATAAATAAGTAGTGTTATTTTGCCTCTCTAATAAATAAGTAGTGTTATTTTGCCTCTCTAATAAATAAGTAGTGTTATTTTGCCTCTCTAATAAATAAGTAGTGTTATTTTGCCTCTCTAATAAATAAGTAGTGTTATTTTTGCCTCTCTAATAAATAAGTAGTGTTATTTTGACTCTCTAATAAATAAGTACAAAATTCTTAAACTGGATGTAGTTTTAAGATTTTATATGAAAATTGTTGAAAAGCAATAACAAAAAGAAAAAAAATATGCTGGATAGCATGAAAAGATGATATGGGGGGAAAGAGCATGTTTCTGTGGTTAAAATACATACCAGTTCCTGGACAGATTAAATGCATCTGATATTCTGTTTGCTTTTCTCAACGGCCCTGGAAGAAACAATGAAATCACTGTATCATAAGCTTGCAGATACACAATTTTTGTCATTAATGAAACAACATTGAAAAGATTAATTCAATTAGAGATAGAATAAGATTAAATACATAGTCCTGTCAAAGACAGACATTAATTCTTAGTTCAAATATATCAGTAAATCATTGGTAATTACAGATATAATAAATATGTGCATTATACCAATATTTAATATGTATAGTGAGATTATTCTAAAATCCATAAGGGGCATGCCTGAAATAACAATTGGAGGTCATAATTTAAATAATCTAAGGTATGCTGATGATACAGTTTTAACCACTAAGAGTCAAAATAAGTTACAAGAAACGTTAGACAATATAGTGAAAGAAAGCAAAAATAAAGAGGACTCATTCTTACTAGCAAATAGACATAAATAAGTAATAGTAACAACAAAGAAAAAAAACATCACCACAATGCACAATCAAGATAAGTGGAACAATATTAAAACAGGTAAATTAATTTAGATACTTGAAAAAAATGTTAACCTCAGATGGGAGATGCAGAATGGCTCAGGCAAAAGTAGCTTTCCAAAAAAATGAGGAAGATACTGTACAATCCATTTTTGACAATAGAAACAAGAGAGTTCTTAATGTTATGTAGAGCCAATCTTAACATATGGATGCGAATCATGGACAATTGGAAAACAGACCCAAAAAAAATCACTGGACTCTGTATAAATGTGGTTTTACCAAAGATTGTTGAGAATACCATGGACAGCTAAGAAGAGTAACAAAATCCATCTGAAAGAGGCCAAAGTAAAAAGAGAGCAAATTTCCAATATTAGGTAGGAAGAAACAATCAGCATTCTTTGGCCATGTAATTAGAAGGGAACAGGGAATATTGTGACAACTGGAAAAATTGAGATAGATTAGATAGATAGATTGGATGGGTGGGTAGACAGACAGACAGATAGATAGATAGAAGAACAATACCAGACAAAATATAACTGACCTGGACTAGCTGGTCTGACAAAGCCTTGGTCCCTCTGTTCTTGTAAAGGGTCAAACTTCATCAACACCGAGCCCCTCTTGGTATTAAGTGTCTGTAAAGTGCCACAGTTGGTTAGTAAACATCACACAATGACGTGACAAATGTGCAGACAATTATTATATATGATTACAACAAGTTTAGTCTCGTTTAATTCAATGTCTATATATCAATACGTAGTTGACATGTTCAGATATGTGGGGCATTCAATACAACTTTCAGAACTTTTACTATAGAAACTTTTCTGCATTTTATACCTTAAGCTCTGTGTGGCCTCTTTACTAGTGATACACCATTCCTAGCATTTCCTCCATTGTTGGGACGCTTCCCTTAGAGCACACTTTTTGTGATGGTGTGGACTTCTCACTTATTGAGCTTTCCTGGATCTCCTCCATGGTTTACAAAAGCACTCTCTTATAAAGTGCTAATCACCAGAGTTAAGTCTTGAAAGATAATGGGACACAAAGGTTGTCTAAAGTTATGCCACACACCTGCCAGCGAGAAGTAACATGTGAACACATACCTGTCAGCGAGAAGTAACATGTGAACACATACCTGCCAGCGAGAAGTAACATGTGAACACACACCTGCCAGCGAGAAGTAACATGTGAACACACACCTGCCAGCGAGAAGTAACATGTGAACACATACCTGCCAGCGAGAAGTAACATGTGAACACACACCTGCCAGCGAGAAGTAACATGTGAACACATACCTGCCAGCGAGAAGTAACATGTGAACACACACCTGCCAGCAAGAAGTAACATGTGAACACATACCTGCCAGCGAGAAGTAACATGTGAACACATACCTGCCAGCGAGAAGTAACATGTGAACACACACCGCCATGGTGCAACATACAAGAGAAGCATAAAGTACAGATTTTGCAGACACAGCGCATTTGTATCTCAGTCAAAAACTGATGACAAGATTCCATAGTGATGCCCACTTCATCAGTGACTTCTTGGAGAATTCAACAATTTTGACAAACCACATCATAAACTTTGTTGAAGTGGTCGTCGTCTGTTGTGGAAGATTTTGTCACAGCCTGTGATCAGCACTGACCAACATCTTGCCCTCCAACCCAGTGGACAGTTTGTGCATGTGCTCAGATCACGGGACGTAGTTCAATAACTAATGTTCATACTGGGATGAAGCAAACAGCTGTGTTTTGTTCAAACCTGCACAGAATGGACTCTGCACAACACTGTTTGCCAGTTGCCTCACTGTCAAAAGAGTGGTCTTTTCTAGAATAGTCCTCATCTAGCATGCATATTGAATATTTTTTATATCGAAAACCTGTATCTTCTGAGTAAAAATACTGCCATCCAACACGGATAAGCGCTTCAAAAATGTGATCATTTTAGTCAAACATTAAATACTTACACAAGAATTGTTTGATTTTTCCAGCATATCAAAAAATGAAGGGTCATTGAAAACTGAAACAAAACAAAGAAAAGAGCACAAGTCTCACTTAAATTCTAATGTAAACAAATTACAATGAATTAAGGTATGGTCACTCATATTTATAATTGACATATCATAAAGGTGTATGTGTTTAGTTTGTAATAAACAAAGGTAATTGGAAGATGAAGATATAAATATAAAGCCACATAACTGCAATATCTTCTGAACTAGAAATATATATTATATTATAAAGTTCCATAGCAAGGAGCCTTGCTAGTTATGTCCCTCCATGTATCCCTGTTGCTAAATTATTAGTTCTAATGTTGATCACCTTTCAAACCAGTCTAAGTGCTCTAATATTTTCTGCCATTTTATTCTGTAGTCTCTTCCTCTTGCCATTGTTGAAATGTTTGATTTTTGTTTTTTTTTTCTCATGGCATGATCTAAGAATGTAGACATTTTTCTTCAAAATCATCGAGTACCATCTCCACATCGAAGGTTGGCATCGAAGGACACTATTCCGTTCTGTCTCTTGCTTTGATTGTGAAGGTTATTATAGACTGACTTGTCCATCTGTTGATGTTAGTTGTCCACATTAGTCTTGGTCTACCTCTATTACCTTGTATTTTCCCTTCCAAGATTACTTTTACTAGGCTGTTGTGTCTTAAACATGTCCCAAAAACCTCACATGTCTTTTTGAATTGTGTTCAGTAGTTCTCTTTTCATCTTTAGTTGTTTTAAGACTTCATTATTTGTTTTTCTTTCCATCCAATTCTTCATATTCTTCTATAAATCCACATTTCAAAGGCTTCAATGTTTTGTTCTGTTTTCTTGTCTAATATCCATGTTTCTGCACCATCTAGGAATGTTGAGAAGATATAACATTTAGCTATTGTTAGTTTTAGCCCTGGTGTTGTCTTGACATTAAAATTACTGCTTGCCATTCCAATTTTTGCATGCTTTAAATGTGTTTTGTTTCATGATTATATTACATTTTCTGTAGAAGCAAATTTCTGCTGTCTCTAATAATAGGGTAGACCTAATCAACACTATGAAACTTTATTGCTTCTAATGACAGTATCTTGTTGTTGAGATTGCTTTTCTCTTTGTAGAATATACCTTTAGAAATTATAATATAAATATTAAAATGTATTACTTTCATTGAAAAGTTATAACAACAGGGTATGTGTAAGTCAAAGCACTATGTTCAAGCAGTAAACAGCATTCCCCCTACCTTGTGTTGCTGGGACGAACTCACTGTCCACAAAGTCCATGGTACCCTCCAGATTTGAAGCAACTGGTAAATGACTTTCCGATCTAATGTTTTTGTCTTCAGGTAGGATTTCTTTAGATGATGCCCCTGCACTTCTGTCTCCAATGCTCAATGACAAAATCTGTTCACCACCACAAGATGTCTTTACAATGCCTGTATTAGTTACAGTTGGCACTTTCAAATCACAGACATCAAACCCATGAGAAGATATATTTCCTGTACATTTGGTCAATGTCTCAGAGTTCTGTAAAGCTGAGATGTCTTTGGCAGAGAGATGGCATTCACCAACTTCAATCTCAGGATTGTTGGTTGTTGACAATGCTGGTGAATGTGTCACCCTCAGTGTTGACTTTGATGAAACAATGTCATCGTTGACTGTCTTTGTTGAACCACATCCAGCCGTTCCTTTGGAGATGTTTTCTAACCGTGAACTAGATTTGAATGGGTCTACGTTATCTTCACAGATAGTGCCAACTTGACGTGTGATATTCAACTTGTCATCATTAACTTCTAGTGAGCTGGCATGAGGTTCTGATAATACAGATTGAGTAGGACCACACAGGTCATGTGACACATTGACCTGGTAGTTTGTATCATGTCCAACCTTAGTTGTGCCAGCTCTTGTATGATTTTCCTGCATAAATGCCTCACCTGGTGTTATTTCACTATTAACAACACTGCCAGTCTGATGACATTTTGGAATAAGTGGCTCTTCAACTGTTACAAAATTACTCAGATTTCCAGGAGAATTATCATTGATTGCTTTTTCTCTGGTGTTCTCATGTGTGACTATCAGACTTATGGTAGGTGATGAAACTGTGGGATTTGATACAGTGGAAGTGCCCCTGATATTATTCAACTTGTTTATGTGCACTGGAGAATTAAGAAGCTGCATTGAAGAATGAAATGGATCAATTTCTGAAAGGTCTGGCCTTGTCTCCAGTAGACTCTCATGTCTAATGTTACCAGCAGAGTTGTCTGCATCAGTCACATTATCTATACCCACATTGTGGTCATCAGATGTTCTTGTGTGATCTGTCTCACAATCATCACTTGACAGTTTACCAGTTTCCAGAATAATATCAAGTTTTCTTTCAGCCACAGTTCTTGATTTACAAATATCATCAAGTGAGATCTTATCTGTACAATCCAACAGCAACTTCTCAGTATTGTCTTTGCCTACTGGTGTCCAGTCAATATTTTCCATTGTTGGCTGCAAAAGACTCATATGGGAACCACAATCTGTCATCTCATTTCTCACAGCAGATTGATTTATTAACTGAACACAGGACTCAGTAGGAGCTGTTTCTTTCTCCACTGCTGTTTGCTGTTTACAGGAGGGAGAGCTCATTAGTTGCAACTTTGTTTTAAAAGGATCAACTTCCAAAATAGAATCTTTCTCTTCTCTTACAGCTGCCTTCTGTTCAACGATAGGAGAGTTCATTAGTTGCAACTTTGTTTTGAAAGGATCAACTTCAAACATAGGATCTTTTTCCTCCTCTTCTCTTACAGCTGCTTTCTGTTCAACGATAGGAGAGTTCATTAGTTGCAACTTTATTTTAAAAGAATCAACTTCCAAAATAGGATCTTTGTCCTCTTCTCTTACAGCCGCCTTCTGTTCAACGATAGGAGAGTTCATTTGTTGCAACTTTGTTTTAAAAGGATCAACTTCAAACATAGGATCTTTTTCCTCCTCTTCTCTTACAGCTGCTTTCTGTTCAACGATAGGAGAGTTCATTAGTTGCAACTTTGTTTTAAAAGGATCAACTTCAAAAACAGAATCTTTCTCCTCTTTTCGTACAGCTGCCTTCTGTTCAATGATAGGAGAGTTCAATAGTTGCAACTTTGTTTTAAAAGGATCAACTTCCAAAATTGGATCTTTCTCCTCTTCTCTTACAGCTGCCTTATGTTCAACAATAGGAGAGTTCATTTGTTGCAACTTTGTTTTAAAAGGATCAACTTCCAAATTTGGATCTTTCTCCTCTTCTCTTACAGCTGCCTTCTGTTCAATGATAGGAGGGTTCAATAATTGCAACTTTGTTTTAAAAGGATCAACTTCCAAAATAGAATCTTTCTCTTTTTCTCTTACAGCTGCCTTCTGTTCAACAATAGGAGAGTTCATTTGTTGCAACTTTGTTTTAAAAGGATCAACTTCAAACATAGGATCTTTTTCCTCCTCTTCTCTTACACCTGCCTTCTGTTCAATGATAGGAGAGTTCAATAGTTGCAACTTTGTTTTAAAAGGATCAACTTCCAAATTGGATCTTTCTCCTCTTCTCTTACAGCTGCCTTCTGTTCAATGATAGGAGAGTTCAATAGTTGCAACTTTGTTTTAAAAGGATCAACTTCCAAAATTGGATCTTTCTCCTCTTCTCTTACAGCTGCCTTCTGTTCAATGATAGGAGAGTTCAATAGTTGCAACTTTGTTTTAAAAGGATCAACTTCCAAAGTTGGATCTTTCTCCTCTTCTCTTACAGCTGCCTTCTGTTCAATGATAGGAGAGTTCAATAGTTGCAACTTTGTTTTAAAAGGATCAACTTCCAAAGTTGGATCTTTCTCCTCTTCTCTTACAGCTGCCTTCTGTTCAACAATAGGAGAGTTCATTAGTTGCAACTTTGTTTTAAATGAATCAACTTCCAAAATATAATCTTTCTCCTCCTCTTCTCTCACAGCAGCGTTCTGTTCTTCTCTTACAGCTGCCTTCTGTTCAACGATTGGAGAGTTCATTAGTTGCAACTTTGTTTTAAAAGGATCAACTTCCAAAACTGGATCATTCTCCTCTTCTTCTCTTACAGCTGCCTTCTGTTCAATGATAGGAGAGTTCAATAGTTGCAACTTTGTTTTAAAAGGATCAACTTCCAAAATAGGATCTTTCACCTCCTCTTCTCTTACAGCTGCCTTCTGTTCAACAATAGGAGAGTTCATTAGTTGCAACTTTGTTTTAAACGAATCAACTTCCAAAATATAATCTTTCTCCTCCTCTTCTCTCACAGCAGCGTTCTGTTCTTCTCTTACAGCTGCCTTCTGTTCAATGATAGGAGAGTTCATTAGTTGCAACTTTGTTTTAAAAGAATCAACTTCCAAAATAGGATCTTTCACCTCCTCTTCTCTTACAGCAGCTTTCTGTTCAACAATAGGAGAGTTCAATAGTTGCAACTTTGTTTTAAAAGGATCAACTTCCAAAATAGAATCTTTCTCCTCCTCTTCTCTCACAGCAGCGTTCTGTTCTTCTCTTGCAACAGCTTTCTGTTCAACGATAGGAGAGTTCATTAGTTGCAACTTTGTTTTAAAAGGATCAACTTCCAAAATAGGATCTTTCTCCTCCTCTTCTCTTACAGCAGCCTTCTGATTACACACTGGAGAGTTCAACAGCTGTATCTCATGTTTGAAATCACTTGTATTCCTATTATATTCTTCCTTTTCTGATGTGCACAGACTATTCTCCACAAGTTCACATTTTACAATTTCAACAGGCCTACATATTTCAACAACAGAAACAGAACAGCTTTCATTTTCCATATTCAACATATTATGAGCCAAGTCATCAGCCGAGACTTCATGGAGGTTTTCCTCTAAATTCTGACCATCATTAGCACAGACTTTCTCAGGATATCTGGAACATTCAATAGAAACATCATCTAAACTCTTTTCTAATGTTCTGTCACAAGATTCGCTCAACTCTCTTCCAACTTCAGTAATGTCAGCAGATGTGTCTGGTGCTGAATTTATATGTTTAATTTCAGCAACATCAGTTACCCCATGGCCAATATTTAAATCACACAGCATGTCTGCCAGCGAGTCGACATCAAAGCACTGTTCTGATGCAGGACTGGCTGATGGTAGTGACATGGTGTCTCCACCAACACTTGTGTCTGATAATGACTTCTGGATCCTAATCAAGGGGAAGTAAACAAAATATATTCATTTCAACGTGGCTAAAGGATTGAAAAGAAAACAAACAATAAATAAATATTAAGTTTGGAAGAGATGTACATTATTAGATAGATTAGTTAGAAAAACAGACAGACAAGTTAAGCAAAACAGACATTGACTGACTAGAAACACAGAGAGAGAGAGAGACTAGAAACAGAGAGAGACTAGAAACAGAGAGAGACTAGAAACAGAGAGACTAGAAACAGAGAGAGAGACTAGAAACAAAGAGAGAGACTAGAAACAGAGAGAGAGACTAGAAACAGAGAGAGAGAGACTAGAAACAGAGAGAGAGAGACTAGAAACAGAGAGAGAGACTAGAAACAGAGAGAGAGGAAAGAAAAGTCAAATTATTCAAATTTGTTTGTGATAAGAGAAAAACTCCATTGGCCAAACGTTAGATAACATGACCACACAAAAAAAAAAAAAACCAAAACAAATTTCTTATCAAAAGTAAGAACCAACTTCATTGCACAGAGGACAGATTCCAAGGTACTCTATAATATATCTATCTATCTATCTATTATCCTTTCGAGCCAAAATGGCACATATTGCAGAGATCACCGTTACTCTATAATATTCACAGATAATTTCAAGTATAGATAGTTTCTGTAGCCAATGACGCACATTTCTAAAGTCTTGAATAAACAAAAATAGAGAGACTTCAATGCGTCTTTCAGTCAATCACTTCAAAGCAAGCCTGTAAACTCTGTCACTGCTATCATGCTGGGTGCCTGCTGGTATTGTAGTTCCATAGAACTTCAACACCAAAGTTAGTTAAATGTCCTACTGACTTGTGGTAGACATTCAAAACAATACCAGGGTGGACACCTTCACCTGACCACTGGTAACAATTCTTTTGTCTCTTACAAGCTACAAAGCCAATGTCCTGTTTCTCTCTCTCTCTCTCTCTTTCTCTCTGCGATCAGGACTCAATCAGAGTAGGACTCCAGACTCTCGCACGAAGACAGCTGTCTGTTTAAGCCTGTTAGATCCACTCCGATTGAATACCTATTAAAACGTTGCACTGTGTTCTGCGCCAGTGGCTCAGTGCATCCGATTTCAGCCAGCATTTTGTTCAGGTTTGCTTTCCTTAGTCCTTGATTGTCCCCAATCTTCCTGCAAGGCAGCAGATGATCTTTTCTGTAGGGGTATTCTGCCCTTAGATGGTCGGCCTTCCCAGGTTTACGAGCACCATCTGCCCGAGTCACTAGAGGTGACTAACACATACATTCGACTTGTAATATGAGGAAACTGCAACTAGGAACACTTTTCATGCACAGCCTCCAACTGTTCCCGCCTCCTATCCCCATATACCGGTAAGTCACGTCCTCTTGAAAATGATGGTCGTCGTAGCACCTGACGATGTTAGGCCATCGTTGATGACTCCAATTCCGAACATAGAGACACACAGTCAGTCATCAAATTTTCCCCGTCGCACATCAAACAGCAGACCGTAAGATTTGCGCACGGCCGTTTTAGGGAACCATTACGATGACGTAGCACACACCAATGTCGCCGAACAAATAATCTCGATCCCTTGATTACTCAAGTGTAAGCAGCCTACGACGAATAAAACACGAAGCAAATTCTCCAAAGAGACAAATCTGCGGCTGACGAAGTAGTTTACATTAATGTGTAACATGGAAATAACTTGCGTCAAGGAATTTCAACAACGGTCATGAACAGCACCAATGTGACGTAAAGCGCAGATCAAGTCTAGACGGTGGAAGGTCTCACTCACAACACTTGATTCGTCAAAAACAGATTGTTGTCGGCCTACAACCTCGCTTTAGTGACACAGATGTATCAAGCATATCATCATTTTGACTTTAATGCAGAAAAGTGCAATGAAGATCCGAAATTAATCAGACCCTGGGTACATTTTCTGCAGCAATCGAGAGGATGTGGACTAGATCCGCCATCTTGATGGTAACTTAGCCTCTTGTCCTGTTTGAAACCTACTAAACTAAACTTTGGAACACAACCCTATTTTGGTCAGAAATGATTTTACCTCATTTCTTTAAGAAACATCACCACTAACACATTACTAACATCAAAACAAATAACATCAGGGCTAAAATTAAGACTAGTAAAATGGTATATATTCTCAACATTCCTGTATGGTGCAGAAACATGGACATTAGACAAGAAAATTGAAGCCTTTGAAATGTGGATTTATTGAAAAATTGGATGAAAAGAAAACAAAATAAATGATGAAGTCTTACAACAACTGCAAATGAAAAGAGAAAACTAAACACAATTCAAGCAAGACAAATTAGGTTTTAGGGCATGTTAAAAGACACAACAGCCTAGTAGGCTAGTAAACTTGGAAGGGAAAATACAAGGTAAAAGAGGCAGATGAAGACGAACACGGACAAGTAACATTAAAATGATGGACACGTCAGGCACTCAATGATGATCTTTCAGTAAATCTTGACTTTAGCCCCATTATCACAGACCCATCTGTACATACAACTGTATAATTCTCACCAAATTTAATATTTCATAGAGATACCCAAACCTTCACTTACCAAGTACATTCTAAGTTTAGGTACCAGGACAAACGGTGCCATTTACTTTCAGCTGGGTATGAGTTCCCATTACTTGTGTTACACCTAGTGACGATGATGGGGAATATGGTGCCAGTGCCCACATTTTTAAAAGACTATTGGCACAAGCACAGATGATGATAGATCAGTTGAAGAGACATTCAATTTGCTGTTACATGGCAGTTTAGTATCAAGTCTCATCCCAAACATTGATGAGAAACTATTAAACAGATCATCTTGGGGGAGTATTAATATCATCCTGCGCTCTGATGTAGTCACCCAACAACCCATATTGGTAATAATAAAGTACTTGCCATTCATTGTTAGTGCAGAGAGGCAAAGATGATATCAAATCTCCTAGGATGCTCTCAGCATTGAGCATATTAATCAAATGGTCCTGCTTGGTGACCACACTTGTCCGCTCTATCCATCGTTCAGCTGAGTCAAGCTGTCTGATGAACATATATGGGGATGTATGTGGTGTTTTCATATCTTCTGCATTCTGTAGTCCCTAAAGAAAAATTAATTAACTCAGATAAATCTCATTGAAAGCACAATAGCATGTGTATATACACACATACATTCAATAACAATATATTTTTCTTATACACGAGCACATATAAAAGTACACAATTCTCTTGGAAACATAAGACATAAGTTTGAAGTTTCCGCCATTACAACCTGTGATAGACAGCTTACATCATAACTTGAGAAAATGAACATGACCCACGTGTAGCTTAGTTATAGTTTTTATAAAACTAGTTAACACAAAAAACCTGTGGTTGCACAATGTTTGCCATGTGAATGTTTCTGAAATTTAAAGTTTCTTATAAAAACATGTACTTGTGAACATTGTTCTACATTTAATAAATCAATGCTTGCATCTGTTTGTCATTATTTTTGTTTTTCTCTCACATATGTAGTGTTGAAATACAGTAAATATAAGCAGTTCATATTTACCATAAACAATTACATTTACACCATATCACTCATTCCATTTTAAAACAATTGGCCTTTCTGTACCCAAGTTCTCCTTCTTCAGCAATAAATGTGTGCTATACAACCAGAGAGTCAAAGGTCCCAAAATGGACTTTAGCTTGTGAAGATAGACAACCCAGATCTTTAGCTTGTGAAGATAGACAATCCAGGTCTTTAGCTTGTGAAGATAGACAATCCAGGTCTTTAGCTTGTGAAGATAGACAATCCAGGTCTTTAGCTTGTGAAGATAAGACAATCCAGGTTTTTAGCTTGTGAAGATAAGACAATCCAGGTCTTTAGCTTGTGAAGATAAGACAATCCTGATCTTTAGCTTGTGAAGATAAGACAATCCAGGTCTTTAGCTTGTGAAGATAGACATACCAGGTCTTTAGCTTGTGAAGATAGACAATCCAGGTCTTTAGCTTGTGAAGATAGACAATCCAGGTCTTTAGCGTGTGAAGATAGACAATCCAGGTCTTTAGCTTGTGAAGATAGACAATCCAGGTCTTTACCTTGTGAAGATAGACAATCCAGGTCTTTAGCTTGTGAAGATAGACAATCCAGGTCTTTAGCTTGTGAAGATAGACAATCCAGGTCTTTAGCTTGTGAAAATAGATGACCCAGGTCTTTAGTTTGTGAAGATAAATGACCCAGGTCTTTAACTTGTGAAAATAGATGACCCAGGTCTTTGGCTTGTGAAGATAGATGACCCAGGTCTTTGGCTTGTGAAAATAGATGACCCAGGTCTTTAGCTTGTGAAAATAGATGACCCAGGTCTTTCGCTTGTGAAGATTGACAACCCAGGTCTTTAGCTTGTGAAGACTCCCAAGTCTTATCCCTGCATACAAGTCTCTGACTTAATCTTCCAGCCTACCAATGACTTCCATAAACTAATTGTTTGAAAACCTATCATTAACTCTCTATAACCATAAAGTTAATCTACCAAACAGTAACATAGAATAAAATATATAGTGTCTGGCAGAGGCTTTCAAAGTTAATAATAATTATACTTTTCATTCACACTTCCATATTCTCTCATCAAAACCCACATTTCTACAACTTTTGAAATGATCAAGTATTTTCATTTGTATTCAATCCTTTCATTTCTCTCAATATTTCTTTACATTATATCTTATATAATCATAAGACATTCTTCTTCTTTCCTTCCCCATTTGCCTTTCAGTGTCAAGGGGCATAAGACATAATGTTTAAACATGGTTCACTTCTCCAGTGCCTGTCCCCACAAAGACTGCCAGCCTATGACTGGCCTGAGTTGTGTCTAAAATGTCTTGGGGAGTTCTCCAACAGTTTGCTGCCAAAATGTGAACATGTGGAATGCTGTAATGGCTTACTCGTATGCTGTTCCTAATGAAGAAGTTGGAGAATATCCAGTCTAGCATAAATGGCAGTCTTCTATATCAGCAGTTCCTGCAATCACAAGAATCATCATGTCAAAAGCCTGACAGGCATGACACAGATTTTCTCTGGAACCCCAAGAAAGAGATGAAATGAAGTCTTCATCAGCACTGGGTCATAGATCTAACCTATAGACCAAATGTCAGATAATTTTGCAGATCGATGTAAATAAATTTGAATCTCTCATTTCCCTATCCCTTCATACACAGAGACAATGTTAGAAATCTTCAGGTACTTCTTTACTGCCGGACAGAAAAGGAAGGGTTAGCTATGGTTTTATAGACAATCACACTAGCAAGCATGTATTATATACACAAACATTATCCTGCATTCATCATCATCATCAAGTACCGGACCTGCTAACGTAGGTGATCATGTCTCTCCGCAACTTTCGATCCTGCATTAGGTTAACTAAAAGCTTATAATATAGAGAACAGTTCAGAAGAAATTTGATTATCTGTACTTTTGTAATCAGCACTTAAATATTTTATAACTCATTATGGTTACCACGTAGCAGTGGCACCAAATTTTGTATACATCTTTTGCTTGATAATACAACTACACATCATCACCATCATCGAGTGCTGTCTCCGCAACAAAGGTTGGCTACCATGGAGCGCCATTCTGTTCTATCTCTTGCTTTGATGGTGCAGGTTGTCATAGGCTCACCTGTCCATCTTTTGATGTTACTCGTCCATGTTAGTCTTGGTCTGCCTCTGCCTCTTTTACCTTGTATTTTCCCCTCCAGGATTACTTTTAGTAGGCTGTTGTGTCTTTTAACATGGCCCAAAAATCACATTTGTCTTGTTTGAATTGTGCTTAGTAGTTCTCTTTTCATTTTTAGTTGTTTTAAGACTTCATCGTTTGTTTTCTTTTCCTTCCACCCAATTCTACCTATTCTTCTATATATCCACATTTCAAAGGCTTCAATCCTCTGTTCAGTTTTCTTGTCTAATGTCCATGTTTCTGCACCATATAGGAAATGTTGAGAAGATGTAACATTTTGCTACTCTTAGTTTTAGCCCTGGTGTTATTTGTTTTGATGTTAGTATGTTCTTCATGGCATTAAAAATTACTTTTTGCCATTCCTATTCTTTTGTTAATTTCAGTTGTACATGTTCCATCACTGGTTATAGTATGTCCAAGGTAGTTGTAGTTCTGAACTGTATCCAGGTCCATTCCTTCAATTTTGATATCCATTTGTGGGTTTTGAGTATTTCCTTTGTTTATGATCATAGTTTTAGTCTTTTTGATATTCATATCTAGTCCATATTTTTTGCTTGTCATGTTTATTTCATTAAGTAGTTGTAGATCTTTAGGATTTTCTGCTAGTAGTACAGTATCATCAGCATATCTTAAGTTATTGATTATCTTTCCATTAATTTGTTGGTCTGGCATCGCTATGATGTTTTTAAAGATTTGCTCAGTGTATAGATTGAACAAGCTTGGATAGGATGCATCCCTGTCTTACTCCTCTTTTTATATCAATGGGTGTAGAGTTCTCTTTGTTATATTTTATTATTGCTGTTTGCTCCCAGTATAGATTACATATTAGTCGTATGTCCATGTCATCTAGATGTATCTCTTTTATGCATTCTATAAGTTGTTTGTGGTGTACTCTATCAAAATCTTTGGTGTAGTCTATGAAGCAGGCATATATTGATTTGTTTACTTCTGTGTACTTTTCAATTAATGTTCTCATGCAGAATATGGCTTCTTTTGTCCCGCTATTGTTCCTAAATCCAAATTGCTGTTCATCTAATTCAGCATTGATTAACAGCCACACATACCTCCATGGAATTGCTAGAGTGCAAAATGGGATGTTTATAGTCAAGTTTTGCGGTGTATTCACATAGAAACTTGCATTTTCATATTTTTTTTATTTTTTATTATATAGCCTTTTAAGATATATATATATATATATATATATATATATATATATATATATATAGTCCTTTCGAGCCGAAGACGGCACATAGGGCAGAACTACAATCTTAAAAACAGAAACCTTGCGTGTCAAAATGGCACATATTGCAGAGATCACTGCTTCTAAAATCTATGGCTCTGTTTCCATAACAATGCTTTTTACAATGACAGCTTGTCAAGCCATCGATCAACCTCCTTAGTCGCCTCTTACGACATGCCTGGAAGGTCACAGTGTCACTATTCTTTACTTCCTACATAATGAGGCCCCGGTAACACACGGGATATTTTCATATTACATAAAATATATTCATTGTTTGTCAAGATTTGTATCATCCAGATTACATGTGATCACAAATAGTCTAGATCATCCATCTTACATGTGATCACAAATAGTCTAGATCATCCAGATTACATGTGATCACAAAGTCTAGATCATCCAGATTACATGTGATCACAAATAGTCTAGATCATCCAGTACATTCAACATCAATGTGATGCTTCCAAATGTGTGCATAAGAAGAATGGATAAATAAAGACAACTCACCAGAGGTGATGATGTTAACCGCCGTGCATCATTCAATGTTTTCAATGGAGACTTGGATGGCATGTTTCTTGCCACAGCAGGATGAACCTTCCTCGAGGATGGGTCTGCATTCTCATCATGGTATCTGGTGGTGTTCATATTTCAACGCTGATGAGAAATGTTCCTTCTGTTGATTACAAAGATATATAACCTTCTGTGATAAAAGAAATATGTACTTGAAAGTGTTAATTCTTTGTGATGAATTATATATATACATGCCTGCGCCACACTCATTTCAGCCAAGTACAATTTGCTGCGCTCTGGGCCATTCTCTATATCACATAAACCACATTTCAATACTTCCATTAGTTATTTTATATAAGTTTCTTGTAAACATTCTTCACTGGAGAGTTCCTTTCCAGTACCAAGACACTGGAAACTTAGAGGTGAACAAAGAGGTGAGAAGATGTATTAAAAGGGATGAGGAAATATATAGATGAACTAGCTAAAGAGGTGGAGGAAGTAGCAAATAAAGGAAATATGAAAGAACTGTACAACAGCACAAAGAAATTAAGTGGAAAATACAAACAGATCAATGCCTTTATTAAAGATAAGAAAGGAAATCTGCTAAGTAATATAAGGAAACAAATGGAGAGATGGAAGGAGCACTTTGAAGAACTCCTGAACAGACCCGGCCAAAGTAACCCTCCAGATACACTACCAGCAGAAGAAGAGATGCAAGTTAACTGTGGAAAACCAAACAAGGAAGAAATAATGAAAGCCATCAAAAAATGGTAACGCCACAGAACCAGATGAAATTCCTTCAGAAGCCATCAAAGCAGATATTAACATCTCTACCAAGATGGTACATAATCTACTAGATAAAATATGGGAAAGGAAAGAAATATCTAAGACAGGATAAAGGATTATATGATCAAACTACCAAAGAAATAAAAGTTTACAGGAGTGCACAAATTATAGGGGAATTATGCTATCAGTTCCAGGAAAAATACTAAGCAGAATCATTCTAGAGAGACTAAAAGAGGCCAAAGATAAACATTTGAGAGATGAATAAGCAGGTTTTAGGAAAAATATATCATGTGCTGATTAAATAACTATCTTACGTATAATAGTTGAACAATGCTTAGCACTACAGTCCCCACGTTATATTGCATTCATAGATTATGAAAAGACATTTTGATAGTTTAGACAGAGGAATCCTTTGGAGGTTGCTGAGCCAATATAGAATCCCCATAAAGTTTATTAATCTGATAAGAACGTTTGAAGGAATTAAATGTAACGTTGAGCATGAAGGTCAACTTAAAGAAGCATTTGAAATAAGAACAGGAGTAAGGAAGGATCGATATCTCCATTTCTTTCTAATGACCATAGATTGGATTATGATTGGATCATCTTTATCTTTATCCAGGGCATGCCTGGAATAACAATTGAAGGTCATAATATAAATAATCTAAGGTATGCTGATGATACAGTCTTAATCGCTAAGAGTGAAAACGAGTTACAAGAAATGTTAAAAATTACAGTGAAGGAAAGCAAAAATAATAAAGGACTCAGCCATAACAACAAAAAGACAGAAGTAAGGGTAGCAACAAAGAAAAAGACATCACCGCAATATGCACAATAAAGACAAGTGGAACAATATTAAAACAAGTAAACGAATTTAAATATATAGGAACATTGTTAACTTTAGATGGTAGATGTACAAGGTGAGACGCAAAATGGCTCAGGCAAAAGCAGCTTTCCAAGAAATGAGGAAGATGTCAAGATGCGGTGCAATTCATTTTTGACAATAGAAACAAGAAAGAGTTCTTACCTGTTATGTATAGCCAGTCTTAACATAGGGATGTGAATCATGGACAATAGGACAACAGACAAGAAAATCACTGGAGGCTGCAGAAATGTGGTTTTACAGAAGAATGTTGAGCATACCAAAGGTAGCTAAGAAGAGTAATGAAAACATTCTGAAATAGGTCAAAGCAAAAAAAAGAGCTAATTTCCAATATTAAGAAGAAACAATCATCATTTTTTTGGCCATGTAATGAGAAGAGAAAAATTGGAATGTGACAACTATCAACTAGGAAAATTGAGGGACGAAGAGATAAAGGGAAGCAAAGAGAAAAGATATCAGACAGCTTAAGAGAATGGCTTGGCAGAAGGTCAACAACAGAAATGAGAACTGTCGAGATCGAAAGTTGTGGAGAGACTTGTTAACTGTGAATAATTAATTTAATTTAATCAATGAAATGAATCAGAATTGTATTATTATTGATAGCCTGAGTCCAGTGTGTTTAGTTTAACTTTCAGTATTGTATCACAGTTAGTAGTCTTCTTAGTCTACACAGTACTTCTACTCTAGTGACTCTACAGGTATTGTTACTCTTATTACTCAATTACTGTCTGTCTTAACTTTTACTCAAATTACTGAAGTTAGTTTTAGTTAGTCAAATTAGACTAATTATATTAGTTAATAATTAATATACTAAGTTATTGCACAACACTCACTGTTACTCCAGTTACTGTGTAGAGTGTTACATGTATGCACAGTATGGTAACAAAAAATAGTAACATACTCAACTAAATACTCCAACAGCGCATTTACTATATTAGTATATTCTTATTCTACTCAGCCTCTAACTGAACTGTAAGTAGTAAAGCCATTAGTCAGTTATGAATCAAATGAATGATCAACAGTAACAGTACATTAGTACAGTGAAAAGTTGCACTCTGCACTGTATAATAATGACTACTCAACTAACTTCACAAACATGAACAAGTCAAAGAAAGATAAAGTAAATCCGTCAACCAGGAAAGAGAAGGGCTCTCTGTCTAAGAGATGTATGACGCAATCCGGAGAAAGCCATAGGGAGTCCGGGTTGCCGACTCACCCTTTGTCTACCAGGAAATCATCCAGAATTGGCACCTGGAATGTTCGTACCCTTAACGAACAGGGAAAAGCGGCACAAGTGGCAGCAGAGATGACCAACTACAAGATAGATATTCTGGGAATGTGTGAAACAAGATGGCTGGGAGCGGAGAGAATAAAATTGAATACAGGGGAGATGATTTTATCATCAGGACACCAGGAACCAGGAGCACAACATAGCGAAGGGGTAGCTATAATGCTATCAAAGAATGCACAGAAGACACTAATAGAATGGGAGGCAGTGGGACCAAGACTGGTGAGAGCAACATTTAGAACAACCAAAAACAAAATAAAATTACACATTATACAATGCTATGCACCAACCAACGATAAAGATGACTCAGTTAAAGATGATTTTATAAACAGCTACAATGCCAGATGGATGCAAGACGAGCCAAGGATATTATAATCTTGATGGGAGACCTAAATGCTAAGGTAGGATCAGACAACAGAGGCTTCGAAGAGATTATGGGAAAACATGGACTTGGAGATATAAACGAGAATGGAGAGATATTTGTGAATTTCTGCGCCCTTAATCAAATGAGCCTAGGAGGAACAATATTCCAACATAAAGAATACACAAAGCTACATGGATGTCACCAGATCATAGAACGGAAAACCAAATTGATCACATATGTATTAATAATAAGTTTAAGTCATCCTTACAGGATGTAAAAGTATATAGAGGGGCAGATATAGCTTCTGATCATCATCTTCTGTTAGCCAAACTTAAAATTAAATAAAAAGGTATACTACAACGAATAAGGGCAGAAAGTATTTCAATGTAGGGTTTCTTAAAGAACAAGGAATTAAAGATAAATTCGCAGTCACAATATCAAACAAATACCAAGTCCTCCAACAACTAGAAAATACAATAAATATAGAAGATCATTGGAAACAGGTAAAAAATATATGGAAAGAGACATGCGAAGAAACACTGGGGAAAAGAGAACGCCAGAATAAGGCATGGATGACAGCAGAGACCCTGGATAAAATTAAAGAAAGAAAGAACAAGAAAGCAGACATAAATAAAAGCAAAACAAGAAGTAATAAAGCCAAGACACAGGAAGCTTACACAGAGGTGAACAAAGAAGTGAGAAGATGCATTAAAAGGGATAAGAGGAAATATATAGATGAATTAGCTAAAGAGGCAGAAGAAGCAGCAAATAAAGGGAATATGAAAGAACTGTACAACAGCACAAAGAAATTAGGTGGAAAATACAAACAGATCAACACCTTTATCAAAGATAAGAAAGGAAATCTGCTTAGTAATATAAGGGAACAAATGGAGAGATGGAAGGAGCACTTTGAAGAACTTTTGAACAGACCCGGCTCAAATAATCCTCCAGATATACTACCAGCAGAAGAAGAATTACACGTTAACTGCGGAAAACCAAGCAAAGAAGAAAAATGAAAGCCATCAAACTATTAAAAGATGGTAAAGCCACAGGACCAGATGAAATTCCTTCGGAAGCCATCAAAGCAGATATTATCACCTCTACCAAGATGTTACATAATCTATTGGATAAAATTTGGGAGAGGGAAGAAATACCTAAAGATTGGAGAGAAGGTTATATGATCAAACTACCAAAGAAAGGAAGTTTACAGGAGTGCACAAATTATAGGGGAATTATGCTACTATCAGTGCCAGGAAAAATATTAGGCAGAATCATTCTGGAGAGACTAAAAGAGGCTATAGAGAAACACTTGAGAGATGAACAAGCAGGTTTTAGGAAGAACAGATCATGTGCTGATCAAATAACTACTCTACGTATAATAGTTGAACAAAGTTTAGAACTAAAATCCCCACTTTATATTGGATTCATAGATTACGAAAAGGCATTTGATAGTTTAGACAGAAGAATGCTTTGGAAGTTGCTGAGTCATTATGGAATCCCCATAAAGTTTATTAACCTGATAAAAACAATGTATGAAGGAACAAAATGTAGTGTGGTGCATGAAGGACAGCTTACAGAAGCATTTGAAATAAGAACAGGAGTAAGGCAAGGATGCCTTCTGTCTCCATTTCTCTTTCTACTGGCCATAGATTGGATTATGAAAATAACTAAAAACAACAGAAATGGGATCCAGTGGTCACTGACCAAACAACTTGATGATTTAGACTTTGCTGATGACATAGCTCTCCTATCACACAGCCACCAACAGATGCAAGATAAAATGAGTATATTAGATGAGAGATCACAACAGCTAGGACTAAAGATTAATAGAGATAAGACCAACATTATGAGAATTAATGCAGTTGGCAATAACCAAATAAAACTAGGAGAAATACCTCTACTAGACGTACAATCTTATATATATCTGGGCAGTAATATAGATAAAGAGGGAGGAACAGAAAACGATACCAAAATAAGGATATCAAAAGCAAGAGGAGCTTTCATTGCACTGGGAAACATATGGAAATCCAAAGAAATTAGGCTAAATACAAAAATACAAATTTTCAACTCCAATGTTAAGTCGGTTCTATTATATGGCTGTGAAACATGGAGAATAACAAAATTGACAATCACGAAGGTACAGACTTTCATTAATGGATGCTTGCGCAGAATAAAGGGATGGAAATGGCAGGACAAAGTCACTAACGTGGAATTATGGAAATGTACTGGTCAAATACCAGTGGATAAAGAAATACAGCGAAGACGATGGCGATGGATAGGACACACACTACGGAAACCAACTGAGAGTATTACACAACAGGCCCTTTTTTGGAATCCCCAGGGGAAAAGACAAAGAGGAAGACCAAGGAATTCTTGGAGAAGACAGATTGAAGCAGAGATGAAGATGATGGGGAAGACATGGAATGATCTTAAAAGAATTGCAAAAACAGAACGACTTGGAAAGTGTGTTGTGAAGACCTATGCTCCACTGGGAGCTAAAAAGGTAGAAGACTCAACTAACTGTAAGAAGTGAGTTTAGTGAGTGTTATTACTTAACTAAAACTAACTTAACAGACTAACTACACGATGGGACTCAACAACAAAACTACTGTACTTATTACTACACAAGTGGTACTGCTTTGTAAAAGTTTGTTTGTACTAAACTAATGTGTACATACACTGTACTCACTGTAATTAAATTAAATTATTTATATTATTAATTAATTATTAATAACTGTGTAGTAGTGTAGTACTTAAGTACTCTCCTGTTAACTTTAACTACTATAAATTATACTGTACTATGCGCCTCATATACAATACTGAATACATGATAATAAAATACTCAGTTGAGTAGTAAGTTGAGTTCAGTAATACTAAACTTCAAACTCAAACTGCAGTGATCAGACTCAGCAGAGTGATCATACACATTCTACATACATACAGTCATACAGTACAGTGTTACTCATTTCATTTACTTTTAACCGTTAACGACTGTGTCTAAATGAATTCAGCTGTCTCTCCAGCTCTAACTCAAAGTATTCTTCTAAGTTTATTATTATTAAAATAAGTTAGTGTCAGTGTCTCAGTCAGGTCTGACCGAGAGTGAGAGTCGACCGATCGTGATCTGATCTTTCTTACTTCTTGTGAGTAACTTGTAAGTGTCTTTTAACTTTATAATTTCAATTTTGGTTCGCTAATTTATGTTTGCACAAAGTGACAAGAAACCAAACTGTCTAAACCAATGTCTAATTACGTTCAGAACTTACACACGGTGTTAACTTGACATATAAAACAAAAAATCCACTTTGTGTATAACACAAAACCCAACGACTAAACAACAAATGTAACGGTAGAGGTGACAGTTGACGACCATCAAGTTGTTTGTTTCAAGATTTGAAATCTCCGCCTGTGATAGGTCGTCTGCTGACTGCCGGAAGTGACAGCGCCACCTCCCGGACATTGCCTCTCCGAAAGGTAACTCCACATTTTCACAATTCCCACTATTTCCTAAATAATTATTGTCGGTCTCTGGGAGTTTCCCCATCAGTAATATTCGTTTTTTTTTCTTTTTTTTTTTTTAATAATGTTTCAACCTAAGATATGCTGACGATACTGTACTACTAGCAGAAAATCCTAAAGACCTACAACAATTACTTAATGAAATAAACACGACAAGCAAAAAATATGGACTAGATATGAATATCAAAAAGACTAAAACTATGATCATAAACAAAGAAATACTCAAAACCACAAGTGGATATCAAAATTGAAGGAATAGACCTTGAGACAGTTCAGAACTATAACTACCTTGGACATACTATAACCAGTGATGGAAAATGTACAACTGAAATAACAAAAGAATAGGAATGGCAAAAAGTAATTTTAATGCCATGAAGGACATACTAACATCAAAACAAATAACACCAGAGCTAAAACTAAGAATAACAAAATGTTACATCTTCTCAATATTCCTATATGGTGCTGAAACATGGACATTAGACAAGAAAACAGAACAGAAAATTGAAGCCTTTGAAATGTGGATATATAGAAGAATAGGTAGAATTGGATGGAAGGAAAAGAAAACAAATGACAAAGTCTTAAAACAACTAAAAATGAAAAGAGAACTTCTGAACACAATTAGAACAAGACAAATGCGATTCTTAGGCCATGTTAAAAGACACAAACAGCCTACTGAAAGTGATCCTGGAGGGGAAAATACAAGGTAAAAGAGGCAGAGGCAGACCAAGATTAACATGGACGAGTAACATCAAAAGATGGACAAATCAACCAATGACAACCTGCACCATCAAAGCAAGAGATAGAGCAAAATGGCGCTCCATGGTAGCCAACCTTCGTTGCGGAGACGGCACTCAATGATGATGAATGTTTCAGAGCCCCACCTAATCTCTGAACTAATAATGATTATATGTCTCACTCTTAAATATTGACCCCAATATCTATCTATCTATCTATCTATCTATTGACCTTTCGAGCCGTAGCCGGCCCATAGGGCGTAGACCAAGATACACCTTCTACTATCTGAATTTTTGTTCTAGCAGTTTTCTTTTAAAGATATTTTATCAAATCTCGCCATTTGTCTCTGTTCTGCTCAAGAAGCTCTATCTCATTGAGGGAGCCGAATCCTGCTGCTCTTGCCTCTCTCATCAATGTTCTTCTCAGTGTCTCCCTGGGTCTTCCTCTTTTTCTCTTACCTGTTGTTTCCCATATGAGGGCTTGCTTTGCTATTCGGTTATTATCTCTTCTCATCACATGTCCAACATATGACCATCGTCTTTTCTTTATTACTGAAGATATTAGTGGTTGATTGGCGATTTCTCTAATTTCCTCGTTTGTTTTGAATTCGTTCCACGCTATACCAAGTATTTTCCTTAGACATTTATGTTCGAATGCGTTCGACTTTGTTACTATGTCTCTTGTTGTTTTCCAGCTTTCACACGCATGCGTAAGGGTTGATAGTACATTTGATTTGAATAGTCTAAGTTTTGTGTTTGTGCTGATTAGTTTTGATTTCCACAACTTTTCAAGGCTTCTGAAAGACATTGCTGCTTTAGCTATTCTGATTCTAATTTATTTGCTTGTATCCCCTTCTTGATCAATGTGACTTCCAAGATAGATAAAGTGATCGATCTCTTCTACTGGTTTGTTTTCCATGTATATTTTGTCGTGTGTTGAATTGAACTTTTCATGACTTTAGTCTTTTCATGATTGATCTCAAGTCCAATTTTGTTGGCTATTGATGATAGTTCATTTGTGTTTTCCTGCACCGTTTTTATCTGACTGCTGATGAGAACTATGTCATCAGCAAAGTCGAAGTCCTCCAAATGGTCTCCTTGTATCCATTCGATGCCTTTATTACCAGTGCAGCATTTCTTCATTATGAAGTCCAATAACAATTCCAAATAACAAGGGCGATAAAATACATCCTTGTTTAACCCCAATTTCTATTGGGAAACATTCGCTCAGTCCTTCCTCTGTTCGAACTGCACATGTGTAACCATCATACATGTCTTTGATAATATTTATGATTTTTTTATGCAAGCCATATTGCTTCAGAATTTTCCACAAAGAATCTCTATGAATACTGTCAAATGCTTTTTTGAAGTCGATGAAGTTACTTTGTCTTCACCAAATATAAAATAAAATTAGTCGAGATTTATTTTTTTCAAAATACAGCTCTAGTTTGCAATGCAAACTAAAGGCCAGTAGTCGATAAAAACATCATTTCTGATAATTTTTTTTTTTTTTTTTAGAGTTGTTTTGTTTTATTTAGAGAGAAACTTATCCTATCTTTTCTCTCCTTTATTATACATTTAAAAAAATATAGTTGTTTTTATAATTTAACTGCTTTTTACTCTGATGCATGGTGATAAATAAAAGGCGTAATTATTTGTATTCCCCTGCAAGCATGCAATGCCTTCAAGAGAAACTAATTGTTAGACAGAATCATTCTCGCAATGGCTGTCCGATCTGCTTGTTGATAATAATTGAATTATCGTCCGTTTCAAAATGGTTAGCCGCTATTTAATAATTAATATCTCTGTAATCACTTGATCGAAATTGTTCAAATTGAACATGACATGATAATCTCAATGTCCCCACGAATATATGTTTGTTCCTAATTAAAAAACGTATGGTTTTAAACTTTCTCTATTTAATGTATACAAATTTACTACCTCCAAGACAGACCATTATTTTATATGGTTTAACTCTTCATATTTCTTACCTGTTTCGTTTGCTGATCTCTCACACAATCCCCGTGATTTGTGGAGTTTCTCATCACCATTATTGCTCGATGTTTGAACGGCAAGTAAACTTTTGATGTTTATAAACAACTTCCCTTTCTATTCATTGGCGTTGTATAAATCGTTGGGTGTTCTAGGCATTTATTGAAATGAGTGTTATTACTAAAATTCGAATTGTGTTACGCCTATGCCGGAATAGGTCAATTGCCTAAATTACGGTAAACTATTTTCTTCGATGTAATGAGAAGAGAACAACTTGCATATATTGTAACAACTGGAAAAATTGAGAGACAAAGAGATAGAGGGAAGCAAAGAGAAAAAATACCAGACAGCATAAGAGAATGGCTTGGCAGAAAGTCAACAAAGAAAAATGATAAATAACTGTCGAGATCGAAAGTTGTGGAGATACATGATCACATACGCCAGCAGGCCCGGTACCTGATGACGATGATTTTCTTCAACCACAATATAACTGCACCTGTCGAAAAGATCAAAGAAATTGGCAGTTGCAGGTTAATGACACTATCTGCAATATTGCATTTTAGAAAACTTTTGAGACATTGAAAAAATAAGACCAAATGCAAAAAAATCATGTTTATGTGTTTAAAGGTTATGGGGATATTTGAAGTCAAGCGTGGACAAACCACTTTGAAACGGGCTATAGCGACTATTATTTTGTATGCAATGACCTGAACTGTTGTTTGACAATTGGAAATACAATCGCTATATTTCGGTGTATTAAGTAGATAAAGGTTACCTGTACCGGCTGAAGATTCTCAACAGGCCACAGTTTTGATTGAGAAGAACCTGTCTAAACGGCAATGTCTGATTCAAAGTACAAACACCTGTCCATCGCTCTTAAGTCTGAGAGAGTCATCTCAAGATGGTCATTTAATAACCACATTTTTTAGATTGATAAAAGTAAAGCACATAGCTCCCTTTACTGATCGTAGTGAAGGCAATGATGATTATGATGATGATTGATGATGATGATATAATGATGATTGATGATGATGATGATGATGATAACCGACATACAAAAGGAAAGTCAGAATAAAACGAATTCACGAACTCAAAAAAAGTTGAAATAGAAGCAACATCCTCATGTGAACCTGTTGCACTGAACTCGCCAATGTTTAGTTTAGTGTAATCGACATAAGGAAGAAATGACTGTACATTCTGTCAGATGACTCACGTCGATGCTTCAGTTGTCAATAAAATGTTATGATATATATATAACACATATATACAATATCAACCCCAAATGTGCTGTTTTTCTACAAACAAAGATCAAAATAAAAGCAATAGAGCAGACTGAGGACAAAATCATGGTACTCTTAGATATTTGGAAGTCACTAGAGAAGTGGCTATTTTCTAGCAACTAAGTAATAATAATAATAAATGCCCTTCAGTTGAAATAATTAGGAGGCAAGGTGCCGGTAGCAACAGAGTTGAAAGCTGTCAGCGACTCAAAGCTGATGGCTTGCGCTAGGATCGGTGAACCAGAACCACCCAGACCCTACTCCACCTCTTCGCGGTGCCTCTAATAACAGACTAACCAGTCTAGTCTGACCAAGCGAGTAGGGGTCGAGGAGAGAAGGCAATCCGGTACCCAGAAATGTTGTGCAGAAGTCGGATGTGTTGGACCGAAATGCGCAGATATCAGAGTTCTACTACAAACCACAACGAGAAGGCAATCCGGTACCCAGAAATGTTGTGCAGAAGTCGGATGTGTTGGACCGAAATGCGCAGATATCAGAGTTCTACTACAAACCACAACGTAACACATCTACTCCCACTTAACATCACTTTAAGGACGGATGAGAAAGAGAGTGAATCAAATGTAGTCATCAGGTGAATGCCAGAAAGAAAGAAATGAAACAACTTTAACATAACGTGAACTCGGCTCTCTACTAATGATTTTTAAAATCTCCCACCAAGGACCTAAAATAGTTTCATCTTGTTCAAAACATCATTTCTCCAACCCCTGGAGGAATATCCCTGTTTTAGTTGTCTTATCACATTAATGGGTTACTACTAAATCACTGGAGACTGTAGAAATGTGGTTGTACATAAGAATGTTGAGAAAACCAAGGACAGCTAAGAAGAGTGATGAAAACGTTCTGAAAGAGGTCAAAGCTAAAAACAGAGAGCTAATTTCCAATATTAGGAAGAAAAAATAATCTTTTTTGGCCATGTCATGAGAAGAGAACAACTGGAATATATTGTAACAACTGTGAAAAATTGGGGGGACGAAGAGATAGAGGGAAGGAGAGAGAAAAATATACCAGACAGCTTAAGAGAATGGCTTGGCAGAAGGTCAACAACAGAAATGATAAATAACTGTCGAGATCGAAAGTTGTGGAGAGACATGATCACCTACGCCAGCAGGCATGGTATTTGATGATGATGATATTTGATGATGATGATGATTATAAGATTACTTTCTTTTTCCGAATGTGCAATGAGCTGACCTTGACTAAATTAAATTAAACTTGTAAAACTTTGTTTGCGAATTTGTATAGAACAATAATTGCAATTAATAATTTATCATTAATAACCTTCCACCGCCACTCACCCAAAAGTGGGGTGCGACACGTGACCTTCAGGTTGGAAACCACCACGGCAAAGCATGACATTGATCTTGTCTTTAATGCAGCGGTAGACGGTGAGTTTAAAGCTTGTGGAGGTCAGACATGAGACCAAATGTTTAGGTTAACCTTTAACCTGATAATTTGTGACATAATCATTGCTTCAATTTACTCATTGTAATATAGTTCTTTCAATTACTGCCATACATTAACATAATTATAATGACATCATAATATCTTTTTTTTATTTACATTATAAGTTACGAAAAAAACATGGTTTTGCTGTTAATTTAAACTTCTTACATTTTGTTCAGGTTTTTTTACTATAAAAACATAGCGCAGTGATTCTTAAACGAGACACTCATAACTTCACTTCCCCATCGGCACTATTTCTATATAACTTTCAATAGAAAGATAGAACGTCATCTAATCAGACGTTCTTTTGTTGCCATGGGAAAGGGGAGGTAATAGTTGAAATAGTCTACCTAGTTCTCATACACATTGCAAGCTAGATAGATGCCCGTGTACGGTTGTAGTAGGTTTCACCTTCATAGACATTGTAGCCTATTTATTAGTAATGGCTTGAGTTATTTGAACTATATCACGGATATACTAGGGAATACGGTGGCTGGCACTGACATTTATTTCATTGAGCTGGGAATGTGACTATGTTATGTATTCTGATAAAACATTAGAGGGGTCGTGCCCTCAGTTGCCTACTCTGAATATCTTCCCAAACAAGTTTCTATTTCTACCACTCTATCTAAGGTCGATGTAACTCGAACAATCTTCCCACCCAAGTTTCTATTTCTACCACTCTATCTAAGATCGATGTAATCTGAAGAATCTTCCCAAACAAGTTTCTATTTCTACCACTCTATCTAAGATCGATGTAATCTGAAGAATCTTCCCAAACAAGTTTCTATTCTACCACTCTATCTAAGATCGATGTAATCTGAAGAATCTTCCCAAACAAGTTTCTATTTCTACCACTCTATCTAAGATCGATGTAACTTGAACAATCTTATCAAACAAGTTTCTATTTTCTACCACTCTATCTAAGATCGATGTAACTTGAACAATCTTATCAAACAAGTTTCTATTTCTACCACTCTATCTAAGGTCGATGTAACTCGAACAATCTTCCCACCAAGTTTCTATTTCTACCACTCTATCTAAGATCGATGTAACTTGAAACATCTTATCAAACAAGTTTCTATTTCTACCACTCTATCTAAGATCGATGTAATCTGAAGAATCTTTCCAAACAAGTTTCTATTTCTACCACTCTATCTAAGATCGATGTAATCTGAAGAATCTTCCCAAACAAGTTTCTATTTCTACCACTCTATCTAAGATCGATGTAATCTGAAGAATCTTCCCAAACAAGTTCTATTTCTACCACTCTATCTAAGATCGATGTAATCTGAAGAATCTTCCCAAACAAGTTCTATTTCTACCACTCTATCTAAGATCGATGTAATCTGAAGAATCTTCCCAAACAAGTTTCTATTTCTACCACTCTATCTAAGATCGATGTAATCTGAAGAATCTTCCCAAACAAGTTTCTATTTCTACCACTCTATCTAAGATCGATGTAATCTGAAGAATTTTCCCAAACAAGTTTCTATTTCTACCACTCTATCTAAGATCGATGTAATCTGAAGAATCTTCCCAAACAAGTTTCTATTTCTACCACTCTATCTAAGATCGATGTAATCTGAAGAATCTCCCAAACAAGTTTCTATTTCTACCACTCTATCTAAGATCGATGTAACTTGAACAATCTTATCAAACAAGTTTCTATTTTCTACCACTCTATCTAAGATCGATGTAATCTGAAGAATCTTCCCAAACAAGTTTCTATTTCTACCACCTCTATCTAAGATCGATGTAACTTGAACCATCTTATCAAACAAGTTTCTATTCTACCACTCTATCTAAGATCGATGTAACTTGAACAATCTTATCAAACAAGTTTTCTATTTCTACCACTCTATCTAAGATCGATGTAATCTGAAGAATCTTCCCAAACAAGTTTCTATTTCTACCACTCTATCTAAGATCGATGTAATCTGAAGAATCTTCCCAACAAGTTTCTATTTCTACCACTCTATCTAAGATCGATGTAATCTGAAGAATCTTCCCAAACAAGTTTCTATTTCTACCACTCTATCTAAGATCGATGTAATCTGAAGAATCTTCCCAAACAAGTTTCTATTTCTACCACTCTATCTAAGATCGATGTAATCTGAAGAATCTTCCCAAACAAGTTTCTATTTCTACCACTCTATCTAAGATCGATGTAATCTGAAGAATCTTCCAAACAAGTTTCTATTTCTACCACTCTATCTAAGATCGATGTAATCTGAAGATCTTCCCACCCAGCTGAATGAATGGTAACAATGTGCCCTCAAACATCACAGTCGTTAGTGTCAGTGTTTTAGCGAACTCTTTAGTTCCTCTTTTTGTTGTGTCCACCGCGTGGCAAGACTTATTCTCGCTGGCGTCACACATGCCACACAATATTGGGAATACAGAACGGGATTTAGAAATTATATTTGTTACTTGAGCCGATGTTCACCGGAGAATGTGCTCCAAGGTAGATTAAACTGTCGACAGATAGAATCTTGTTCTTGGCATTAATGATTAGTGGATCTCAATTCTCTTTAGGCTAAACATAGGCTCAGCTTAGACCAAGTCGGTAGAAGACCCATTCCTGCTGGGTAAGAAATCTATTCCAGAGTTAATAAAGCGAGAGCACTATCGTCAATAAATGCAGGGAAGACTGCGATGGCTGACACAACGGCGGGACAGTTGTCACATTAAGGAAGAAAATACAGAGAAAATATAAAGTTACTTTTAACATATTCTTAAGATTAGTATTGGGTATTGTTAACCCAATTGACAAAATATAGCAGGAAACATTTCAATGTTCAGACATTATTTGGTCTATATAAGGCAGGGATAAGATATTAAGGGGAGCTAATACAAGTGAAGTGAAGATCAGCCGGCAGAAAAAACATGGGACACAACTAACGAAACTAAAATTTCACATATTTACTGCCCTTTGAATTTGAACTCATCCCTAGTTTATACTGAGCGACGTTATGTCCCTCCACACCCTGCATCTTGTGCGCATTGGAGCAGCTCCATCGTAGATTTTTTCCATAGACATGCAATCAAACCATTCAGCATATTCCCCTTTATCCACCCCTACCTCTTCGACCTTCTATTTTTCCTGTTGTTGCTGAGTAATGCAAACCTTTCTCACACATGTCGTACACATCACGACTGTCTTTTCCTAATTTATTTTGGAATTTTCCTCTCATCATCTCAACCTTTTAGTAACTCCTCATTGAATTGTTTATATGTCAACGGTATCCTTGTAAAAAAAAAGTCACATTTAAAATGATAATATTTGCCTTGGCATTTCTATTTATTGTCCATAATTCGCAACCATAAGCAACACTGGGTCGATGTCAGACTATGAGACCTCATTTCTATCTGTCAGTGACAACGACTTGTACTAAACTAATCTTGACCTGTACGATCTGACCCCAATAAGACATATTCCACCTTATGGTCACTCACTTGGCCTGTACGATCTGACCCCAATAAGACATATTCCATCAATGGTCATGTTCTTGACCTGTACGATCTGACCCCAATAAGACATATTCAACCTTATGGTTATACTCTTGACCTGTGCGATCTGACACCAATAAGACATATTCCATCAATGGTCATGTTCTTGAACTGTGCGATCTGACCCCAATAAGACATATTCCATCTTATGGTCATACTCTTGGCCTGTGCGATCTGACCTCATAAGACATATTCCATCAATGGTCATGTTCTCGACCTGTGTGATCTGACCCCAATAAGACATATTCCATCTTATGGTCATACTCTTGGCCTGTGCGATCTGACACCAATAAGACATATTCCACCTTATGGTCATACTCTTGGCCTGTGCGATCTGACCTCAATAAGACATATTCCACCTTATGGTCATACTCTTGGCCTGTACGATCTGACCCCAATAAGACATATTCCACCTTATGGTCATACTCTTGGCCTGTGCGATCTGACCTCAATAAGGACATATTCCATCAATGGTCACGTTCTTGAACTGCGCGATCTGACCCCAATAAGACATATTCCATCGATGGTCATGTTCTTGACCTGTGCGATCTGACCCCAATAAGACATATTCCATCAATGGTCATGTTCTTGAACTGTGCGATCTGACACCTAAGACATATTCCATCAATGGTCATGTTCTTGAACTGTGCGATCTGACCTCAATAAGACATATTCCATCAATGGTCATGTTCTTGAACTGTGCGATCTGACACAATAAGACATATTCCATCAATGGTCATGTTCTTGAACTGTGCGATCTGACACCAATAAGACATATTCCATCAATGGTCATGTTCTTGAACTGTGCGATCTGACCTCAATAAGACATATTCCATCAATGGTCATGTTCTTGAACTGTGCGATCTGACACCAATATGATATATTCCTCTAATGATTATACTCTTGACCTGTGCGATCTAACCCCAATATGACATATTCCTCTAATGGTTATACTCTTGATCTGTGCGATTAAACCCCACTATGACATATTCCTCTAATGGTTATACTCTTGACCTGTGCGATCTAACCCAATATGACATATTCCTCTAATGGTTATACTCTTGACCTGTGCGATCTGATCCCAATAAGACATATTCCTCTAATAGTTATACTCTTGACCTGTGCGATCTGATCCAATAAGACATATTGAACCTTATGGTCATTCTCTTGACCTGTACGAGCTTACCCCAATAAGACATATTCCTCTAATGGTTATACTCTTGACCTGTGCGATCTGATCCCAATAAGACATATTCCACCTTATGGTCATACTCTTGACCTGTACGATCTGACCCCAATAAGACATATTCCATCAATGGTCATGTTCTCGACCTGTGTGATCTGACCCCAATAAGACATATTCCATTAATTGTCATGTTTGTGAACTGTGCGATCTGACCCCAATAAGACATATTCCACCTTATGGTCATACTCTTGGCCTGTGCGATCTGACCTAAATAAGACATATTCCACCTTATGGTCATACTCTTGGCCTGTGCGATCTGACCTAAATAAGACATATTCCATCAATGATCATATTCTTGACCTGTGCGATCTGACCCCAATAAGACATATTCTATTTAATGGTTATGCTCTTGACCTGTACGTACTGACCTCAATAAGGCATATTCCATCAATGGTCATGTTCTTGAACTGTGACCCCAATAAGACATATTCCATCAATGGTCATGTTCTTGACCTGTGCGACCTGACCTCAATAAGACATATTCCGTCTTATCGTCAAGCTCTTGGCCTGTGCTATCTGACCCCAATAAGACATATTCCATCAATGGTCATGTTATTGAAACTGTGAGACCTGGCCCCAATAAGACATATTCCATCAATGGCCATGTTCTTGAACTGTGCGACCTGACCTCAATAAGACATACTCTGTCAATAGTCATACTCTTGACCTGTATCATCTGACCCCAATAAGACATATTCCATCAATGGTCATACTCTTGACCTGTACGATCTGACACCAATAAGACATATTCCATCAATGGTCATACTCTTGACCTGTACGATCTGACACCAATAAGACATATTCCATCAATGGTCATACTCTTGACCTGTACGATCTGACCCCAATAAGACATATTCTATTTAATGGTTATGCTCTTGACCTGTACGATCTGACCCAATAAGACATATTCCATCAATAGTCATACTCTTGGCCTGTGCGATCTGACCCCAATAAGACATATTCCACCTTATGGTTATACTCTTGACCTGTACGATCTGACCCCAATAAGACATATTCCATCAATGGTCATGTTCTTGACCTGTACGATCTTGACCAGCGATTTCTGGAAAATAAAGTCAGTACGAGGAAGCCACAATAGCTCAGTGGTTAGTGAACTGGACTACTTCTGGTTCGAACCTGATCGACGACCACCACGTTCACGCAGCCCATAATAGATACCGGATGTTTTGCTAACCACTTCACCCCAAATATCATGTGTACTTGGTCTGTACAATTGTGTGGCCACTGACACTATATACGTCACGTGGTTTGTCAGGAATTCTTACTTTTTTTAAATTTATAAGGCGACATGGCCTGATGCCGACCATCTCGTCCAAAAATGTGCAGTAAGTAAAAAAGTAAGAGCCCGCCAGGCCAAGTGACGTTTAGGGAATAAGGCGTTAGTGACCATAATTTTTACAGACTTCGGCATATGGTTTTTGGGGTAAATGTGGTTGGTATTAACCGTGGAAATAAAATCCGTACCCTTTTAAGGCTGTGTGAACCCGGAAGTCGTCGATCAGGATCGAACCCGCTCCTGTCCTTTGTATTCCAGTTCACTAACCACTGAGCTATTGCGACTATCACAAAAAAGTGCCGTGGTCATGGACAAATGTGGTCACTAGCACGGTATTCCCCATACACATAGCGTGGAGGCAACCTTTTACTGATCTGAGCTTCTTATTTGAGCTGCTTATATGAGCTACTTATCTGAGCTACTTATCTGAGCTGCTTATCTGAGCTACTTTTCTGAGCTACTTATCTGAGCTGCTTATCTGAGCTACTTATCTGAGCTACTTATCTGAGCTACATATCTGAGCTGCTTATTGAGCTACTTATCTGAGCTACTTATCTGAGCTAATTATCTGAGCTGCTTATCTGAGCTGCTTATCTGAGCTATTTATCTGAGCTACTTATCTGAGCTACTTATCTGAGCTGCTTATCTGAGCTACTTATCTGAGCTGCTTATCTGAGCTACTTATCTGAGCTACTTATCTGAGCTGCTTATCTGAGCTGCTTATCTGACCTACTTATCTGAGCTACTTATCTGAGCTAATTATCTGAGCTGCTTATCTGAGCTGCTTATCTGACCTACTTATCTGAGCTACTTATCTCAGCTACTTATCTCAGCTACTTATCTCAGCTATTTACCAGTTACTGCACTTAGTGAACTCTTGTTCCCCTTTACTTCTGTTTGTTCTTTGGATTACAGTGTTCAATAGAAAGACAAAGAGCTAGAATCATCTCTCTCATTTATATGTGCTTGAATGCCGCTTGCTGGCGTTCGCCCGATGACTAAAGGAATATACCTCTTCGTCATCCGCCCTTAAAAGGACGTTAAGTGGGCGTGTCTACGTTGTGTTGCGGTTTACAGTATAACTGTGATATTTGCGCCTTTCAGCCCAACACATCGACTTCAGCAGGACATTTTTGAGTACCGGGTTGTCTTCCCTCTTCGATCCCTACTCGCTTGGCCAGACTAGACAGGTTAGTCTGTTACCTGAGGAACATGGAGAGGTGGAGCAGGGTCTGGATGTTTCTGGTTCACCGATCCTTGCGCAAGCCATCAGCTGTGGGTCGCTGACAACTTCCAGCTCTGGTGCTGTGAGGTGCGCCTTCGCCTCCAAATAATATACATAATTACAGTATTCAATAGAAACACACAGATCTATTACCATGTCTCTCTAATATTCTGATTCACGCATATTTTTCTTTAACAGTGAACCTTTCAAAACATGACCTTGAGCAAATAAAATAAACATTAAATGGCACGAAGCAGCTAAAATAATAGAAAAACATGACAAACTACAACGTTTCCTATACAAATTAAACATATAAATCCAAGCCAGAGAATACAACACGGATCTAAAAAAAAAATGGGGGAAAAAAAGATGGTGGTCAAGTCGTTGAGTCGACCAAGGACCAATAAATTGTCAAATTACTATACACCTGGTGACGTCATTGTATCAAAGCAAACACAATCGTTTTAGTTTGTTCGGTCCGTGGTTATTCATCGAAGAGTGCCCCAAGCAGAGCCACACTGTAAATCTTTTCCTCGCTGCTTTCTTCCATGTTGTCTTTCAATTGCATCTGTTTCACCCCCCCCCCCTCCGGCCCCCTTTCCCTCATTTCCCGATCTTACAGCATGACAGCTCTGTATCGTTTCTGGATCTCTCCTGGGTATATGGCCTGCCCTTGACATCTCCATCAATGTTTACAATTTCTCTTGGTTGCAGCCTTTGAATAGTTTTTTTTGTTTTTAAACAAATGATTCCCAAAGGACAACCCGTGTTCGATTCCCGCTTGGAGCAGTGTTAGTTGTACTCTTGGTTGGAATAAAAAATACCCCCACGGTCGACCCAGCCGTTGGCAGAAATGGGTACCAGGGTATTACCCTGGGAAGGTGAGGAATGTTGCCTCGCATCTGAGTTTCGATGCTTGAGGCGACACTATACAGAAATCTCCGAACACTTCTGGATAGGCGGCCGAGCACATATGGGTGTAAACTCGCATGCTAAGATAGGCGGCCGAGCACATATGGGTGTAAACTCGCATGCTAAGATAGGCGGCCGAGCACATATGGGTGTAAACTCGCGTGCTAAGATAGGCGGCCGAGCACATATGGGTGTAAACTCGCATGCTAAGATAGGCGGCCGAGCACATATGGGTGTAAACTCGCGTGCTATGATAGGCGGCCGAGCACATATGGGTGTAAACTCGCGTGCTAAGACGCCGGTTCAAGTCTCGCACTTTACTTTACCTTTACCTTTATTATTTCAAAGGTCGTCTCTATATTTTGCATAGCCTTCTTCATCTTCATCTTCACCTTCTTCATCTTCTTCTTTCTTCATCTTCATCTTCATCTTCTTCATCTTCTTCTTCTTATCTTCTTCTTATCTTCTTCTTATCTTCTTCTTCTTCTACTTCTTCATCTTCTTCATCTTCATCTTCTACATCTTCTTCATCTTCACCTTCTTCTTCATCTTCTCATCTTCTTCATCTTCTTCATCTTCTTCTTCTTCTGCTTCTTCTTCTTCTTCATTTCTTCATCTTCTTCTTCTTCTTCTTCATTTTCTTCATCTTCTTCTTCTTCTTCATCTTCATCTTCACCTTCTTCTTCATCTTCTTCTTCTTCTTCTTCACCTTCATCTTCACCTTCTTCTTCATTTTCTTCATCTTCTTCATCATCTTCATCTTCTTCTTCATCTTCATCTTCTTCATCTTCTTCTTCTTCTTCTTCATTTTCTTCATCTCTTCATCATCTTCATCTTCTTCATCTTCTTCATCTTCTTCATCTTCTTCATTTTCTTCATCTTCTTCATCTTCTTCATTTTCTTCATCTTCTTCATTTCTTCATCTCTTCTTCTTCATCTTCTTCATTTCTTCATCTTCTTCATCTTCTTCTTCTTCTTCTTCTTCTTCTTCTTCTTCTTCTCTTCTTCTTCTTCTTCTTCTTCTTCTTCTTCTTCTTCTTCTTCTTCTTCTTCTTCTTCTTCTTCACTTCATCCTCTCTTCATCTTCTTCATCTTCTTCATCTTCTTCTTCATCTTCTTCATCTTCTTCTTCATCTTCTTCATCTTCTTCTTCTTCTTCTTCATTTTCTTCATCTTCTTCTTCTTCTTCATTTTCTTCATCTTCTTCATCATCTTCTTCTTCTTCTTCTTCATCTTCATCTTCTTCATCTTCTTCTTCTTCTTCTTCATTTTCTTCATCTTCTTCATCTTCTTCCTCTTCTTCTTCATCTTCATCTTCTTCATCTTCTCTCTTCTTCTTCTTCATCTTCTTCATTTTCTTCATCTTCTTCTTCTTCTTCTTCATTTTCTTCATTTTCTTCATCCTCTTCTTCTTCTTCTTCCTCATTTTCTTCATCTCTTCATTTTCTTCATCTTCTTCTTCTTCTTTTCTTCATTTTCTTCATCATCTTCATCTTCATCTTCTTCTTCTTCTTCTGCCTCTTCTTCTTCATTTCTTCATCTTCTTCATCTTCTTCTTCCTCTTCTTCTTCTTCATTTTCTTCATCTCTCTTCATCTTCTTCTTCTTTCATTTTCTTCATCTCTTCATCTTCTTCTTCTTCATTTTCTTCATCTTCTTCATCTTCTTCTTCTTCTTCTTCATTTTCTTCATCTTCTTCATCTTCTTCTTCTTCTTCTTCCTCATTTTCTTCATCTTCTTCATTTTCTTCATCTTCTTCTTCTTCTTCTTCTTCTTCTTCTTCTTCTTCTTCTTCTTCTTCTTCATTTTCTTCATCATCTTCATCTTCATCTTCTTCTTCTTCTTCTTCTTCTTCTTCTTCTTCTTCTTCTTCTTTTCTTCATCTTCTTCATCATCTTCTTCTTCTTCTTCTTCATTTTCTTCATCTTCTTCTTCTTCTTCATTTTCTTCATCTTCTTCATCTTCTTCTTCTTCTTCTTCATTTTCTTCATCTTCTTCATCTTCTTCTTCTTCTTCTTCTTCTTCTTCTTCTTCTTCATTTCTTCATCTTCTTCATCTTCTTCTTCTTCTTCTTCTTCATTTTCTTCATCTTCTTCATCATCTTCTTCTTCTTCTTCTTCATTTTCTTCATCTTCTTCATCTTCTTCATCTTCTTCTTCTCTTCTTCATTTTCTTCATCTCCTTCATCCTCTTCTTCATCTTCTTCATTTTCTTCATTTTCTTCATCTTCTTCTTCTTCTTCTTCTTCATTTTCTTCATCTTCTTCATCTTCTTCATCTTCTTCAACTTCTTCAACTTCTTCATCTTCTTCATCTTCTTCATCTCCTTCTTTGGAAAGTGCAGTTGCGTTGTGATGTCGTTTAAAGTAAAGTGCAATATTTTGCGATTTTTCGGCCCCACATATTCGACTTCAAGATGACACTACTGGGTAGTGAATTGCCTTTCTTTTCTATATTTATTCACATGGCCACTGACACTGAAAAGAGGTGTTGTTTGATCTTGATCAATTGTGGTTCGCATACTCCGATGCAAATTTCTTGGTGTAGCGCAGGGGTGGGCCCTTAGGGCCAGATCTGACAACTATGAAGACACGAGGGCCAGGAAGACACCGAGGGCCAGATCTGACAACTATGAAGACACCGAGGGCCAGATCTGACAACTATGAAGACACCGAGGGCCAGATCTGACAACTATGAAGACACCGAGGGCCAGATCTGACAACTATGAAGACACCGAGGGCCAGATCTGACAACAATGAAGACACCGAGGGCCAGATCTGACAACTATGAAGACACCGAGGGCCAGATCTGACAACTATGAAGACACCGAGGGCCAGATCTGACAACTATGAAGACACCGAGGGCCAGATCTGACAACAATGAAGACACCGAGGGCAGATCTGACAACTATGAAGACACCGAGGGCCAGATCTGACAACTATGAAGACACGAGGGCCAGATCTGACAACTATGAAGACACCGAGGGCCAGATCTGACAACTATGAAGACACCGAGGTCCAGATCTGACAACTATGAAGACACGAGGGCCAGATCTGACAACTATGAAGACACCGAGGGCCAGATCTGACAATATGAAGACACCGAGGGCCAGATCTGACAACTATGAAGACACCGAGTCAAAAAGCAGTTTTAACTTTGAGCGTTCAATGCGCCGACTTTGCGATGTGAACAGCTCCGTGTGATTTGTCGGGTCGACATTTTCTCATTATCTCTCTCTCTTGTAATTTTAACTTTACCTATGTCCTATAACTGTCATTCTGTCGGTCTGTCAATCTGTCTGTCTGTTGGTTTGTCTGTCTGTCGGTCTGTCGATCTATCTGTATGTCGGTCTGTCTGTCGGTATGTCTGTCTGTATGTCTGTTGGTCTGTCTGCCTATTTGCCTGTCGGTCTGTCCGACCATCATTGAGCTGTCTTACCTTTAAGTTTTTGCTTGTCCTTATTTGATTTAGATACGTTTTTTTAAATAAGTATACTCTATAAAAAGGGAACCGCGATAGCTCAGTGTTAGTGAACTGGACTACAAAGGACAAGAGGTCGAGTTCGATCCTGATCGCAGGCTTCCGGGTTCACCCAGCCTTAAAACGAGTACCGGAATTTTTCTGGGAAAGTAAAGCGGCACGGGCGTAATACCGACCATATTACCCAAAAATCACGTGCCGAAGGTCTATAAAAATGATGGTCACTAACACCATATTCCGAATACGCCACTTGGCGTGATTGTACTCTTTACTTTACTTATGTTCTATAAAACTAGGAGGCTGCGCCATTTTCTGCTTGTATAAACACTTGTATGCCCTAACATTTGAAATTTGATACTCTCTCTCTCTCTCTCTGCGATCAGGGCCCAATCAGAGTAGGATTCCAGCTCCTCACATGAACTCAGCTGTCAGGTTAGGTGTGTTACAAACAGAACATCACAATTAGAGTCTGCCAGATCCACTCTGATTGAACACCCGTTAAAAACGTTGCACTGTGTTCTGCGCCAGTGGCCCAGTGCATCCGATTTCAGCCAGCATTTTATTCAGGTTTGCTTTCCCTAGCCTTTGATTGTCCCCAATCTTCCTGCAAGGCAGCAGGTGATCTTTCTGTAGGGGGATTCTGCCCTTAGATGGTCGGCCCTCCCAGGTTTACGAGCACCATCTGCCCGAGTCACTAGAGGTGACTAACACAGACATGCACACACAAAGATATGAGATGTGACAAACACAGACATGCACATAGCGATACGAGGCATGACTAACACTGACATACATCAAGATATATGACACTTGACTAACATAAACATGCACATAAAGATATGAGATCTGACTGACATAGACATGCACCCACAAAGAAATTACACATGTCTAACATGGACATGCACACAAGATATGAGATATGACCAACATAGATAGGCACACACAATGATATGAGATGTGACTAGCATAGCCGTGCAAACACAAGGATATGAGATGTGACATACACAGACATGCACACAAAGATATGAGATATGACCAACATAGATAGGCACACACAATGATATGAGATGTAACTAGCATAGCCGTGCAAACACAAGGATATGAGATGTGACATACATAAACATACACACAGAGATATGAAATATCACTAGCCCAAACATGCACACACAAAGATAGACACATTACTAACACAGATACACACTAAGATATGAGATATGACTAAACACATACACACTTAAATATATGAGACATGATTAACACGGACACTCCAAATATGAAATATGACTAACATGACACACACAAGATATGAGCCATGGCCAGCACTCACACACACACACACACAAGCCAAGATATGAGCTTGGCTAGCAATGAAACACACCAAGAAATGAACCATGTCCAGCACAGAAAGAAAATATCCAGTACACTTTAAGGTATCCATATGCTTGGGTTTGTTGTAGTCGGCAGACCCTTCTTAACGTGGGAATCATCGACATACGAGACGCCGGCCCCATGAACTGTTAACAGATATCGTCCAAACAGTTGTACGGAGATTTGAGAGTGCAGTCTGACCCGTAGAACGTTCCATTGTATGAACAGATCCCTGTTGGACTGTTCACAGGTGTCGTTGAAACAGTGGTCAGTACATTTGAGAGTGCAGTCTAGCCCGTAGTACGCTTCCTTGCGCGCACAGTCTGTTCTTTCTGTGTCACATATGATGTCACAGCCATCAGAACACGTCTGTTCGCACTGTAGCTCAAAATTACCATCAGGACAAGTGTCATCACAGGTATAGCCAGGATGTTTGCAATGTTGGCATTCTCCGGATTTTCCTCACATAAAGAACCGACACTAAGACAAGACTCGGAGCAGTCGTGTCCATACATCCCATGTGAACAGTTGCGGTGACATGTACCGATGATAACGGTGCAGCCTTTGCTACTCCCACCACACACTGCACAAAACGACCAAGAATGCCCGTCCAGACAATTGGTGTCTGTAAATGTTTGCACCTCACACACCGTCAGTGCACTCTCGTCCTGCGAAAAGGTCGGTGAGAACTCAAACTTACTGTGGCCATTGTCGCATGTATGGTGACTACAATAGTGTTCACAGAAATATTTGGGTATGATATATCATTATACTGGAACACTACACCGCCACTGTCAGAGAAAGCCTTTGGGTGTGTCATTCTTTACCCGAATCATAGTGCTAGCTCAATGATAAATTCGAATGGTGTGAGTCTTCTGGGACGTGTCAAAGTTCAGATACCAGTAAACAGAATTGGTTCCACTTCTCAATTGTGTATGTGTGCAGTCATTGTCATAAAGATTGGTCTTTGTTTTGCCATTAACTGCGGCCTCTGGTCCACATCCGTCCACTGTATTAACAAGCATTAAATGTGTCGGTCTGGTTTGCGTTCTGTTTGAGAGCCACATTCCGACCCCGCCAATGTAGATGGAGCAGATATTTGCAACTATCGCCCCTTCAATCCGTAACTTGTTGATTAGACCATGAAACTGTCCGGATCTGTAGGTCCAGATCCCTAGGCGTATTTGCAAACTAGATCAAAGTACTGACACTGGGGTCCGAAACGCTCTCGCCGACAACTGTCACCGTTTGTGCATGTCCCTGTAGCCCTGTCACAAACTGAGCGATTTTAGCAGTGACACTGCAACGCACAATTTGCTCCAAACCAACCGTCTACACAAGTTAGGCAGTTAGGTCATTAGCTTCCATGTCGCAAACAATGCCAGCAGAATAAAGACTTGATCTACAGCGGTGGTTAACGAAATGTGCACAAACAATTATTTCAAACCCGTTGTTACAATTATAGCAATCCACCAACTCGCTGTGACAACAGACAGCGCGATGTTCAAGATCAGCATTGTATACACCACGGCTAGAACTCGGACGAACTTCCATCTTGGTGCGTCCCATGACGTCCAAATTTGATACAAGCATCGCAGAAGAGTTCGTAAATAGAGACAAAAGTATTAAGTGCTGTACACCTCTCAAAGATTGCGATGCAATAACTCCACGGTGCTATCAATCATCTGCAGAGTGGTTCTGAGTATAAAGTAAATAATAACACAATGCAATTATATATTCCGTAAGAGCAGTGTTTCTCAAAGTTTCGGGTCTCCCACTCGTAACATACCAGAACACTAATCAGGCTTCTCTTTGTTGGTTCTCTGCTGCAATCCACCCAACCACCTTTTCATTAAAGTTAAGATTACGCCGTCCATAACATTCGGTCTTTTTCTCCCAATTATTTTTGCATGAGAATTAAATGATCAATGTTAAGCGAAACAGAATAGGCAAGGCATAGTGACACTTTGATGTAAAAAAAAAAGAGTAAAGTAAATAGCACCGTCACGCCAAGTGGCGTATAGGGAATATGGTGGTAGTGACCATACATTTTACATACCTTCAGCACATGATTTTGGGGTAATGTGGTCGGTATACGCCCGTGTCGTTTACTTTACCAGAAAAAATTCCGGTACTCGTTTTAAGGCTGGGTGAACCCGGAAGCCTGCGATCAGGATCGAACCCTACCTCTTGTCCTTTATAGTCCAGTCCACTAACCACTGAGCTATCCCGGCTCCCTGACACTTTGATGTGACTGATAACTATTAGACCAGGCAAGAATAAGAATGTTTTTTTTCATTAGACTAATTATGTACTGTGCCTCTCCCAAAATCTCTCCTCCCGCCCCCTTAAAAATACACGTTGCGGTTAATAATGTAGTATGAACTATTTCTTTAAAATAGTAGTTATTCCATTGACGACTACGTGGATCATTAACGCAATACAAAGATGGCAGTCCAAAATCAACAGCAACAAAACGTCTTCAACACTTCACCTGATGATGAATTCTGGATGACGTTCACGTGATTATGAATTCTTGATGACGTTCACGTGATGAAGTCTTGATGACGTTCACGTGATAATAATTACTGATGACGTTCGCGTGATAATGAATTCTCGAGGACGTTCGCGTGATAATGAATTCTCGAGGACGTTCACGTGATAATGAATTCTTTTTGACGTTCACATGATAATGAATTCTTGATGACGTTCACGTGATGATGAATTCTTGATGCCGTTCATGTGATGAAGTCTTGATGACGTTCATGTGATTATGAAGTCTTGAGGACGTTCATGTGATTATGAAGTCTTGATGACATTTGTTAACCCAGCTCTTTAGTTAAACTTCACAAACTGCTCTCACAGACCTGCAACACCTTCCAGCGGCTGTAACATTTACTACATGACACATTACAGCTAACTTGTAATCAGATCACGAAATGCGGTTAACAAAAATCACGTTACATATGGTCAGTTGCTATTATTTAAAGTCGTTGGAAATTTAATCATGAAAATGTTCAGTCAGCAGGCAATTTCGGTTCCAATGGTTATCCGAGAATGTGCTATAGTTTGGTACTTTGACCTTTGTACCATTTGACGAGACCTTTTTAAAAGCAATTTCTCCTTCACTCGTCCGAAGGTTTCTTAAAAAGGGCGTTCAGTGAGCGTATTTAAGTCGAGCCCTGGATTATAAACGAGCTCTGATACCTGCGCATTCGGCCCGACACATCCGACTTCATCATGACATTTTTGGATGCTCCTTCCGTCTCTATCCCTATTTCCTTGGCCAGAACGGTTGTTATGTTACCGCAGGGAGATGGAGTAGAAGTTTGATTAGCTATTGGGCGCTATTCTTGTGGCTAACAGTCACTATGTTCTGCTGACCACTTAGACTCCGAATGCTGTCTGGCGTCATGTGACTTAAAGATTTGTGTATGAAGCTTCGGTAGGTACCCAGACCCAGATCTTCATGTTGTCTCAATCAACAACTTTCATCATGAATATTTCTACATTCTTATTTAACAGCTGTTGAGTTCATTTTGTTTTATTCATTCATTGGGTGCCGTCTCCACAACGAAGGTTGGCTACCATGGAGCGACATTCATACATTGGGTGATGTCTCCACATCGAAGGTTGGCTACCATGGAACGACATTCATACATTGGGTGATGTCTCCACATCGAAGGTTGGCTACCATGGAACGACATTCATACATTGGGTGCTGTCTCCACATCGAAGGTTAGCTACCATGGAGCGACATTCATACATTGGGTGCTGTCTCCACATCGAAGGTTGGCTACCATGGAGCGACATTCATACATTGGTGCTGTCTCCACATCGAAGGTTGGCTCCATGGAGCGCCATTTTACTCTGTCTCTTGTCTTGATAGTGCACCTTGTCATAGTTTCACCTGTCCACCTTTGATGTTATCAGTTCACTTTAGTCTTGGTCTTGCCTCTGCCTCGTGTACCTTGTACCTCCCCTTCCAAGATGACTTCTAGAAGGGTGTTGTATCTCTTCACATGTCCAACAAACTTCAGTTGCCTTTTTCAAATTGTATTAATAATTCATTTTTTTTTTTTCATTTTCAGCTGAATCAGAATTTCTTGTTTGTCTTCTGTTCCTTCCACCCAATTTTCCCCCCCCCCTCCATTTCTCTATAGATCCACATATCAAAGACTTCCATTTTCGTATCTGTTTCTTATTTAATGTCCATGTTTCTACACCGCGCTGGAATGTTGAGTAAATATAGTATTTTGATATTCGTAGTTTGAAGTTTTTGATGTTATTTCCTTCAATGCAAGTATATTTTTTATGGTGTTAAAATCGGTTTTGTCATTCCTATTCTTTTATTTATGACTATTTATTACTTATTTATATCTTTATAGCGGCATGTTGAGGTGAACGGTGTTCATTGGTCAGCACACACCAGCAGACATACGTGTCGAATTCAAGAACTTTGAAAGGGTGCTGGAGTGCCTTATAACAAGAGGCGAATTGAGTAGCAAATGTGGCACGCTTAAGTTGGACAACTATAAAGGGAGATAAGCTCAAATATCACATTTATAAAATAGTTAATACTTTGCGGGTTTGCATAGTTTGTTTGACCTAATGAAGGCTTTAGCCGAACGCTGTAGTTTGTCTTGTCTTTTTATTAGCTTCACTGCTCAATATAATTATTGTTTATTGTATACATTTATAGACAAATATAAATATTTTGCTTAGCTCCGTGACAAAGAAATGGAATATCAGAATTATTTATAAAGAAACAGATGTCTGCTTTGTTTAAACTTGATTACACTGCAAAGTTTATAAATAATTCCCACAAATTAGTTCATATTAATTAACTAATTGGTTTTCACAAAGTAAAAAAAATCACGCCAGAAACTCGACAAATAAGAGAACGCTGTTCATTGTTTGGTCAATGTTCAACAATGGCTAGATGTGTTTTTCTTGAAGTTTGACTTGATCAGTCGACTTTAAATTCAAGGACCAAAACTCTGTCAATACAAATTTCAACAGCAAGCGCGGAGAGTGGACAACTAGCTCCAGCGACACAGATCGATCGTGTCAGACAAAAGATCAATATAACACAATATTCCTCACAACACGCTCACTGACAAAGATCAAATATAACACAATATTCCTCACAACACTCTCACAGACAAGATATAAAATATAACACACTATTCCTCACAACACTCTTACAGACAAGATATAAAATATAACACAATAATTCTCACAACACTCTCACTGACAAGATATAAAATATAACACAATATTCCTCATAACACTCTCACAGACAAAATATAACACAATATTCCTCACACACTCTCACAGACAAAATATAACACAATATTCTCACAACAAAACTCCCTCACAGACAAAATATAACACAATATTCCTCACAACACTCTCACAGACAAAATATAACACAATATTCCTCACAACACTCTCACAGACAAAATATAACACAATATTCGTCACCACACTCTTATACCAGATTCAAAACTTTGACATTAACAACCAAATACAATATAAAAATGATCACACATGTGAAGACAACGATTGAATCAGAAATGGGGATATAAGAACAAGATTAAGGGTTCACGGTGCTAATTGTATTACGACCCAAACAAAAAAGTGGATTTGTCATATAACACGACGACCACCACCAGACAGCACAACTACTTCCCCATATACTTTTAAACTTACAAGGAAGGGAAAAGGTAGACCTACAAGACGATAGATGAATGAAATAGGAAGAAACACAGAATTAGGGGAGAGCATTTCATGTTCCATTGAAAGGCCTATGATGCGAAGCAAATACTTGCAGTACCACACAACGATGTTGGTTTTATTTGTAGCGTTCCGTTGGGACACACACAGTGAGAAACGCTGTAAATGCAATGATATAAACTGATGCTGTATCGTGTTGAGTTGCTAGGCTGCAATCCCTCTGGCGTTAGCATGGAGCATTCATGTCATTATCTACTGCCAATTCATGCTCCCAAAAATGCTAACCAGCTGATTACGTTACCAGGGATAATAATTAGGTCAGTGGCATTAAAAAACTGGAAATACGTGTCACATAATATACGAAACACGGATCTAGGGTGCATGTTCCAGCAATTTAGTTGTCAAAGTGAAGCATTATTTGCATGGTGTGAACTTTCTCGCTTCGTCCTGGTGCTGGGTATCACATACACTTGGAGCAGGAGGCACAGCGTTACTGATAACACTTGCTTTTATGATGTTTACAAGATTATGACCTGTATCTACAGCTGTTAGTTGCTGGTAGTTTTTCTGTTACAGCTCAGCGTACTTTTGCCTTGGTTTACGAGATGGGAACAATTACGCGTTTACGATCAGATGTCATGCGTAGTTGTAGTGTGTAGGTTACAGTGATCTGGCTAAAATTGCTGTCAGGTCGTGTCAGTCTTGACAGAAATGGCTTTAGTTTCCCCTCCAAAAATCCTTTCAAGGTCCACTTTTTTTCTTTGCTCACTTCAACAAGCGATAATTGTTATCAATTCCAGTTCGCCTCTTATAAGACTAGTATCCATCGTTGTCTCATGATGGATCTGTCTTCCTAGTCACTTGTGTTCAGTTCAAGCGTTTTTCACATTAATCGACATCTTTGTTGCGTAGAAGAGTATTCTTGTACTAAGTGATGCCAGATAGGGCACGTTTAGAAATCCACCAATCTAGAGTAGTATTTCTCAATCCTTTTTTTTTTAAACCGTAGCCCCCATCCGACCTTGTTTTCTTCCCGTGGCTCCCCTGTTCTTTCGTGAAAAAGATAACTATTTCAACGGTTTTTTTTTTTTCATTTGCAAATGGGTCGTCATACACACACACACGTATATACATACACAACACGTTAAATATAAATGTTTTTAAAAGATGAGGATTGTAATAACAAGATGAGGATTGTAATAACAAGATGAGGATTGTAATAACAAGATGAGGATTGTAATAACAAATGATGATTGTAATAACAAGATGATGATTGTAATAACAAGATGAGGATTGTAATAACAAGATGAGGATTGTAATAACAAGATGACGATTGTAATAACAAGATGAGGATTGTAATAACAAGATGAGGATTGTAATAACAAGATGAGGATTGTAATAACAAGATGAGGATTGTAATAACAAGATGACGATTGTAATAACAAGATGACGATTGTAATAACAAGATGAGGATTGTAATAACAAGATGAGGATTGTAATAACAAGATGAGGATTGTAATAACAAGATGAGGATTGTAATAACAGATGAGGATTGTAATAACAAGATGACGATTGTAATAACAAGATGAGGATTGTAATAACAAGATGACGATTGTAATAACAAGATGAGGATTGTAATAACAATATGACGATTGTAATAACAAGATGACGATTGTAATAACAATAGACTGAGCTGGAAAACCAAGGATTGTTTCACTGTACGTGATTTGTCTTCTTCGACCTTCAATTATATACATAAAGGTCAAAATGATGATATGCTTGATACATCTGTGTCGCTAAAGCGAGGTCGTAGGCCGACAACAGTCCGTTTTTGACGAATCAGGTGTTGTGAGTGAGACCTTCCACCGTTTACGCGAGTGGGACCGTCTGCGCTTTACGTCACATTAGTGCTGTTCAAGACCGTTATTGGATTCTTTGACGCAAGTTATTTCCACGTTACACATTAATGTCAACTACTTCGTCAGTTGCAGTTTTGTCTCTTTGGGGAAGTTGCTACGTGTTTTGTTCGTCGTAGGCTGCTTACACTGAGTAATCAGACATAAGTCTAAAGGTATCGAGATTATGAGTTTGGCAACATTGTGTGCTACGTCATCGTATTGGTTCCCTAAACCGGCCGTGCGCAAATCTTACGGTCTGCTGTTTGATGTGCCACGGGGATAATTTGACGACTGACTGTGTGTCTATATGTTCGGAATTGGAGTCATCAACGATGGCCTAACATCATCAAGTGCTACGACGATCATCATTTCAAGAGGACGTGACTTAACGGTATATGGGGATAAGCGGCGGGAACAGTTGGAGGCTGTGCATGAAAGTGTTCCTTGTTGCAGTTTCCTCATATTACAAGTCGCATGTCTGTGTTAGTCACCTCTAGTGACTCGGCAGATGGTGCTCGTAAACCTGGGAAGGCCGACCATCTAAGGCCAGAATCCCCCGACAGAAAAGATCAACTGCTGCCTTGCAGGAAGATTGGGGACAATCAAATGCTAAGGAAAGCAAATCTGAAAAAATGCTGGCTGAAATCGGATGTACTGGGCCACTGGCGCAGAACACAGTGCAACGTTTTAACGGGTACTCAATCGGAGTGGATCTAACAGGCTTAACAGACAGCTGTCTTCGTATGAGAGTCTGGACGTCCTACTCTGATTGAGTCCTGATCGCAGAGAGAGAGAGAAAATTATATACATTTTTATATTAAGCGATTATACTATTGCCATTTAAGTTAACGGATTTCAAACAAACATTTATTTTCACTTTAGGTCTAGCTTCAAATTGATCTTGTACGTACGAAAATAATCAAGTTGTTTATCCTTTTTGTCGTTAAGATACGCTTCCAAATTCTGCTGGTCGCACATACAATATGATCACAGACTTTCTATCGGAAAGTGAATACTGCAAATTAAGCTCATGGGTTATGTAGGGTCTTGCGGTTGTAATAGTAAATGACAAAGATAGAATAGGATGAACGAACGGAAGTAAATATTAAGGATAATGGAGAAGGACCAGAAATACTCAGAGAAGAAGTGGAAGACGCCTTGCGCAATATGAAAGTAGGCAAAGCTCCTGGACCAGATAATATAACTAAAGAAGAGATTGAAGCCATGGGTGATTTTGGAATAGAAATAATAACAAATATATTGAATGATATCTACAACAGCGGATATATACCAGACGACATGCTCAAATCAATGTTCATAGCCCTACCCAAGATCATCGCACAATAACCTTATGAGTCACATGACTAAGATATTACTAAGAGTCATCATGCGAAGAGTGCGAAACAAAATCAGTCCAGAAATTAGCGATGAACAGTGGGGTTTTGTTGGAGGTAAAGGAACAAGCAATGCCATTTATATCATAAGATCTTTAGTAGAAAGAGCCAAAGAGGTGAAAAACTGATCTATACCTATGTTTCATAGATTACACCAAGGCACTTGACAAAGTAAAGCGCCAAGAAATAATCAACATTTTAGAAAGCATAAACATAGACAGCAAAGATCTAAGAATAATAAAGAACATGTACTGGCAACAAACGGCGGCCATAAGAACTGGAAACCAATTGGGAATGTTTCAACAAATAAAACAGGGTGTTAGACAAGGTTGTGTGCTGTCACCAGATTTGTTTAATATTTATAGTGAGATTATTTTAAGATCCATAAGGGGCATGCCTAGAATAACAATTGGAGGTCATAATATAAATATTCTAAGGTATGCTGATGATACAGTATTAATCGCTAAGAGTGAAAATGAGTTACAAGAAATGTTGGACATTGTAGTGAAGGAAAGCAACAATAAAGGACTCAGCCTTAATAGCAAAAGACAGAGGTAATGGTAACAACAAAGAAAAGACATCACCTCAGTGCAAAATAAAGACAAGTGGAACAATTTTAAAACAGTAAATGAATTTAAATATTTGGGAACTTTATTAACCTCAGACGGAAGATGTACAAAAGAGGTGAGGTGTAGAATGACTCAGGCAAAAGCAGCTTTCTAAAAAATGAGGAAAATACAATGCAATCCATTTTTGACAATAGAAACAAGAAAAATAGTTCTTAAATGTTACGTAGAGCCAGTCTTAACATACGGATGCGAATCATGGACAATAGGACAACAGACAAGAAAATCACTGGAGTCTGCAGAAATGTGGTTTTACAGAAGAATGTTGAGAATACCATGGACAGCTAAGAAGAGTAATGAAGAGGTTCTGAGAGAGGTCAAAGCAAAAGAGAGCTAATTTCCAATGTTAGGAAGAAACAATCATCATTTTTTGGCCACGTAATGAGAAGAGAACAACTTGAATATATTGTAACAACTGGAAAAATTGAGGGACGAAGAGATAGAGGGAAGCAAAGAGAAAAAATAACAGACAGCTTAAGAGAATAGCTTGGCAGAAGGTCAACAACAGAAATGATAAATAGCTGCCGAGATCGAAAGTTGTGGAGAGACATGATCACCTACGCCACTAGGCCCGGTACTTGATGATGATGATGAAGATAGAATAGACCAAATATTGGGAGATAAATATATAGTTTGGGTCGGACAGCATAGTAGTTACCTAAACTCAGTAGGCAATAGCAGTAACAGAATTATAAAGCAATTTGCGAATGGAACAATTTAGCTGATATTGGAAAGATGGGGGAATAAGTGTAAACGTGACTTAACTGTCACATGTCCAGAAATTAAGTTCATAAACAAGTCCAGGGTACATTAAGTTTACGATTGAAATGTCACCCTTAGGGTTCATGTAAGCATTATTTTTAAACATAAGTTCCTTTTAGCATTATTTTTGAAAACTCAGAGGTTAACTAAAATGTCAACTTGGAGTTTTGTTTTGCAAAATTTGACACACAAGTCATCTAGGGTTGAACTTAGAATTCCACCATTGGCTGAGAGATCATTAGACAGCGACTAAGCCAATAAATTATGCAATGGAGCCAGATGTATTTAATCTCATGCATTAGTAGAATTAGTAGAAACGTCTATAAAACACCGAGAGAGAGAAAGATAAACAGCGATAATTTTAGAATGATTTAGAAAATTATCCAGAAACATCAATGAAGACATAAGTTGGTGAGAGATAGAGAATCACCCAGTGAACATCAAGTTAGACCAGACATAGTTTAGTTGAGAAGTGTTTCAAGTTAGACCAGACATAGTTTAGTTGAGAAGTGTTTCAAGTTATACCAGACATAGTTTAGTTGAGAAGTGTTTCATGTTAGACCAGACATAGTTTAGTTGAGAAGTGTTTCAAGTTATACCAGACATAGTTTAGTGAGAAGTGATTCAAGTAGACCAGACATAGTTTAGTTGAGTAGTTGAGAAGTGTTTCAAGTTAGACCAGTCATACTTTAGTTGAGAAGTGTTTCATGTTAGACCAGACATAGTTTAGTTGAGAAGTGTTTCATGTTAGACCAGACATACTTTAGTTGAGAAGTGTTTCAAGTTAGACCAGACATACTTTAGTTGAGAAGTGTTTCAAGTTAGACCAGTCATACTTTAGTTGAGAAGTGTTTCATGTTAGACCAGACATAGTTTAGTTGAGAAGTGTTTCATGTTAGACCAGACATAGTTTAGTTGAGAAGTGTTTCATGTTAGACCAGACATAGTTTAGTTGAGAAGTGTTTCATGTTAGACCAGACATACTTTAGTTGAGAAGTTTCATGTTAGACCAGACATACTTTAGTTGAGAAGTGTTTCATGTTAGACCAGACATACTTTAGTTGAGAAGTGTTTCAGGTTAGATTCAGAAGTTTTGTGCTCCAGAGAACAATAGTAAGTAGATTAAGAGAAGCATTGAATAAGTCAAGACATAGATATAGAATAGCAAGTGTCAAGCTAGACGAGTTGTAATATTTGATAGAATGAAAGAAGGAATTAGAAATGTCACAGACAATATGCACCAAGAGATGCGTCAATATCCACTGGTGTTAACCTCTTGAGCGCATCCAGGCCAAGAATATTAATTTTAGAATTGGAATGTATAATTTTAGAGGTACTCCACTATACTTCACTTGTACAACCGAGGATCAAATAAACTTGTATAAGGAAAATGTTATAGTCTGTGATTATTGACCACATGAATCCATGTCAAGATATTGTTATTTTTATAGTACATGTTATCTATGTGTAATAATTATAAAAATATCTCAACTCTGTATCATCAAATATGTAGTAGCAGTTCCCTGTCTAAAGATTTGAATGTGGAGACAACAAAATCGATACTATCACACGGTGACGGGATAAATCCCTAGCCAAGACTGAGAACTGACATTTCTTCCTTGCCGGGTAGGCGTGGTGTTTTCAATACATTGTGAACTGTGAATGGGGTGGGGGAGGCTCGAAACAGATGGAGACACAAAGTTAGAATATTATGTCTTTTTATATTAATGTCTTAATATTAGAAAACGTGTTCTAAAGTGATACCACGAACCTGTTCAATGGAAGTGTGTCATGGACGATAAGCAAGACAACACAAAGAGCATCATTGCAGCTGCGATGTGGCTTATCAGAAAAATGCCATGAATAGAAAAAAATGTAAATGAAGAATGTTTAAAACGAATTGGAGAAACCAGAAATATCATGAAATCATAAGGGAGAGACAATCTACAATTATTGGACATATCGTGCGAAAAGAAGGCATGAGAATACTATAACTACAGGCAGAATGAATGAAAAGAGCAAATGAAAACCAATTGAAAACATATTTAACAGTTTTTCCAATGACACAATAAGAGATCACCAACTGAAAATATGACATGTATGAAGAGCTGAGTATTGTGGAGAAAGATGATCGCCAACCAGCACGGCACGTGATGATGATGTCGTTGTAGTTGCCAGATAACTCCCGCGCAAATACCGAAAGGGCAATGCACGTCACAGCGACAGCTAACATAACTTTGATGTGAGCCAACTGCATTCCACACAGCTCATCCTTAGAATACTTCAGTTCACACTTTACTGTGTAAGATCACAATGACCTCGCAATCCACTCAAAATTCCAAAACAAAATATCACCTTTGTATGCTTTATATAAAGTTGACATATCGATGATCTGCGCAACACCATTTTATTTATTATTTTAGCTACGACTAATTAATCCACTTTTACCGTCTTTTTTTTACTTTGCTCTCTAATTTTTTTCGCTGAACAAATTCGTTGCTTGTTATCGCCACTTGTTTATTTATGTTCGCTAACGGAGTGAGATAAGAATCGTTGCAGGTTAGGGAGACCTGCTGTATGCGGAAGGATATCGGTAATCGGGTGAGTCGGCCATGTTGATGCCATCATTGCTGAAGTGTGTCAACACAGACATGCGATTAGTCAGAACTATGTTGTGCTATCTGCATTTAGATTTCTCATATAAATCACGATCCAGAAATAAAGACAGAACAAATCTGACCGACCTCTTTTTCTCACATTTATGGGTGCATCCGTCCTTGATAATCGTTCATTCATTGGTTAATAGGAAGATGTGTGGACAGGAAAAGTTAAGAGAACTGTATCACTAATACGGGATAAGAGAAGAGTAATGGCGATACAGATTAAGAGATTAAAAGAAAGGTAATGGCAATTAGCTCTAAGAAGCTAAAAGGAAAGTAATAGCAATAAAGACTAAGACACTAGAGAAAGGGAATGGCGAAACGGACTAAGAGAAAAATAATGACAACCAGACTAAGAAAAGTAATGAAAAAAGGACTAAGAGAAGAGTAATGAGAATACGGACAAGAGATTAAAAAAGAGTAATGACAGTGAGAAAAAGCCAATAGTAGGGTAATGACAGTATGAATTGTTATGATAATAGTGACTATAAATTGGAACAGATACAAGAGTATGAGGAAAAGACTAAAAGTAGAGTTATGACTGCAATAAGAATCATGAGAAGAGTAATAATAGTAATCATACGAAATCATAACGAATGCAAAAACCAGAACAAGAAGAGTAGCAGTAAGAGGCAGGAAAAGAGTAGTACAAGTATGACGAACCAAGAAAATTGCAGTGACAGTACAACCCCATTATTCTTTGTGTTCTTTTTAACTTGTCTCTGTCATTACTCTTACGAAAAGACATAGCGGAATGGGGAAGAATAATAATGGAAGGCATGGTCCCTGGGCGAGCATCAAGGGCAGACCAAGAAGAAAGCGGTTTTAAGACATCAAGCAGACTGTGAACATGACAACAGCGCCGTGGAAGATCTCGCTAGAGACAGATATTCTTTTAGACCGCTCTGTGATGAGTGCAACGTTCTGTGAGAGATCTGTATAGAGGCTGGAGACAGAGATTCTGCCAGATAAGCTGTGATGAGTGCAACGTTCTGTGAGAGATCTGTATAGAGGCTGGAGACAGAGATTCTGCCAGATAAGCTGTGATGAGTGCAACGTTCTGTGAGAGATCTGTATAGAGGCTGGAGACAGAGATTCTGTCAGATAAGCTGTGATGAGTGCAACGTTCTGTGAGAGATCTGGGTAGACGCTAGAGACAATGATTCTTTCAGATAAGCTGTGATGAATATAATATCTCTGGTGCCCATTCAATCTCTGGTACCCATTTTTAGAGGATGGGTGAAACCCGGAGCTTTATCGATCGGTAAACATCCGCCACTTCTGGGATTGGACCCGGACCCTTCTCATCAGGAAGCGAGAACGCTCAGAACGCTAGCTACTCGGCCATCGAGGCTCCGTTGTAAAAGAAAGCAAACTCTCCTCTACCCCCATTGCAATATTTCATCATCCGCCATCAGCTAGACTGTTCTTCGCTAAATTATCTTAATGATGATCTTTAATGACTTCTTAGTTGATTTCCAAATATTCATGTTTAGAAAATATTCTCTTAACGATAAATGACAACAAATTATTTGCTGAGATTGGCTCTACGCTGCCTATGGTGGGGGGCCACAAGTTTTATGTTTTATTACTTGCACTTGGTAGGGGGGGGGGTGTTAATACCCCGTAACTATAAATCCGATGTAGGTATTGGCTGTGGAGTGTTAGCAGCATAGTTGTTAAAGCATTGGCCTGACACTGACGTGAACGTTTGGTTCAGCCCCAATGCTGACGCCCTCAGTAGCAAAGAAAAAATCATCTTGCTGTAAACTGCGATACAACGTACATAACGATGTTGCAAGTGTATGGACATGACGTTACTGCAAGTGCATGGACATGACGTTACTACAAGAGTATACGCACACCGCTATTGCAAGAATATGTACATAATGCTATTGCAAGAATATGTACATAATGCTATTGCAAGAATATGTACATAATGCTATTGCAAGAATATGTACATAATGCTATTGCAAAAGTATACATACAGCATTCTGTGAGAGTACGCACATAACGTTATTGCAGGAGTATGTATACAAATTAGAAGTGAGAAAGAGAGTTTATCGGTGCAATATGGAGTCTTTCTGACCTATGGAAGCGAATCACGGACAGTAGACAAAAAAATAAAATGACGATTAAAGGCCACAGAGATGGGATTTCTCAGAAGAATGTTGAAGTTTCTCTGGACAGCTAAAAAGACCAATGAGGACATTCTCAAAGAGACCAACAAAAACAGGGCGCTCCTGAGAAGCATCAAAAAGAAACAATTAATATTTTTCGGGCACATCATGGGAAGAGGATAGTTGGAATATTTGGTTACAACTGACAAAATTCAGGAAAGAGATATCGAGGACGATAAAAAAAATACTAGATAGTTTGGTGTCATGGCTTGGTGGCATGGCTTGGTGGCATGGCTTGGTGGCATGGCTTGTGGCATGGCTTGGTGTCATGGCTTGGTGGCATGGCTTGGTGGCATGGCTTGGTGGCATGGCTTGGTGGCATAGCTTGGTGGCATGGCTTGGTGTCATGGCTTGGTGTCATGGCTTGGTGCATGGCTTGGTGGCATGGCTTGGTGGCATGGCTTGGTGGCATGGCTTGGTGTCATGGCTTGGTGGCATGGCTTGGTGGCATAGCTTGGTGGCATGGCTTGGTGGCATGGCTTGGTGGCATGGCTTGGTGTCATGGCTTGGTGGCATGGCTTGGTGTCATGGCTTGGTGGCATGGCTTGGTGTCATGGTTTGGTGGCATAGCTTGGTGTCATGGTTTGGTGGCATGGCTTGGTGTCATGGCTTGGTGGCATGGCTTGGTGTCATGGCTTGGTGGCATGGCTTGGTGTCATGGCTTGGTGGCATAGCTTGGTGTCATGGCTTGGTGGCATAGCTTGGTGTCATGGCTTGGTGGCATAGCTTGGTGTCATGGCTTGGTGGCATAGCTTGGTGTCATGGCTTGGTGGCATAGCTTGGTGTCATGGCTTGGTGGCATGGCTTGGTGGCATAGCTTGGTGTCATGGCTTGGTGTCATGGCTTGGTGGCATAGCTTGGTGGCATGGCTTGGTGGCATAGCTTGTGTCATGGCTTGGTGGCATAGCTTGGTGTCATGGCTTGGTGGCATAGCTTGGTGTCATGGCTTGGTGGCATGGCTTGGTGTCATGGCTTGGTGGCATGGCTTGGTGTCATGGCTTGGTGGCATGGCTTGGTGTCATGGTTTGAAAACAGTCAACAACAGAACTGACACGATGAACTGTGGATAGAGAATTGTGGAAGACATGATGCCTACGCCACCGGCATGGCACTTGATGATGATGTATACAACACTATCTCAAGAGACCGTACACAATGTTACTGCAAGATTACGTACACAATGTTACTGCAAGCGTACGTGAAGAATATTATTGCAAAAAGTATATACAGAACGCTATTGCAAGAATATGTACACCGCGTTATTGCACGCGCAAATCCACAAGAGATTGCAGAAAACGCAGCGACATCAACTGCAGCAAACTGCGCACACTTGTCAGGTTTCAACTACAGTTGCCTCAGTTGCACCGAGCACCAGAAGATCACGATCCTTGCTCCAAAAATAGCCACAGAAGATCAACTGTACCCAACTGGAATAAGTACAAGGGGAGAGAACAGAAATTACTCATATGCATGTCATTCCATATCTTACGGCAGGTTTCAATTCTATTTCAGGAACATTCCGATGGGAATTGAGTAAACGGGTCAGGGCCAAATGTCAAAACTAATTCATGTCAAATTGGTGTGCTATCATTAACTAGGGTACATTATATATATCTGTTATTTATTTAAATAATAACAGCTGATATCAAGGACCCTGGAGTACTGGATCATTCTAGAGCAGTGCAGGAAACGAATTCTGGAATTAGGTGTTTCGTTCACAATTGCGCATGTCAAATGTTTGGTGATGCTACACAGAGCACGTGTGAGATTTCTGATAAGCGGAGACTGGTTTGCTTGTTTCAGGTTTATATTCAACACCTGGATCTTCTGGTGCCCTGGCGGCAAGCAGAAGTGTGACAACATATCATTTTGCCTCAACCATGAAGCAATCTGCATAAGAATTTTAATTGATAGTGATGGAAATAATAATATATTTTTGGTTAAAAGAGTATTTAGAATGCTAACATTCCATCATTTCCATTGCTATAACACGGAATCTGTGGAATTCAAAGTAATATTTCCTCTAACGTGGGTTGAATTATTATATTTTATTCTTGGTATTTTATTATTTTCTTTATAAGTAAAACTTTCTGGGAGTAACAGTTGTGATCACAAATTATTTGCAAAATTTAAAAAAGAATCAACGTCAACACGCACGAAGGTACCCAATTCGTCCAGCTTGAGGCAGAAAGTAAGCACTTTAAAAGTTTATACAGCTCTCTCATTAAACTCAAGTACCCACTGAATTATCTTGTACTAGTATCTAACTTAACTCTCATTAAACTCAAGTACTCACTGAATTACCTTGTACTAGTATCTAACTTAACTCTCGTTAAAATCAAGTACCCACTGAATCATCTTGTATTAGTACCTAACTTAACTCGCATTTGCCAGGACTCCGATAATAGTCCCTTCCTCTACAACTCTCTAAAAAAAAAGTACCATAGAGAGACCTCGGTGTGTCACTCTCCTATAAACGACCATAGAGACACCTCAGTGTGTCACTCTCCTATAAACGACAATAGAGACACCTCAGTGTGTCACTCTCCTATAAACGACCATAGAGAGACCTCAGTGTGTCACTCTCCTATAACGACCATAGAGACACCTCAGTGTGACACTCTCCTATAAACGACCATAGAGACACCTCAGTGTGTCACTCTCCTATAAACGACCATAAAGAGACCTCAGTGTGTCACTCTCCAATAAACGACCATAGAGAGACCTCAGTGTGTCACTCTCCTATAAACGACCATAGAGACACCTCAGTGTGTCACTCTCCTATAAACGACCATAGAGACATCTCAGTGTGTCACTCTCCAATAAACGACCATAGAAACACCTCAGTGTGACACTCTCGAATAAACAACCATAGAGAGACCTTACTGTGTCACTCTCCAATAAACGACCATAGAGAGACCTCAATGTGTCACTCTCGAATAAACAACCATAGAGAGACCTTACTGTGTAACTCTCCAATAAACGACCATAGAGAGACCTCAGTGTGTCACTCTCCAATAAACGACCATAGAGAGACCTCACTGTGTCACTCTCCAATAAACGACCATAGAGAGACCTCAGTGTGTCACTCTCCAAAAAACGACCATAGAGAGACCTCACTGTGTCACTCTCCAATAAACGACCATAGAGAGACCTCACTGTGTCACTCTCCAATAAACAACCATAGAGAGACCTCAGTGTGTCACTCTCCAATAAACGACCATAGAGAGACCTCACTGTGTCACTCTCCAAAAAACGACCATAGAGAGACCTTACTGTGTCACTCTCTAATAAACGACCATAGAGAGACCTCAGTGTGTCACTCTCCAATAAACGACCATAGAGATACCTCACTGTGTCACTCTCCAATAAACGACCATAGAGAGACCTCAGTGTGTCACTCTCCAATAAACGACAATAGAGAGACCTCAGTGTGTCACTCTCCAATAAACGACCATAGAGAGACCTCACTGTGTCACTCTCCAATAAACGACTATAGAGAGACCTCAGTGTGTCCTCTCCAATAAACGACCATAGAGAGACCTCAGTGTATCACTCTCCTATAAACGACCATAGAAAGATCTCAGTGTGTCACTCTCCAATAAATGACCATAGAGAGACCTCAGTGTGTCACTCTCCTATAAGCGACCATAAAAAACCTCAGTGTGCCACTCTCCGATTAATGACCATAGAGAGACCTCAGTGTGTCACTCTCCAATAAACGACAATAGAGAGACCTCAGTGTATCACTCTCCTATAAACGACAATAGAGAGACCTCAGTGTGTTACTCTCCAATAAATGACCATAGAGAGACCTCAGTGTGTCACTCTCCTATAAGCGACCATAAAAAACCTCAGTGTGCCACTCTCCGATTAATGACCATAGAGAGACCTCAGTGTGTCACTCTCCAATAAACGACAATAGAGAGACCTCAGTGTATCACTCTCCTATAAACGACAATAGAGAGACCTCAGTGTGTTACTCTCCAATAAACGACAATAGAGAGACCTCAGTGTATCACTCTCCTATAAACGACAATAGAGAGACCTCAGTGTATCACTCTCCTATAAACGACAATAGAGAGACCTCAGTGTATCACTCTCCTATAAGCGACCATAAAAAACCTCAGTGTGCCACTCTCCGATTAATGACCATAGAGAGACCTCAGTGTGTCACTCTCCAATAAACGACCATAGAGAGACCTCAGTGTGTCACTCTCCTATAAACGACCATAGAGACACCTCAGTGTGTCACTCTCCTATAAACGACCATAGAGACATCTCAGTGTGTCACTCTCCAATAAACGACCATAGAAACACCTCAGTGTGACACTCTCGAATAAACAACCATAGAGAGACCTTACTGTGTCACTCTCCAATAAACGACCATAGAGAGACCTCAGTGTGTCACTCTCGAATAAACAACCATAGAGAGACCTTACTGTGTAACGCTCCAATAAACGACCATAGAGAGACCTCAGTGTGTCACTCTCCAATAAACGACCATAGAGAGACCTCACTGTGTCACTCTCCAATAAACGACCATAGAGAGACCTCAGTGTGTCACTCTCCAATAAACGACCATAGAGAGACCTCACTGTGTCACTCTCCAATAAACGACCATAGAGAGACCTCACTGTGTCACTCTCCAATAAAAACCATAGAGAGACCTCAGTGTGTCACTCTCCAATAAACGACCATAGAGAGACCTCACTGTGTCACTCTCCAAAAAACGACCATAGAGAGACCTTACTGTGTCACTCTCTAATAAACGACCATAGAGAGACCTCAGTGTGTCACTCCCAATAAACGACCATAGAGATACCTCACTGTGTCACTCTCCAATAAACGACCATAGAGAGACCTCAGTGTGTCACTCTCCAATAAACGACAATAGAGAGACCTCAGTGTGTCACTCTCCAATAACGACCATAGAGAGACCTCACTGTGTCACTCTCCAATAAACGACTATAGAGAGACCTCAGTGTGTCCTCTCCAATAAACGACCATAGAGAGACCTCAGTGTATCACTCTCCTATAAACGACCATAGAAAGACCTCAGTGTGTCACTCTCCAATAAATGACCATAGAGAGACCTCAGTGTGTCACTCTCCTATAAGCGACCATAAAAAACCTCAGTGTGCCACTCTCCGATTAATGACCATAGAGAGACCTCAGTGTGTCACTCTCCAATAAACGACAATAGAGAGACCTCAGTGTATCACTCTCCTATAAACGACAATAGAGAGACCTCAGTGTGTTACTCTCCAATAACGACAATAGAGAGACCTCAGTGTATCACTCTCCTATAAACGACAATAGAGAGACCTCAGTGTATCACTCTCCTATAAACGACAATAGAGAGACCTCAGTGTATCACTCTCCTATAAGCGACCATAAAAAACCTCAGTGTGCCACTCTCCGATTAATGACCATAGAGAGACCTCAGTGTGTCACTCTCCAATAAACGACTATAGAGAGACCTCAGTGTATCACTCTCCAATAAACGACAATAGAGAGACCTCAGTGTGCCACTCTCCAATAAACGACCATAGAGAGACCTCAGTGTGTCACTCTCCAATAAACGACTATAGAGAGACCTCAGTGTGTCACTCTCCAATAACGACCATAGAGAGACCTCAGTGTGTCACTCTCCAATAAACGACCATAGAGAGACCTCAGTGTGCCACTCTCCAATAAACGACCATAGAGAGACCTCAGTGTGCCACTCTCCAATAAACGACCATAGAGAGACCTCAGTGTGCCACTCTCCAATAAACGACCATAGAGAGACCTCAGTGTATCACTCTCCTATAAACGACCATAGAAAGACCTCAGTGTGTCACTCTCCAATAAATGACCATAGAGAGACCTCAGTGTGCCACTCTCCAATAAATGACCATAGAGAGACCTCAGTGTGTCACTCTCCTATAAACGACCATAGAAAGACCTCAGTGTGCCACTCTCCAATAAATGACCATAGAGAGACCTCACTGTGTCACTCTCCAATAAATGACCATAGAGAGACCTCAGTGTGTCACTCTCCAATAAATGACCATAGAGAGACCTCAGTGTGTCACTCTCCAATAAATGACCATAGAGAGACCTCAGTGTGCCACTCTCCAATAAATGACCATAGAGAGACCTCAGTGTGTCACTCTCCAATAATGACCATAGAGAGACCTCAGTGTGCCACTCTCCAATAAATGACCATAGAGAGACCTCAGTGTGCCACTCTCCAATAAATGACCATAGAGAGACCTCAGTGTGTCACTCTCCAATTAATGACCATAGAAAGACCTCAGTGTGTCACTCTCCAATAAATGACCATAGAGAGACCTCAGTGTGCCACTCTCCGATTAAAGACCATAGAGAAACCTCAGTGTGCCACTCTCCGATTAATGACCATAGAGAGACCTCAGTGTGTCACTCTCCAATAAACGACAATAGAGAGACCTCAGTGTGTCACTCTCCAATAAACGACCATGGAGAGACCTCAGTGTGTCACTCTCCAATAAACGACCATAGAAAGACTTCAGTGTGTCACTCTCCTATAAACGACTATAGAAAGACCTCAGTGTGTCACTCTCCTATAAACGACCATAGAAAGATCTGAGTGTGTCACTCTCCTATAAACGACAATAGAGACACCTCAGTGTCACTCTCCTATAAACGACTATAGAAAGACCTCAGTGTGTCACTCTCCTATAAACGACCATAGAAAGATCTCAGTGTGTCACTCTCCTATAAATGACATTAGAGAAACCTCAATATGTCACTATCGCTTAGCTCCATAGCCTTCCAATTCTTTGCCGCAACAGTTAGCCCACCCTCCCCCACTCCCACTACAGTTAGCCCACCCTCCCCCACTCCCACTACAGTTAGCCTGCTCTACCCCTTCTCCCAATACAGTTAACACACGCTCCTCCACACTCCCACTATAGATAGGTCACCCTCTTCCCCATTCTCACTACAGTTAGCCCTCCCTCCTCCCCACTCCCACTATAGATAGGTCACCCTCCTCCCCACTCCCACTACAGTTAGTTCACTCTCCTCACCACTCCCATTACAGTTAGCTCACCCTACTCCCCACTCCCACTACAGATAGCTCACCCTTCTCCCCACTCCCACTACAGATACCTCACTATACTCCCCACTCCCACTACAGATAGCTCACCATACTCCTCACTCCCACTACAGTTAACTCACCCTCCTCTCCACTGCAAATACAGGTAGCTCACCCTCCTCCCCACTCCAACTACAGATAGCTCACCATACTCCCCACTCCAACTACAGATAGCTCACCATACTCCCACTCCCACTACAGTTAACTCACCCTCCTCTCCACTCCAAATACAGGTAGCTCACCTCCTCCCCACTCCAACTACAGATAACTCACCATACTCCCCACTCCCGCTACAGTTAACTCACCCTCCTCTCCAATCCAAATAAAGGTAGGTCACCCTCCTCCCCACTCCCACTACAGTTAGCTCACCCTACTCCCCACTCCCACTACAGACAGCTCACCCTCCTCCCCACTCCAACTACAGATAGCTCACTTTCCTCCCCACTCCAACTACAGATAGCTCACCCTCCTCCCCACTCCAACTACAGATAGCTCACCCTCCTCCCCACCCCAACTACAGATAGCTCACCCTCCTCCCAACTACAGATAGCTCACCCTCCTCCCCACTCCAACTACAGATAGCTCACCATACTCCCCACTCCCACTACAGTTAACTCACCATCCTCTCCACTCCAAATACAGGTAGCTCACCCTCCTCCCCACTCCCACTACAGTTAGCTCACCCTACTCCCCACTCCCACTACAGACAGCTCACCCTCCTCCCCACTCCAAATACAGATAGCTCACCATACTCCCCACTCCCACTACAGTTAACCCACCCTTCTCCCCACTCCAACTACAGATAGCTCACCTTCCTCCCCACTCCCAATTCAGATAGCTCACCCTCATTCCCACTCCCATTACAGACAGCTCATTCTCCTGCCCACTCCCACTACAGATAGCTCACCCTCCTCCCCACTCCAACTACAGTTAGCTATCCCTCCTCCCCACTCCAAATACAGTTAGCTCACTCTCCTCCACACTTCAACTACATATAGCTCACCCTCCTCCCCACTCCCACTATAGATAGCTCACCCTCCTCCCCACTCCAAATACAGATAGCTCACCCTACTCCCCACTCTCAATTACAGATAGCTCACCCTCCTCCCAACTACAGATAGCTCACCCTCCTCCTCACTCCAACTACAGATAGCTCACCTCCTCCCCACTCACACTACAGACAGGTCACCCTCCTCCCAACTCCAACTACAGAAAGCTCACCCTCCTCCCACTCCCACTACAGTAAGATCACCCTCCTCCCCACTCCAACTACAGATAGCTCACCCTCCTTCCCACTCCAACTACAGTTAGCACACCCTCCTCCCCACTCAAACTACAGATAGCTCACCATACTCCCCACTCCCACTACAGTTAACCCACCCTTCTCCCCACTCCAACTATAGATAGCTCACCCTACTCCCCACTCCAACTACAGATAGTTCACCTTCCACCCCACTCCCAATTCAGATAGCTCACCCTCATTCCCACTCCCATTACAGACAGCTCACCCTCCTGCCCACTCCCTCTACAGATAGCTCACCCTCCTCCCCACTCCAACTACAGTTAGCTCACGCTCCTCCCCACTCCAACTACAGATAGCTCACTCTCCTCCACACTTCAACTACATATAGCTCACCCTCCTCCCCACTCCCACTACAGATAGCTTACCCTCCTCCCCACTCCAACTACAGATAGCTCACCCTCCTCCCCACCCCAGCTACAGATAGCTCACCCTCCTCCCAACTACAGATAGCTCACCCTCCTCCCCACTCCAACTACAGATAGCTCACCCTCCTCCCCACTCCAACTACAGACAGGTCACCCTCCTCCCCACTCCAACTACAGATAGCTCACCCTCCTCCCACTCCCACTACAGTTAGTTCACCCTCCTCCCCACTCCAACTACAGATAGCTCACCCTCCTTCCCACTCCCGCTACAGATAGCTCACCATCCTCCCCACTCCAACTACAGACATCTCACCCTCCTCCCCACTCCCACTACAGATAGCTCCCCCTCCTCCCCACTCCCACTACAGATGGCTCACCCTCCTTCCCACTTCAACTACAGATAGCTCACCTTCCTCCCCACTCCCACTACAGATAGCTCACCCTCCTCCCCACTCCCACTACAGATAGCTCACACTCCTCCCCACTTCACTACAGAGAGCTCACCCTCCTCCCCACTCCCACTACAGATAGCTCACCCTCCTCCCCACTCCCACTACAGATATCTCACCCTCCTCCCCACTTCAATTACAGATAGCTCACCCTCCTCCCCACTACCACTACAGATAGCTCACCCTCTTCCCCACTCCCACTACAGATAGCTCACCCTCCTCCCACTTCAAATACAGATAGCTCACCCTCCTCCCCTCTCCAACCACAGATAGCTCACCCTCCTCCCCACTCCCGCTACAGATAGCTCACCCTCCTCCCCACTCCCACTACCGTTTGCTCACTCTCCTCCCCACTCCAACTACAGATAGCTCACCCTCCTCCCCACTCCCACTACAGTTAGTCCACCTTCCCTCTCCAAAGGGAGCCGTGATAGCTCAGTGGTTAGTGAACTGGACTACAAAGGACAAGAAGTAGGGTTCGATCCCAACCGACGGCTTCCAGGTTCACCCAACCTTAAATAGGTAACGGATTTTTTCCTGGGAAAGTAAAGCGGCACGGGCGTAATACCGACCACATTGCCTCAAAAATCATGTTCTGAAGGTCTGTAAAAGTATGCTACTATATAACACTATATTCCCTATACGCCACTTGGTGTGACGGGGGCTCTTTAATTTACTTCTCCATCCAAGCTATAATTAGCTCACCCTCCCCCTTCTAGCTACAGTTAGCCCACTCGCACCCTTCAAGCTACAGTTAGCCTACCCCCCCCCCCTTCAAGCTACAGTTAGCCCACACTCCCCGTTCAAGCTACAGTTAGTCCACCATCCCCCTTCAGCTACAATTAGCCCACCCTTCCCCTTCAAGCTGCAGTTAGTCCACCCTTCCCCTTCAAGCTACAGTTAGCCCACCCTTCCCCTTCAAGCTACAGTTAGTCCACCCTTCCCCTTCAAGCTACAGTTAGTCCACCATCCCCCTTCAAGCTACAGTTAGCCCACCCCCCCCCCTCAAACTACAGTTAGCCCACACTCCCACTGCTAACTACAGGTAGCCAACCCTTCCCCATTCTAGTTACAGTTAGCCCACCCACCCACTTCTAGCTATAGTTAGTCCACCCCCCTCCTCCAAGCTATAGTTAGTCCACCCTCCTCCTCCAAGCTATAGTTAGTCACCCTCCTCCTCCAAGCTATAGTTAGTCCAACCTCCTCCTCCAAGCTATAGTTAGTCCACCCTCCTCCTCCAAGCTACAGTTAGCCCACAAATCCCCTCCAAGCTACAGTTAGCCGATCGACCGCCTTCGAGCTACAATATGCCCACCTACCCCCTTTCCAGCTAAATTAGCCCACCAACCCCCTCCAACCTACAGTTAGTCCACACTCCCCTTCTAGCTACAGTTAGCCCACCAAACCCCTCCAAGCTACAATATGCCCACCAACCCCTTTCAAGCTACAATTAGCCCACCAACCCCCTTCCAGTTACAATTAGCCCACCGCCTACTTCTAGCTACAGTTAGCCCACCAACACCCTTCCAGCTACAATTAGCCCACCAACCCTCTTCCAGCTAGTTAGCCAGCCAACCCCCTTCTAGCTACAGTTAGCCCACCAACCCCCTTCTAGGTACACTTAACCCACCCTACCCCTTTTGGCTACAGTTAGCCCACCTTCCCCCTTCAAGCTACAGTTAGCCCACCCTCCCCTTCAAGATTTAGTTAGCCCACACTCCCCCTTCGAGCTACAATTAGCCCACCCTCCCCCTCCAAGTTACAGTTAGCCCACCAGCCCCCTTCCAGCTAAAATTACCCCACCAACCCCCTTCAAGCTACTATTAGCCCACCAAAACCCCTTTCACCTTCAAATAAGCCAACACTCCCCTTCTAGCTACAGTTACCCCACCATCCCCCTCCAAGCTACAATATGCCCACCAACCCCCTTCCAGCTACAATTAGCCCACCAACCCCCTTCAAGCTACTATTAGCCCACCAAAACCCTTTCAGCTACAATTAGCCCACCCTACTTTTTCTAGCTACAGTTAGCCCACCAACCCACTTCCAGCTACAATTAGCCCACCCGCCTCCTTCTAGCTGCAGTTAGCCTACCAACACCATTCCACCTACAATTAGCCCACCAACCCCTTCCAAGCTACAGTCAGTACACCATCCCCATTCCAGCTACAATTAGCCCACCAACACTTCCAAGCTACAGTCAGCACACCAACCCCGTTTCTACCTACAATTAGCCCACCAACCCCCTTCCAGCTAGTTAGCCAGCCAACACCATTCTAGCTACAGTTAGCCCACCAACCCCCCTTCTAGGTACAGTTAGCTCAACTTCCTTCTTCTAGCTGCAGTTAGCCCACTAACTTCCTCCAAGCTACAGTTATCACCTTCTAGCTATAGTAAGCCCACACTTCCCATTCTAGATACATTTAGCTCACCCTCCCCCTTCTAGCTACAGTTAGCACACAAAACCCCTTCCACCTACAATTAGCCCACCCTTCCCCTTCTAGCTACAGTTAGCCCACAAAACCCCTTCCACCTACAATTAGCCCAACCTTTCCCTTCTATATATAGATACATTTAGCCCACTCTCCCCTTCTAACTATATTTAGCCCACCAACCACCTTCTAGGTATAGTAAGCCAACCAACTACCTTCTAGCTATAGTTAGCCCACCAACCACCTTCTAGCTATAGTAAGCCCACCAACCACCTTCTAGCTATAGTAAGCCCACCAACCACCTTCTAGCTATGGTTAATCCACCCTCCCCTCCAAGCTACAGTTAGCCCACCCTCCCCTCCAAGCTACAGTTAGCCCACCCTCCCCCCTCCAAGCTATAATTATCCCACCCTCCCCCTTCTAGCTACAGTTAGCCCACTCCCCCCCCCCAAGCGACAGTTAGCCCACCCTCCCCCTTCAAGCTATAGTTAGCCCACACTCCCCCTTCTAGCTACAGTTAGCCCACCCTCCCCCTCCAAGCTACAGTTAGCCCACTCGCCCCCTTCAAGCTACAATTAACCCACCCTCCCCCTTCAAACTGCAGTTAGCTCACCCTCCCCCTTCAAGCTACAGTTAGCCCACACTTCCCCTTCAAGCTACTGTTAGCCCACCCTCCCCTTCAAGCTGCAATTAGCCCACCCTCCCCATTCAAGCTATAGTTAAGCCCACCCTCCCCCTTCAAGCTACAGTTAGCCCACACTTCCCCTTCAAGCTACTGTTAGCCCACCCTCCCCCTTCAAGCTGCAATTAGCCCACCCTTCCCCTTCAAGCTACAGTTAAGCCCCCCTCCCCCTTCAAGCTACAGTTAGCCCACACTTCCCCATCAAGCTACAGTTAGCCCACTCTCCCCCTTCAAGCTACAGTTAGCCCACACTTCCCCTTCAAGCTGCAGTTAGCCCACCCTCCCCCTTCAAGCTACAGTTAAGCCCACCCTCCCCCTTCAAGCTACAGTTAGCCCACACTCCCCCTTCAAGCTACAGTTAGCCCACCCTCCCCCCTTCAAGCTACAGTTAGCCCACACTCCCCTTCAAGCTGCAGTTAGTCCACCCTCCCCTTCAAGCTACAGTTAGCCCACACTCCCCCTTCAAGCTACAGTTAGCCCACCCTCCCCCTTCAAGCTACAGTTAGCCCACCCTCCCCCTTCAAGCTACAATTAGCTCACATTCCCCCTTCAAGCTACAGTTAGCCCACCATCCCCCTTCAAGCTACAGTTAGCCCACACTTACCCTTCAAGCTACAGTTAGCCCACACTTACCCTTCAAGCTACAGTTAGCCCACCCTCCCCCTTCAAGCTACAGTTAGCCCACACTTCCCCTTCTAGCTACAGTTAGCCCACATTCCCCCTTCAAGCAACAGTTAGCCCACCCTCCCCCTTCAAGCTACAGTTAGCCCACATTCCCCCTTCAAGCTACAGTTAGCCCACCCTCCGCCTTCAAGCTACAGTTAGGCCACCCTCCGCCTTCAAGCTACAGTTAGCCCACACTTCCCCTTCAAGCTACAGTATGCCCACATTTCCCCTTCAAGCTACAGTTAGCCCACACTTCCCCTTCAAGCTGCGGTTAGCCCTCCTTACCCTTCAAGCTACAGTTAGCCCTCCCTCCCTCTTCTAGCTACAGTTAGCCCACCCTCCCCCTTCAAGCTACAGTTAGCCCACACTTACCATTCTAGCTACAGTTAGCCCACCCTCGTCCTTCAAGCTACAGTTAACCCACCCTCCCCCTTCAAGCTACTGTTAGCCCACACTTACCCTTCAAGCTACAGTTAGCCCACCCTCCCCCTTCAAGCTACAGTTAGCCCACCCTCCCCCTTCTAGCTACAGTTAGCCCACCCTCCCCCTTCTAGCTACAGTTAGCCCACCCTCCCCCTTCAAGCTACAGTTAGCCCACCTTCCCCCTTCAAGCTACAGTTAGCCCACACTTCGCCTTCAAGCTACAGTTAGCCCACACTTCCCCTTCAAGCTCCAGTTAGCCCACATTCCCCCTTCAAGCTACAGTTAGCCCACACTTCCCCTTCAAGCTACAGTTAGCCCACCCTCCCTCTTCAAGCTACAGTTAGCCCACCCTCCCCCTTCAAGCTACAGTTAGCCCACACTTCCCCTTCAAGCTACAGTTAGCCCACACTTCCTCTTCAAGCTACAGTTAGCACACACATCCCCTTCAAGCTACAGTTAGCCCACATTCCCCCTTCAAGCTACAGTTAGCCCACACTTCCCCTTCAAGCTGCGGTTAGCCCTCCCTCCCCCTTCAAGCTACAGTTAGCCCACACTTCCCCTTCAAGCTACAGTTAGCCCACATTCCCCCCTTCAAGCTACAGTTAGCCCACCCTCCCCCTTCAAGCTACAGTTAGCCCACACTTACCCTTCAAGCTACAGTTAGCCCACACTTACCCTTCAAGCTACAGTTAGCCCACACTTACCCTTCAAGCTACAGTTAGCCCACCCTCCACCTTCAAGCTACAGTTAGCCCACCCTCCCCCTTCAAGCTACAGTTAGCCTACCCTCCCCCTTCAAGCTACAGTTAGCCCACACTTACCCTTCAAGCTACAGTTAGCCCACACTTACCCTTCAAGCTACAGTTAGCCCACCATCCCCCTTCTAGCTACAGTTAGCCTACCCTCCCCCTTCTAGCTACAGTTAGCCTACCCTCCCCCTTCTAGCTACAGTTAGCCTACTCTCCCCTTTCTTGCTACATTTAGCCCACCCTCCCCCTTCTAGATACATTTAGCCCACCCTTCCCCTTCTAGATACATTTAGCCCACCCTCCCCCTTCTAGATACATTTAGCCCACCCTCCCCCTTCTAGATACATTTAGCCCACCCTTCCCCTTCTAGATACATTTAGCCCACCCTCCCCCTTCTAGATACATTTAGCCCACCCTCCCCCTTCCAGTTATAGCTATTCCACCCTCATCCCCCCTCCCGCTACAGTTAATGAACGAAACAAACTTGTGAACACTTTCATTGCCGTGACCTTCCCATCTCCCCCTCAAGCACCCCAACACAATGACTGACCAGGTAAACCAACGCGTCATTCTTCAAGGTACGAACATCCAAACGCTGTTTCTATCCTAAAACATGATCTGTACCCTAAAACCACCTGTTCTATACCCTAAAACCACCCGTCCAGTACCCTAAAACCATCTGTCCAGTACCCTAAAACCATCTGTCCAGTACCCTAAAACCATCTGTCCAGTACCCTAAAACCATCTGTCCAGTACCCTAAAACCACCCGTCCAGTACCCTAAAACCATCTGTCCAGTACCCTAAAACCAACTGTTCTATACCCTAAAACCACCCGTCCAGTACCCTAAAACCACCTGTTCTGTACCTAAAACCACCTGTTCTGGACCGTAAAACCACCTGTTCTGTACGCTAAAACCACATGTTCTGTACCTAAAACCACCTGTTCTGGACCGTAAAACCACCTGTTCTGTACGCTAAAACCACATGTTCTGTACCCTAAAACCACCTGTTCTGTACCCTAAAACCACCTGTTCTGTACCCTAAAACACCTGTTCAGTACCTTAAAAACACCTGTTCTGTACCCTAAAAACATCTGTTCTGTACCCTAAAAACACCTGGTCTGTACCCTAAAAACATCTGGTCTGTACCATAAAAACACCTGGTCTGTACCCTAAAAACACCTGGTCTGTACCCTAAAAACATCTGGTCTGTACCCTAAAAACACCTGGTCTGTACCCTAAAAACATCTGGTCTGTACCCTAAAAACACCTGGTCTGTACCCTAAAAACATCTGGTCTGTACCCTAAAAACACCTGTTCTGTACCCTAAAAACACCTGGTCTGTACCCTAAAAACATCTGTTCTGTACCCTAAAAACACCTGGTCTGTACCCTAAAAACATCTGGTCTGTACCATAAAAACACCTGGTCTGTACCATACGAGCAGTAGAGCCTGAAAGAATAACTGAATTAAGCAAAGATAACGTCAGGGCAGAACAGCAACACCCGCCTCAGCCGACATGCTACTGCTGGAGGGAGTTCACGAGAAATAAAAAAAAAAATGTAATGGTTCAAGCTTTACGTAATGGGCGATACAAATTTGAACGACGTTTCGGCTCAATAGGCCTTCAGCAGGAATAAACAAACAATACACACACTGATGAAGAAAGTTAACATTTCAGAGCCTTAACTTCGCTTTCATCTACAATAAGCTTAATCTCAGCCTAACATGAAATATCATCAGAAATGTAAACTCTTTTGTCCTAGTATTTCGTGAAATGCATCTAGACGGTTATAAGACTGTTCTCATTATTCTTATAAAGAGTGTTTATTTCTTTGTTGTTATAAGACTGTTCTCATTATTCTTATAAAGAGTGTTTATTTCTTTGTTGTTATAAGACTGTTCTCATTATTCTTATAAAGAGTGTTTATTTCATTGTTGTTAAGATCATCTTCACTGCACACAGGACGGACCCATAGGTGCTCCGATATCCCACTTCGAGAATCTCGAGAAAATAATCCGCGGGGAATCTTGACTAACGTGCACGAACTCCGAGCACGTACTGGGACCCACAGTTTGGGGAGGTTTCTGCTAACAATTATGCCCTAGGCAGCAGCCATTTTTATGGCCAACGATTTTTAATTTTAATTGGCGGAGGGGAGGGGGTGTGACTGGATGGTCTAGAGATAAGGCTTCGGCTTCTCGACAAGAAGTTCCTGGGCGCGATTCTCAGCACAGGCAGTGGAATATTAAAAAAAAAACAAATAAATAAAAATCGAATCCGGGGCTTCAAACTCACCTGGTCTATGGGTCACGACCCATATGGGTTGATACCCAATGTCTGGCGCTCTCGGAAAATAGGAAATCCCGTGTGCATTCTTCGCACGTTAAAGAACCCTTGACAGTTGTAAATCACAAAAAGTAGGCAAAAAGTGGCCGTCATCCAATTAGTCGGGAATAATCAACCCAAAAAGTTAAAACGCTCGACGATAACAATTAAGAGAGTCCCTTTGAATTCGGAGAATATCTGCCTGTATGGCAGGGGACACCTGAGCACAACGCTGCCAGCATGAAAATATGAAAAAGTGATATTCACGCCAAATTCAGTCACAAGGGATATTTGTTTAGAGACAGAAAGATGGTGAACGACAAACGGCCAAGGGACTTTGTTTAGAGACAAGGCTGGTGAACGAACAAACTGCCAAGAGACTTTGTTTAGAGACAGAAGGCTGGTGAACGAACAAACTGCCAAGGGACTTTGTTTAGAGACAGAAGGCTGGTGAACGAACAAACTGCCAAGGGACTTTGTTTAGAGACAAGGCTGGTGAACGAACAAACTGCCAAGGTACTTTGTTTAGAGACAAGGCTGGTGAACGAACAAACTGCCAAGGGACTTTGTTTAGAGACAAGGCTGGTGAACGAACAAACTGCCAAGGGATTTTGTTTAGAGACAAGGCTGGTGAACGAACAAACTGCCAAGGGACTTTGTTTAGAGACAGAAGGCTGGTGAACGAACAAACTGTCAAGGTACTTTGTTTAGAGACAAGGCTGGTGAACGAACAAACTGCCAAGGTACTTTGTTTAGAGACAAGGCTGGTGAACGAACAAACTGCCAAGGGACTTTGTTTAGAGACAAGGCTGGTGAACGAACAAACTGCCAAGAGATATTTGTTTAGAGACAGAAGGCTGGTGAACGAACAAACTGCCAAGAGATATTTGTTTAGAGACAAGGCTGGTGAACGAACAAACTGCCAAGGGACTTTGTTTAGAGACAAGGCGGTGAACGAACAAACTGCCAAGGTACTTTATTTAGAGACAAGGCTGGTGAACGAACAAACTGCCAAGGTACTTTGTTTAGAGACAAGGCTGGTGAACGAACAAACTGCCAAGAGATATTTGTTTAGAGACAAGGCTGGTGAACTAACAAACTGCCAAGGGACTTTGTTTAGAGACAGAAGGCTGGTGAACGAACAAACTGCCAAGGGACTTTGTTTAGAGACAAGGCTGGTGAACGAACAAACTGTCAAGGGACTTTGTTTAGAGACAAGGCTGGTGAACGAACAAACTGCCAAGGTACTTTGTTTAGAGACAAGGCTGGTGAACGAACAAACTGCCAAGGGATATTTAACGTGCGCGACTGCACACGGGACCTCCTGTTTATTGCCGCTATCCAAGAGGGTTAAACATGGGATCTCACAACCCAAGAGACCATGCGAGGTATAACGTTATAAAGAAACCACGGATTAATTGTTCTTATTAAAAAAAAAAATCATTTCTCATATTTCATGTTTGACTGGATGAACATTCCATATTTACCGCATCAACAATTCCTTTTAAATTGATCAACATCTCATATTGATTGTATCAACATCTCATATTGATTGTATCAACATCTCATATTGATTGTATCGACATCTAATATTGATTGTATTGACATCTAATATTGATTATAATGACATCTAAAATTGATTGTATCGACATATAACATTGATTGTATCGGCATCTCATATTGATTATATCGACATTTAATATTGATTGTATCGACATCTAACTTTCAGCTGAATGTGGAACATTTCTTAGCTCAACTTAAAAAAAGTAAATAGCATATTTTAGTTTTTTTAAAAAATATGTACAATATCAAAAACAAAACATGGAATGTGGTTCCGTGTTCCCGAATTCGAAGTTCCTACATTGGATAATTTGACTACTGCTAGGGTTACTGTGCTCATTCGTGGGAGACGTCTATGTGACAGATTTTGTGAGCATCTTTGTGATGTTGAGCAGAAGACCGACAGTCCGGTGTCGTCCCATTTTAATTAGCCCAGGCCATAGTGGTAAACCCGACATACAAATCACTCCAGCAATCGTAGCCGGTTCGCCCTTGAAAATCGTCTCACAGTCCAGTTGGGTTCGCTGTCCTTATAAAGCATGAACATAATCGCTCTCATACATATAGAATAGCTGCTGCAATTTTCTTACCCTCACCCGCACCTATATGTGTGTATATATTTGTCTGCATATGTACTTGCACATCTGAACACCTTTAGGTGTTTGTTTATGTGCTTTGTAGTAACATATACAGACATATGCGTTTATGAATGTATGGTTATATAAGCATGCGTTTGTGCAAATCTGTTCGGTGTACACACCCATAGTTGCAGATATACACAGATGTATATGTTCGCTTGGGCACGTAAACCAATTGTACACCTGGATCAACTTATTGGGAATCAACTCATATAAACGTTTCCAGTAATATTAGAGTCTGCGATCTTGTACCCACCTCCACATATTTGTAGAACCCTTCCCGTTTACTGTATTTCACATCTGTGTCCCTCTCCGCCTGCCAATCTCAGGCCAGTCGATGCTTGACCAAGCTCCGGACCATAGGGAAGGGACTTATTTCCTTTGTTTAGAATCTAGCATATTATCGTAATAGAGTTCAATTATTTGTGTACCCTTATATAGTTGTGTGTTGTTGTTTGTTGTTCCAGCTGAAGGCCTACTTGGCCGAAACGTCGTTCTACTCTTGATTTCTTTCTGACCTACGTAAGGCTGTCACTATTTTTCCCCCTTTTTAAAATTTCAATTATTGTGCTCATTAGTTTTCAAGCCGAAGGACTGAGAGGTTGGGGGGGGGGGGGGGGTTCTCGGAAACACCCCAATTCAAGTTAAGAACTACGCGAGCTATAGACAGCAGACACCATTTTACCCACAACCGTCCCTGATCGCAATGCTGAAAACGTCACAATGTTTGGGTGCTTCCCCCTCAGCGAACTTAGAGATAAAGGTGGCTTTGGCCCATTCCACAAATTGATTAAATTTTCTTGTTGTTGTTGTTGTAAAAGGTTGGTGAGGGGTTCAATGAAAAGGATCGCCATGTGGCTGGCAGAGTTGGGCTGGACTATGCGCAACCAAAATATGCGACTCTCAAGTTGTTTTTGGAAATGTTTAAAGAGCATTTCATAAAAATTTAAAAATTTGATGATATGGAGGAGTTTAACTAATAGAAAGACAAGACAAACTACAACGTTTCGGCAAAAACTTTCATCAGGTATAACAAAGTATACAAATTATGGTTATGGTTATGGAAGGCCCCGGTATCACTGCAAACGAATTAAAATCCATAATTGCTCAACCGCCCGTGCCAGTGGAATCATCCGAATTACTATTTCATCTCCCAAACAAAGAAAGGTAGCTGTAGTCCCAAACATAGCATTCTCAGCACACGCCAAAAGACATAAGGCGAAACCGCACAGAAAGTGAACACAGCCATCTGTTCTCCATCATACTATATCATCATTCATCGTAAACAATCGAAATATCGAAACACGATCAAAACGGATGAATCGCACAGCTCACAGTGTGCACAGAGCACTTAACTCAGTAGCTCCTGCAACAAGCCGAACTAGGAATATGAGGAAACTGCAACAAGGAACACTTTTCATGCATAGCCTTCAATGGTTCCTGCCGCCTACCCACCATAGTGACCGGAAATTCACATCCTCCTGAAAATGATGAACGCCATATTTTTTTATGTAAAGCGCTTGATGATGCTAGGACATCACCCTGACTCTAAATCCGAACAAGTCAACAAATTAAACGCATTTATGTGTTTTTTAGGCTCTTGCCGAAATGTTGTAGTTTGTCTTGTCTCTCTGTTAGTTTAGCTGATCCGTACCATTTTATCTTTATGTTATACGTTCACTGTTAGTTTAGCTGCTCCGTACCATTTTATCTTTATGTTATACGTTCACTGTTAGTTTAGCTGCTCCGTACTATTTTATCTTTATGTTATACGTTCACTGTTAGTTTAGCTGCTCCGTACCATTTTATCTTTATGTTATACGTTCACTGTTAGTTTAGCTGCTCCGTACCATTTTATCTGTATGTTATACGTTCACTGTTAGTTTAGCTGCTCCGTACCATTTTATCTGCATGTTATACGTTCACTGTTAGTTTAGCTGATCCGTACTATTTTATCTTTATGTTATACGTTCACTGCTGCTTCGCAGCCCCGCATGATATTTTATCTTTGTCAGGAGTACTGACTGGTGTCCAGGCAGAGAGGTTGTGAGTTCAAATTCCGCCAGCATCAGTTGAGATGTTTATTCATGACTTCTCTCTGCAGCAACCACCCCTGGTCAGCGAGGCCCGGTTGGAACGTCAGTTACTCATCGAAGAGAAAAAAATATGACTAATTCTGAAGATGGAGGTATCTGCCTGTGCAGCGAGGGACCTCTGTGCACTCGGCTTCCAGGGAATATCGGATTAACACGCAAAAATCAATTCCTAGTCTTTAGGAATATAATATATCTATCTATCTATCTATTTATCTATCTATCTATCTATCTATCTATCTATCTATCTATCTATCTATCTATCTATCTATCTATCTATCTATCTATCTATCTATCTATCTATCTATCTATCTATCTATCTATCTATCTATCTATCTATCTATCTATCTATCTATCTATCTATCTATCTATCTATCTATCTATCTATCTATCTATCTATCTATCTATCTATCTATCTATCTATCTATCTATCTATCTATCTATCTATCTATCTATCTATCTATCTATCTATCTATCTATCTATCTATCCATCCATCTATCTATCCATCCATCCATCCATCCATCCATCCATCCATCCATCCATCCATCCATCCATCCATCCATCCATCCATCCATCCATCCATCCATCCATCCATCCATCCATCCATCCATCCATCCATCCATCCATCCATCCATCCATCCATCCATCCATCCATCCATCCATCCATCCATCCATCCATCCATCCATCCATCTATCTATCTATCTATCTATCTATCTATCTATCTATCTATCTATCTATCTATCTATCTATCTATCTATCTATCTACCTATCTATCTATCTATCTATCTATCTATCTATCTATCTATCCATCATGTCTGTCTGTCTGTCTATCGAGCCGTAGCCGGCCCATAGGGCGTAGACTAAGATACCCCTTCTCTTGTCTAAATTTTTGTTCTAGCAGTTTTCAATTCCTTTAAAGATATTTTATCAAATCTCGCCATTTGTTTCTGTTCTGTGCAAGCAGCTCTATCTCATTTAGGGAGCCGATTCCTGCTGTTCTTGCCTCTCTCATCAATGTTCTTCTCAGTGTCTCTCTGGGTCTTCTTCTTTTCCACTTACCTGTTGTTTCCCACATGAGGGCTTACTTTGCTATTCGGTTATTATCTCTTCTCATCACATGTCCAACATATGACCATCGCTTTTTCTTGATTACTGAAGATATTAGTTGTTGATTGGCGATTTCTCTAATTTCCTCGTTTGTTTTGAATTCGTTCCACGCTATACCAAGTATTTTCTTTAGACATTTATTTTCTAATGCGTTCAACTTTGTTTCTATATCTCTTGTTGTTTTCCAGCGTTCACATGTTCACACGCATACGTAAGGGTTGATAGTACATTTGATTTGAATAGTCTAAGTTTTGTGTTTGTGCTGATGAGTTTTGATTTCCACATCTCTTCAAGGCTTCTGAAAGACATTGTTGCTTTAGCCATTCTGATTCCATATATATATATATATATATATATATATATATATATATATATATATATATATATATATATATATATATATATAGTTAAATATAATATTTTATATTTTAAAATATTTTTATATAATATACATTATTTTGTAATATAAATAATTTAAGGTATGCTGATGATACAGTCTTAATCGCTAAGAGTGAAAACGAGTGGTAAGAAATGTTAGACATTATAGAGAAGGAAATTATACATTTCTGTAGAAGAAAATATAAGGAATAAAACTAAATACAGGAAAGATGATTTTATCATCAGGACACCAAGACCCTGGAGCACAACATAGTGAAGGGGCAGCTATAATGCTATCAAAGAATGCACAGAAGACACTAATAGAATGGGAAGCTGGAGGACCAAGACTAATGAAAGCAACTTTTAAGACAACCAAAAACAAAATAAAATTACACATTATCCTATGCTATTCACCAACCAACGATAAGGATGATTTAGTTAAAGATTATTTCTATAAACAGCTACAATGTCAGATGGATGCAAGACGAGTCAAGGATATTATAATCTTGATGGGACACCTAAATGCTAAAGTCGGATCAGACAACAGAGGCTTCGAAGAGATTATGGGAAAACATGGACTTGGAGATATAAACGAGAATGGAGAGATATTTGTGAATTTCTGCACCCTTAATCAAGTGAGCCTAGGAGGAACAATATTCCAACATAAAAGAATACACAAAGCTACATGGGTGTCACCAGATCATAGAACGGAGAATCAAATTGATCACATATGTATTAATAATAATTTTAAGGTTTAAGTCATCCTTACAAGATGTAAAAATATATAGAGGGGCAGATATAGCTTCTGATCATCATCTTCTGATAGCCAAACTTAAAATTAAACTAAAAAGATATACATGTACTACAACGAATAAGGGTAGAAAATATTTCAATGTAGGGTTTCTTAAAGAACAAGGAATTAAAGATAAATTCGCGGTCACAATATCAAACAAATACCAAGTCCTCCAACAACTAGAAAATACAATAAATATAGAAGGTCTCTATATTATAACATCTCTAGATAAAAGCTGCACAAACTACAGTATGAAAATTAACATAGCAAAAACAGAGTCTATGAGAATAAGTAAATTAAGGAAGCCATTAAACATTAAGATCAAAGATAAAGAAATAAAACAAGTAGAAGAATTCAAGTATTTGGGCACAATGTTCACAGAAGATGGAAAACTAGACAGAGAAATTGACATGAGAATACAAAAAGCAAATGCTATCACATACCAGCTTTCACCATTGCTAAGACATCCAAACATTTCTATGACAGCTAAACAACAAATGAGAAACAGCATTTTCACACCAACTTTGTGCTATGAAAGTCAAACATGGACCCTTTCTAAATCACATTTAAGAAAGATCAATACATGTGAGATGCGATGCTTGAGAAAAGTAACAAACAACACAAGAAGAGATAGAATACCAAATGAAACGATAAGAAAAATGGTAGGAATAAAACCCTGCCAAGAATATATAGAACAACAACTTAAATGGTTTGGCCACCTGGTCAGAATGAATCCTCACCAATCACCATCAAGGGCGTTCTTCTCGAGAATGCATGGAAAAAGACCAAGAGGTAGACCCAGAAGAAGATGGATAGATGCAGTGACAGAGACATGTAACAACAAAGGAAAGTCACTAATTCAGACAATTCGAGCAGCTCAAGAACGAACAAATGATATAAACCACGACACATTTTAGAGGTATCAGTGAAAAGAGAAAAGAAGAAAGAAGATAGAAGGTCATTGGAAACAGGTAAAAGATATATGGAAAGAGACATGCGAAGAAACACTGGGGAAAAGAGAACGCCAGGATAAGGCATGGATGACAGCAGAGACCCTGGATAAAATTAAAGAACAAGAAAGCAGACATAAATAAAAGCAAAACGAGAAGTAATAAAGCCAAGACACAGGAAGCTTACACAGAGGTGAACAAAGAAGTGAGAAGATGCATTAAAAAGGGTAAGAGGAAATATATAGATGAACTAGCTAAAGAGGCAGAAGAAGCAGCAAATAAAAGGAATATGAAAGAACTGTACAACAGCACAAAGAAATTAAGTGGAAAATACAAACAGATCAATGCCTTTATTAAAGATAAGAAAGGAAATCTGCTTAGTATTATAAGGGAACAAATGGAGAGATGGAAAGAGCACTTTGAAGAACTTTTGAATAGACCCGGCTCAAATAATCCTCCAGATATACTACCAGCAGAAGAAGAGTTGCACGTTAACTGTGGAAAACCAAGCAAAGAAGAAATAATGAAAGCTATCAAACTATAAAAAATATGGTAAAACCACAGGACCAGATGAAATTCCTTCGGAAGCCATCAAAGCAGATATTAACACCTCTACCAAGATGTTACATAATTTAGACTTTGCTGATGACATAGCTCCTCTATCACACAACCATCAACAGATGCAGGATAAAATTAGCATACTTGATGAGAGATCACAACAGCTATGACTGAACATTAATAATACCAACATTATGAGAATTAATACAGTTGGCAATAACCAAACAAAACTAGGAGAAATACCTCTACCAGACGTACAATCTTACACATATCTGGGCAGTAATATAGATAAAGATGGAGGAACAGAAAGGGTGTCCGGTTAGCGCAATCGATAGGCGGTTGGCTTACCACGGCAACAGCCGGGGTTCGTACCCTGGCGAGGACACCTGGGTTTTACTAATTCCCTAAAAATTAGTACCTCTGAAGTCGGAGTAAATCTGCCTGCATGGCGAGGGGCATCCTGTAATGGGATAAAACAGACTTTACACGTAAAATTCAGTCCCACAAAATTGAGTGGGTGGGACTTCGTCAGAGGTCAAAGCTGACGAAAGCGAACGAACGAACGAACGAGGAACAGAAAATAATACCAAAATAAGGATATCAAAAGCCAGACGAGCTTTCGTTGCACTGGGAAACATATGGAAGTCCAAAGAAATTAGGTTAAATAAAAAAATATTCAACTCAAACGTTAAGTCGGTCCTATTATATGACTGTGAAACATGGAGAGCAACACAATTGACAATAAATCAATATACAGACTTTCATTAATGGATGCTTACGCAGAATAAAATGATGGAAATGGCAGGAAAAAATCACTAACATAGAATTATGGAAATGTACCAGTCAAACACCAGTGGATAAAGAGATACAGCGATGACGATGGCGCTGGATAGGACACACACTACGGAAGCCAACTGAGAGTATTACACAACAGGCCCTTTTTTGGAATCCCCAGGGGAAAAGAAAAAGAGGAAGACAAAGGAATTCTTGGAGAAGACAGAAATAAGCAGAGATGAAGATGATGGGGAAGACATGGAATGATCTTAAAAGAATGGCAAAAAACAGAACGACTTGGAAAGTGTTTGTTGAAGACCTATGGAGCTAAAAAGGTAGAAGAAAAAGATAGTGAAGGAAAGCAGAAATAAAGGACTCAGCCTTAATAGCAATAAGACAGAAGTAATGGAAACAACAAAGAAAAAGACATCACCATAATGCACAATAAAGACAAGTCGAACAATATTAAAACAGGTAAATGAATTTAAATATCTAGGAACATTGTTAACCTCAGATGGTAGATGTACAACAGAGGTGAGATGCAGAATGGCTCAGACAAAAGCAGTTTTCCAAAAAAAATTAGGAAGATACTATGCAATCCCTTTTTGACAACAGAAAAAAGAAAAAGAGTTCTTAAATATTATGTAGAGCCAGTTATAACATATGGATGTGAATCATGGACAATAGAACAACAAACAAAAAAATCACTGAAGGCTGTATAATTGTAGTTTTACAGAAGAATGTTGAGAATACCATGGACAGCTAAGGAGAGTAATGAAAACGTTCTGAAAGAGGCCAAAGCAAAAATAGAGCTAATTTCCAATATTAGGAAGAAACAATCATCATTTTTTGGCCATGTAATGAGAAGGGAACAACTGGAATATATTGAGACAACTGGGAAAATTGTGGGACGAAGAGATAGAGGGAAGCAAAGAGAAAAGATACCAGAGAGCTTAAGAAAAAGGCTTGGCAGAAAGTGAACAACAGAAATGATCAATAACTGTCGAGATCGAAAATTGTGGATACGCCAGCAGGCATGGTACTTGATGATGATGACGAATGTCTGGGGACCTCGCCAGTGGTGAAAGCTGGGGCGAACGCTTAAAACAATCGAAACTAATCTTGTTCATATTTGATATTTATGCTTACCTTCAATCATTTCATAACTTGGTCGTTTCCAATCATTTCATTGGTTCCAATCATTTCATTGGTTCCAATCATTTCATTGGTTCCAATCATTTCATTGGTTCTAATCATTTCATCGGTTCCAATCATTTCATTGGTTCCAATCATTTCATTGGTTCCAATCATTTCATTGGTTCTAATCATTTCATCGGTTCCAATCATTTCATTGGTTCCAATCATTTCATTGGTTCCAATCATTTCATTGGTTCCAATCATTTCATTGGTTCTAATCATTTCATTGGTTCCAATCATTTCATTGGTTCCAATCATTTCATTGGTTCCAATCATTTCATTGGTTCTCCTTGTGTTTAGGGATTCTGGGTCTAAATGGGAAAAGACTGTGAATTTGTGAATCCACTTTAAAGCGGGGACTCCAGATCCTAACAAAGAAATGTATTGACGGTTGCGAATTACAGGCTTTTTAAGATGATGTTGCTTAATGTGCACTGAGTTGAAGAGCTCCCTAATCTGACTGATGGATCAGAGCTATATATAACCGACGTTAACACAATATTTGTCTTTGGGTCATCTATAGAAAAGATTTCTGAATGCTCTAAGTGTTCACAAGTCCCCCGCGTGTGTAGACTTGACGTAATTCACACGCTTACGTGATTTTGTTTGTAAACTCAGAACAGTATCATTTACTTGAACGCGCACGCACTCACACGCATATTTCTGTGTGTGGGTGTGTGAGTTTGTCAGAGTGACCTATGAGATAGAAGAGATGCGCAGAATAGTCCACACAGCCACCGAGAAGTGAGCAGCAAACAGTGTAACCTCGTTCGTCCTTGACACTTGCTGTCCTTGACACTAACTGGCATAAGAAAACTTTCTTGACAGTTTACACGTCAGATATTTACACAAAAAAGGCCGAGTTGCAGCGATATTTGAAAAATGACAGCTCCTGTCACAACAGCCCTTGTGGATTGACGCACTCAACTACGGACCTACCATCACTTACGTGAAGAACCTTGGGGAAGATTAAAGTGAAGGTTACCAGTTACATCTTTATTTGGTTCCATGTACTTTAAGGATAACTTGCTCCAAATGTTCTCTGTAATTATATGGGAGGGGTTAGTCTTCTCTTCATCTCTAGAATTCTTTGTAAACCGGATCTTTAGGATGGGTTCCCGATACGTGTTGTTGAACTTGGACAAAGTTGTCAGCACAAGAACGTCAGTGTAGGATTGCACAGCTCGGTTATCGGAATGTTATTCATCCTCATCATCAGGTGCCGCACCGGTTGGCGTAGGCGATCATCTTTCTCCACATCACTGAGTCCTTCATATATACCATAATTTCAGTCGGTGTTAAATATTGTTTCTCTTAGTTTTCCTCTGTTTTTCTTTACATTCATTCTGCCTGTTATAATATTCTCAATGCCCTCTTTTTATAAAACATGTCCATTAAAGGTAGGTTGTCTCTTCCTTATGATGTTGATGATATTTCTGGTTTCTCCACCTCGTTTTAAACATTCTTCATTGAAGTTTTTACTATCCATGACATTTGTTGTATTCTTCTGTTAAACCACATCTCAGCTGCCTCTAATGTTCTTTGTGTTGTCTTGCATATTGTCCATGACTCACTTCTGTATCGTAAAACAGGTCGATGTAGCACTTTAGGACACGTTTTCTAATGATGTTGCTTGCTACATGAAGTGACACACTGCACAATGAAGGTTCTGCGAGGTAAGAAAGCCTGAAGAGCATTGAGATAGAGCAGGGGTTTGTGAACTGATCTCCTGCAGACAAGAAGTCAGGCTCGACACACCGCTTGTCCACTATCATGTCTTTTACAATGCATGGATGTACAAATACTTGGTTTTATTTTCTTCTTCTTTCCATGAAAAAAATGCTGTGTACTGTTATTAGTTTAAACAATATATTTTTTAAATGTCCTCTATTACAATGCACAAATGTAAGAATCTACTATAAATTAAAAATTAGTTAGAAATTGTAGTTTTGCTACAATCGAGGCAGCTCATTGGGTGATCAAGTGCTTATTATGCAAGGCCAAGATGATGGTTTCAGTAACGTGTTGATTAAAACCCGCTCTTATTGAGTGATTCAGCTGTCCATGATGTAATCAAAGTTCATGATATTTTCTAGAGTCGATTTCATCAACTTCATAGTTATTGTTGATTATAGAATGATAAAGTTTGCCACTTAATTTCACCATCTCAGTGGAGGCAAATATGGCTGTCATACATGTCACGTGACGCAATCACTCCAGTGAAAGCTATGTTATCTGTCATACATTTCACGTGACGCAATCACTCCAGTGAAAGCTATGCTATCTGTCATACATTTCACGTGACGCAATCACATCAGTGAAAGCTATGCTATCTGTCATACATTTCACGTGAGGCAATCACTCCAGTGAAAGCTATGCTATCTGTCATACATTTCACGTGACGCAATCACTCCAGTGAAAGCTATGCTATCATTTCACGTGACTTCACCTTAGAGATGTGGTGTTGAGTAAGAACAATAGGGAGCATACAGCAGTGATGGGTTAAGAGAGAAAAGAAAAGAGAGTTTACGGTACAGAATAGACAAACAGTAGAAAGACAGTTCGTAAATAGATCTATCTATCTATCTATTGACCTTTCGAGCCGTAGTCGGCCCATAGGGCGTAGACCAAGATACTCCTTCTCTTATCTGAATTTTTGTTCTAGCAGTTTTCAATTCTTTTGAAGATATTTTATCAAATCTCGCCACTTGTCTCTGTTCTGTGCAAGCAGCTCTATCTCATTTAGGGGGCCGATTCCTGCTGCTCTTGCCTCTCTCATCAATTTTCTTCTCAGTGTCTCTCTGTGTCTTCCTCTTTTCCCCTTACCTGTTGTTTCCCACATGAGGGCTTGCTTTGCTATTCGGTTATTATCTCTTCTCATCACATGTCCAACATATGACCATTGTCTTTTCTTTATTACTGAAGATATTAGTGGTTGATTGGCGATTTCTCTAATTTCTTCGTTTGTTTTGAATTTGTTCCACGCTATACCAAGTATCTTCCTTAGACATTTATTTTCGAATGCGTTCAACTTTGTTTCTATATCTCTTGTTGTTTTCCAGCTTTCACACGCATACGTAAGGGTTGATAGTACATTTGATTTAAATAGTCTAAGTTTTGTGTTTGTGCTGATGAGTTTTTGATTTCCACAACTTTTCAACGCTTCTGAAAGACATTGCTGCTTTAGCTATTCTGATTCTAATTTCTTTACTTGTATCCCCTTCCCGATCAATGTGACTTCCAAGATAGATAAAGTGATCGATCTCTTCCACTGGTTTGTTTTCCATGTATATTTTGTTGTCTGTTGGAATTAAGCGTTTCATGACTTTAGTCTTTTCATGATTGATCTCAAGCCCAATTTTGCTGGCTATTGATAAAAGTTCATTTGTGTTTTCCTGCATCGTTTTTATCTGACTGCTGATGAGAACTATGTCACCAGCAAAGTCGAGGTCCTCCACATGGTCTCCTTGTATCCATTCGATGCCTTTATTGCCAGTGCAGCATTTCTTCATTATGAAGTCCATAACAACTCTAAACTCCGTAAATAGATACATCTAAAATATTCGAGAGATACGGTAGATCGGGTGTAATGAGCAAACAGGAGAGATACGGTAGATCGGGTGTAATGAGCAAACAGGAGAGTACGGTAGATCGGGTGTAATGAGCAAACAGGAGAGATACGGTAGATCGGGTGTAATGAGCAAACAGGAGAGATACGGTAGATCGGGTGTAATGAGCAAACAGGAGAGATACGGTAGATCGGGTGTAATGAGCAAACAGGAGAGATACGGTAGATCGGGTGTAATGAGCAAACAGGAGACGTACTGTGAATAACAAGAAGAGTAAGCGACGATTAGCTTGAGACTAGTGATAGTGGATGACAAGGAAAGTGAGTTGTAGCTGCGAGACATGCAGTGATGATATAGATAATGAATGATTGGTTAGTAGAGACTTTCAGGTCCGAGACTGAATGCAGAAGGATCTGGTTGAAAAGAGAGTGAAGTATTTACAGGAATAGGATTGAAGTTGATTCAGAAGTAAGATACGAGTGGTGGTTTCAGGGGATTGTGGGTAGGAAGGATAGAAAAGGTGGTCAGAACAGAGGCATGTAGCAACAATACTGCCAGAATGACGTCAACCATGGGGATTCTGGAATGTCATAAATGATCGTGAGTATGAACAGACGAGATTGTTAATCCACCCCCCTCCCTGTACTTCATGAATGATTACTACTTGTCCAATAATTAATTTGTGTGCGGGGGCCTCGGTGCCCTAGTTGGAAAAACCACCCGATGGGGCTACCGACGTTAGGACAACTGGTGTTCGATTCCTGCTGGAAGCAGTGCGAATTTTGCTAGTGGTTAGGAAAAAAAAATACCCCTGTTGTCGACCCAGTCGCGTGCAGAAATGGGTACCAGGGTAATACTTTGGGAAGGTGAGAAATGTCGCTTCGCATCGTGAGCTTCGATGCTTGAAGCGACACTATCCAGAAGTCTCCGAACATTTCTGGATAGGCGGTCGTGCACATATGGGTGGAAACTCGCGTGCTAAGACGCCAATTCAAGTCTTGTACTTGACCTTCACCTTTAATTAATTTGTGATGCTATCTAGATATCGATAGTGTTATCATTGATGATAAGACACTTACAGCAGTACGATGCATGGTTACGTGTCGAATTGTGACTTTTACAAATGAATGATGTTTAAGGGATGTTTGTTTAAAGATTATTATCGCTATTAAAAGAGTTATTGAATACGAGAGACTGCGGATTAACGATGACATATATTACTGACATAAAATGATGGGGAGTCTCTTTAAGAACGGTATATGTCTCATGAATATGTCTGTTTCACCAGATATTACTGACAACTACTGGTGAGAGGATACTTATATCATTAGAGCTTTGCCTTCTATTTAAATGGCCTGACGATATCTCGAGGGAGTAAACAAACCGAACACTGTATGTCAGCCTACAGTGAGAACAGCACCCTATATAATAGCACTTTTAGTCATGCATGGTATATCAAGCAGCATCAGCTTCCTGTGTTTGTCGACGGCCAAAGAGACATTTAATGGGTATGCACAAGAAACAAATGAAAGTGTGACAGGAGAGTGAAGTTATAAAGAAACCCAGGCTCTAACCGGCGTCTATTATTTCTATTTGTGCAGTGAGACTGGAACAGTAGGGGATATGTCGATGTCATGACAACAGTCTATGTACTGATGCCGTCACTCTGGAACATGTATTTTATTGGTACCTTACATATCCTGTCAGCCCGATTCACTTGAAAAGATATATATCTGTCACACATTTCACGAGACGCAAACATTGCGTGAATGATATCTGTCACACATGTTACGAGACATAACCATTGCAGTAAAATATATCTGCTCCAAATGTGGTGATTTCTTTCTTCCCTGACCGTTACAACCTTGTGCTCCACTTAATGTGGTGATTTCTTTCTTCCCTGACCGTTACAACCTTGTGTTCAACCAAATGTGGTGATTTCTTTCTTACCTGACCGTTACAACCTTGTGCTCCACCAAATGTGGTGATTTCTTTCTTCCCTGACCGTTACAACCTTGTGCTCCACCAAATGTGGTGATTTCTTTCTTCCCTGACCGTTACAACCTTGTGCTCCACCTAATGTGGTGATTTCTGTCTTCCCTGACCGTCACAACCTTGTGCTCCACCAAATGTGGTGATTTCTTTCTTCCCTGACCGTTACAACCTTGTGCTCCACCAAATGTGGTGATTTCTTTCTTCCCTGACCGTCACAACCTTGTGCTCCACCAAATGTGGTGATTTCTTTCTTCCCTGACCGTCACAACCTTGTGCTCCACCAAATGTGGTGATTTCTTTCTTCCCTGACCGTCACAACCTTGTGCTCCACCAATTGTGGTGATTTCTTTCTTCCCTGACCGTTACAACCTTGTGTTCAACCAAATGTGGTGATTTCTTTCTTACCTGACCGTTACAACCTTGTGCTCCACCAAATGTGGTGATTTCTTTCTTCCCTGACCGTTACAACCTTGTGTTCAACCAAATGTGGTGATTTCTTTCTTCCCTGACCGTTACAACCTTGTGCTCCACCAAATGTGGTGATTTCTTTCTTCCCTGACCGTTACAACCTTGTGCTCCACCTAATGTGGTGATTTCTGTCTTCCCTGACCGTCACAACCTTGTGCTCCACCAAATGTGGTGATTTCTTTCTTCCCTGACCGTTACAACCTTGTGCTCCACCAAATGTGGTGATTTCTTTCTTCCCTGACCGTCACAACCTTGTGCTCCACCAAATGTGGTGATTTCTTTCTTCCCTGACCGTCACAACCTTGTGCTCCACCAAATGTGGTGATTTCTTTCTTCCCTGACCGTCACAACCTTGTGCTCCACCAATTGTGGTGATTTCTTTCTTCCCTGACCGTTACAACCTTGTGCTCCACCAAATGTGGTGATTTCTTTCTTCCCTGACCGTTACAACCTTGTGGTCCACCAAATGTGGTGATTTCTTTCCTCCCTGACCGTTACAACCTTGTGCTCCACCAAATGTGGGGATTTCTGTCTTCCCCGACCGTCACAACCTTGTGCTCCACCAAATGTGGGGATTTCTGTCTTCCCGACCGTTACAACCTTGTGCTCCACCAAATGTGGTGATTTCTGTCTTCCCTGACCGTCACAACCTTGTGCTCCACCAAATGTGGGGATTTCTGTCTTCCCCGACCGTCACAACCTTGTGCTCCACCAAATGTGGGGATTTCTGTCTTCCCCGACCGTCACAACCTTGTGCTCCACCAAATGTGGTGATTTCTTTCTTCCCTGACCGTTACAACCTTGTGCTCGACCAATTGTGGTGATTTCTTTCTTCCCCGACCGTCACAACCTTGTGCTCCACCAAATGTGGTGATTTCTTTCTTCCCTGACCGTCACAACCTTGTGGTCCACCAAATGTGGTGATTTCTTTCTTCTCTGACCGTCACAACCTTGTGGTCCACCAAATGTGGTGATTTCTTTCTTCCCTGACCGTCACAACCTTGTGGTCCACCAAATGTAGTGATTTCTTTCTTCCCTGACCGTCACAACCTTGTGGTCCACCAAATGTGGTGATTTCTTTCTTCCCTGACCGTCACAACCTTGTGGTCCACCAAATGTGGTGATTTCTTTCTTCCCTGACCGTCACAACCTTGTGGTCCACCAAATGTGGTGATTTCTTTCTTCCCTGACCGTTACAACCTTGTGCTCCACCAAATGTGGTGATTTCTTTCTTCCCTGACCGTCACAACCTAGTGGTCCACCAAATGTGGTGATTTCTTTCTTCCCTGACCGTCACAACCTAGTGGTCCACCAAATCTACTGAAAATGAGAGTCAGAGAGTTGTTCTGAAAAATGAGGCAGCTTGGCGTAGTAGCAACCACACCGCGCATGAAATGTTTCGTTCAAAATATGGAAACTAACACAGCGGCGGACAGTGGGTTCGAAACATAGGAGACTAGATAGGACGTGATGAGAATTCGCATTAAATGTATTTTTTTAAAATGCGTCATACGCTCTTTGCTTCCAAATGTTTAGGTTGACAATTAACTTGATAATCTGCAACATAAATATACGATTACGGTATGTTATGCTATGTATGTTCTCCTTCGATAATTGCGCTAGAATATTATAATTATATTTTTGTTAAGTCAAGAGCTCCGTCACGCCAAGTGGCGTATAGGGAAATATGGTGTTAGTGATCATACATTTTACATACCTTCGGCACATGATTTTTGGGGTAATGTGGTCGATATTACGCCCGTGTCGCTTTCTTTCCCAGAAAAAAAAAAAAATCCGGTACCCATTTAAGGCTGAGTGAACACGACAGCCGTCAGTTGTGATCGAACCCTACCTCTTGTCCTTTGTAGTCCAGTTCACTAACCACTGAGCTATCGCGGCTGCCTATCATAATTATAATGACATCATAATGTCTTAGTTTTTTTGCAAGTTAGAAAATAAAATATGGTTTTGCTGTTAAGTAATAACTGTTACAGTAGTATTCACATTTTGTTAGATATAACCACAGCACAGTGATACAAGAGCGTCTCTGGGTACGTCTTCTCTACTTCCTATGTATACATGAGTGTTTTATGTGTCACGATAAAGAGGGAAAAATAATTGTATTACTTGAACCACTGTTGTCATGGCAACTAGGTAGGTAATTCCTGAAATTGCAAGGTCGATAAAGTTCGCTTTATGTCATAGTTTTGTAGTCAATTTGATCTCCATAGACATTGAAGCTTATTTGTTAGTGACGGCTCGAATTACTTAAGCTATATCACGGTAGACTAGGTTCTGGAATACGGCGGCCTGTAGTGGTTGTACACGGACATTTAACTCATTGAGCTATGTATTCTGATAAAATATTCAGAGTCGTGCCCTCCGTTGCGCCTCTGAATATCCACACCTGCACTAACATTACTATTATTATATTCTCAATCCACCTTCAGGCGTGAAGCAGGGGGGTGGGGGGGGGGGGAGTGGTGTCTTGAATTTACTTCATTCGTAGTTTGCGTTCACCACCCGTTCTCTGTATGCGCCTCTGTTGCACCTCAAGTGAGATGGGCATGTTACCGAGCACACTTGCACACAAATACATCAATTTGTTTTAAACCACTCCTATGAACTCTTCACTTTTAAAAAGTGTGCACAAGTCAAATATAGAAATGTGTCATTTACACTTTTAGAATATCAAACATGACCTTCAGAGTTCGTATCAAGTCACCTCTGCTCTCGTTGAAATCCCGCGCATATCCACGAGAGCGAGAAAAATGCAAGCATTCCGAGGAATGTGTCCGGTTCTGACAAGAGCATCGGGATGTAAATATTAACGTTCCAGGTAATTTATTTTACGTGGGGGAGGAAGGTTGCATGCTAAAGGTGATTGCCATGAAGATGACACTCAGTAAAATGGTACCAGCAGGAAAGGGCAAGTGCCCAACAGTGTGCCATATTTGAGGTATCAAAAGGAACTCGGGTCGAGAACGCCTCTTTGTCAAATGGACCTCCCTGCCTGTTTTAGTTGATGTAGTTTGTGAGTCAAGTATTTGTTTCTTTCACTTCTCTGGTGTCTGTAAGGGATACAAAGATAGTGTCCGCACTTTTCAATGATTCACAGCATGTTTCATAAATGATGTGGTCGACACCAGGCAGTTCATCTTTCCCGCAGGAAATGTCAGGTACCCATTTTCAGAAGGTAAACACCGAAAACAATCGTCGATCCTAAAAAAAAAAATTAAATATAGAATCTGAACGCAGACCGTTCTAGCTACTAGCATCGCACTAACCACTCATCGCACTAACCACTCATCGCACTAACCACTCATCGCACTAACCACTCATCGCACTAACCACTCATCGCACTAACCACTCATCGCACTAACCACTCATCGCACTAACCACTCATCGCACTAGCTACTCATCGCACTAACCACTCATCGCACTAACCACTCATCGCACTAGCTACTCATCGCACTAACCACTCATCGCACTAACCACTCATCGCACTAACCACTCATCGCACTAACCACTCATCGCACTAACCACTCATCGCACTAACCACTCATCGCACTAACCACTCATCGCACTAACCACTCATCGCACTAACCACTCATCGCACTAACCACTCATCGCACTAACCACTCATCGCACTAGCTACTCATCGCACTAGCTACTCATCGCACTAACCACTTATCGCACTAACCACTCATCGCACTAACCGCTCATCGCACTAACCACTCATCGCACTAACCACTCATCGCACTAGCTACTCATCGCACTAACCACTCATCGCACTAACCACTCATCGCACTAACCACTCATCGCACTAACCACTCATCGCACTAGCTACTCATCGCACTAACCACTCATCGCACTAACCACTCATCGCACTAACCACTCATCGCACTAGCTACTCATCGCACTAACCACTCATCGCACTAACCACTCATCGCACTAACCACTCATCGCACTAACCACTCATCGCACTAACCACTCATCGCACTAGCTACTAGCCATCGCACTAACCACTCATCGCACTAACCACTCATCGCACTAACCACTCATCGCACTAACCACTCATCGCACTAACCACTCATCGCACTAACCACTCATCGCACTAACCACTCATCGCACTAACCACTCATCGCACTAACCACTCATCGCACTAGCTACTCATCGCACTAACCACTTATCGCACTAACCACTCATCGCACTAACCGCTCATCGCACTAACCACTCATCGCACTAACCACTCATCGCACTAGCTACTCATCGCACTAGCTACTCATCGCACTAACCACTCATCGCACTAACCACTCATCGCACTAACCACTCATCGCACTAGCTACTCATCGCACTAACCACTCATCGCACTAACCACTCATCGCACTAACCACTCATCGCACTAACCACTCATCGCACTAGCTACTCATCGCACTAACCACTCATCGCACTAACCACTCATCGCACTAACCACTCATCGCACTAACCACTCATCGCACTAACCACTCATCGCACTAACCACTCATCGCACTAACCACTCATCGCACTAGCTACTAGCCATCGCACTAACCACTCATCGCACTAACCACTCATCGCACTAACCACTCATCGCACTAACCACTCATCGCACTAACCACTCATCGCACTAACCACTCATCGCACTAACCACTCATCGCACTAACCACTCATCGCACTAACCACTCATCGCACTAACCACTCATCGCACTAACCACTCATCGCACTAACCACTCATCGCACTAACCACTCATCGCACTAGCCACTCATCGCACTAGCCACTCATCGCACTAACCACTCATCGCACTAACCACTCATCGCACTAACCACTCATCGCACTAACCACTCATCGCACTAACCACTCATCGCACTAGCTACTCAGTCGCGCGGTTGTGAAGTCTCTTCAGCCCATCGTCTTCATCAACATAAGAGTCTGGAAAATGAGTAGAGTTCAGTCAAGTGAGATGACTTCGCTTTAATGACATGATGAGAATTCATTTCGGTCAAGTAAGTTGAAGTAAATGTTAATGACACAAGCAGAATTCATATTTAGCCAAGTGAGTCATCAGGTCGCATATCCTGTACAGAACGTTGTCTTCACCACAGCCCGTGTGAAATAATCTCTGTCTCTAGCCACATCTCCTTCAGAACTTTGCATTCTCCACAGCCCGTCTGAAAGAATCTCTGTCTCTAGCCACATCTCCCATATAACGTTGTCTTCACCACAGCCCGTCTGAAAGAATCTCTGTCTCTAGCCACATCTCCCATATAACGTTGTCTTCACCACAGCCCGTCTGAAAGAATCTCTGTCTCTAGCCACATCTCCCATATAACGTTGTCTTCACCACAGCCCGTCTGAAAGAATCTCTGTCTCTAGCCACATCTCCCATATAACGTTGTCTTCACCACAGCCCGTCTGAAAGAATCTGTCTCTAGCCAGATCTCCTACTTCTTCTGTTGTCATCTTCAATGTCTCCTTGATGTCTTCAAACCACCTTCTTCTTCCCTAAAGCGTCACCTACGAACCACGCCTCTCATTATTGTTCTTTCCAGACCGTTGTATCTTTTGACGAGGCCGCTGTATTTTAATTTCCTCTGTAGAATAACGCTTATGAAGTCAATTATTTTAAATGTTTAAATCGAATGATGTCTTCATTTCTCTTTTTCATTATCAAACTATCTTAAGGATTTTTCTGTAGTATTTTGTTTCGAATGAATTGGTTTTCTTCTTTCATGTTTTACGAGATTGTCCATGCATTCACAACCTTATGTTGGTATTCGCTAGGTACATACCCTCAATAGTTTTAATATTTTTTTTTTAAGTGAGTAGAATTATGATTTAACCAAGTGAGCAGAATTCCTTTTTAGAATATGTAGCAAAAGTAATATTTAGTCAATGAGTAGATGTAATATTTAGTCTATGAGTAGATTTAATATTTAGTCAATGAGTAGATTTAATATTTAGTCAATGAGTAGATTTAATATTTAGTCACTGAGTAGATTTAATATTTAGTCAATCAATGAGTAGATTTAATATCTAGTCAATGAGTAGATTTAATATTTAGTCCCTGGGTAGATTTAATATTTAGTCAATGAGTAGATTTAATATTTAGTCAATGAGTAGATTTAATATTTAGTCCCTGCATAGATTGAATATTTAGTCCCTGCGTAGATTGAATATTTAGTCACTGAGTAGATTTAATATTTAGTCAATGAGTGGATTTTATATTTAGTCAATGAGTAGATTTAATATTTAGTCAATGAGTAGATTTAATATTTAGTCAATCAGTAGATTTAATATTTAGTCAATGAGTAGATTTAATATTTAGTCAATGAGTAGATTTAATATTTAGTCACTGAGTAGATTTAATATCTAGTCAATTAGTAGATTTAATATTTAGTCAATGAGTAGATTTAATATTTAGTCAATGAGTAGATTTAATTTTAGTCACTGAGTGGATTTAATATTTAGTCAATGAGTAGATTTAATAATTAGTCAATGAGTAGATTTAATATTTAGTCACTGAGTGGATTTAATATTTAGTCAATGAGTAGATTAATAATTAGTCAATGAGTAGATTTAATATTTAGTCAATGAGTAGATTTAATATTTAGTCAATGAGTAGATTTAATATTTAGTCAATGAGTAGATTTAATATTTAGTCAATGAGTAGATTTAATATTTAGTCAATGAGTAGATTTAATATTTAGTCACTGAGTAGATTTAATATCTAGTCAATGAGTAGATTTAATATTTAGTCACTGAGTAGATTTAATATTTAGTCAATGAGTAGATTTAATATTTAGTCAATGAGTAGATTTAATATTTAGTCACTGAGTAGATTTATATCTAGTCAATTAGTAGATTTAATATCTAGTCAATGAGTAGATTTAATATTTAGTCACTGAGTGGATTTAATATTTAGTCAATGAGTAGATTTAATATTTAGTCAATGAGTAGATTTAATATTTAGTCAATGAGTAGATTTAATATTTAGTCAATGAGTAGATTTAATATCTAGTCAATGAGTAGATTTAATATTTAGTCAATGAGTAGATTTAATATGTAGTCAATGAGTGGATTTAATATTTAGTCACTGAGTAGATTTAATATTTAGTCTATGAGTAGATTTAATATTTAGTCAATGAGTAGATTTAATATTTAGTCAATGAGTAGATTTAATATTTAGTCAATGAGTAGATTTATATCTAGTCAATGAGTAGATTTAATATTTAGTCAATGAGTAGATTTAATATCTAGTCAATGAGTAGATTTAATATTTAGTCAATGAGTAGATTTAATATTTAGTCACTGAGTAGATTTAATATCTAGTCAATGAGTAGATTTAATATTTAGTCAATCAATGAGTAGATTTAATATCTAGTCAATGAGTAGATTTAATATTTAGTCCCTGCGTAGATTTAATATTTAGTCAATCAATGAGTAGATTTAATATCTAGTCAATGAGTAGATTTAATATTTAGTCCCTGGGTAGATTTAATATTTAGTCAATGAGTAGATTTAATATTTAGTCAATGAGTAGATTTAATATTTAGTCCCTGCATAGATTGAATATTTAGTCCCTGCGTAGATGAATATTTAGTCACTGAGTAGAATCAGAGAGACAGAGAGAGAGAAAGCGATAAAACTGATAGAGAGTGAGACAACGAGTGCGAGACATCATAAAGAGCGAAAGAGTGAGAAAGAGAAAGAGAGAGAGAGAGAGAGAGAGAGAGAGAGAACAAATCTGATGTAATGGTCCAACAGTCGCAAACAACGCTGCAAACTGCGACACTGCTTAATGAACGCTGTTTGTTTGAATAAATGAGGAAAAGTAAGAAAAGACACAAAATAGTGAAATCGTGAAACCATAGCCAGGACGTCTCCGAATGCACCAGAAACAGGTAATGGTAAGTCACAAATTAAAATGAATGTTATTTACGTCACCGAAGATCACCGATCCCTGCGTGTCAAGTAACTCTTCTCTGCCCATTGTTGTACCGTCCTACACCAATCAGTCCTTTCTCTACCCATTGTTGTACCGTCCTACACCAATCAGTCCTTTCTCTACCCATTGTTGTACCATCCTACACCAATCAGCCCTTTCTCTACCCATTGTTGTGCCATCATACTTCAATCAGCCCTTTCTCTACCCATTGTTGTGCTATTCTACACCAATCAGCCCTTGCTCTACCCATTGTTGTACCAGCATACTTCAATCATCCCTTTCTCTACCCATTGTTGTACCATCCTACTTCAATCAGCCCTTTCTCTACCCATTGTTGTACCATCATATTTCAATCAGCCCTTTCTCTACCCATTGTTGTACCATCCTACACCAATCAGCCCTTTCTCTACCCATTGTTGTGCCATCCTACACCAATCAGCCCTTTTCTCTACCCATTGTTGTACCATCATACTTCAATCAGCCCTTTCTCTACCCATTGTTGTGCCATTCTACTCCAATCAGCCCTTGCTCTACCAATTGTTGTACCATCCTACACCAATCAGCCCTTTCTCTGCCAATTCTTGTACCATCCTACACCAATCAGCCCTTTCTCAACCCATTCTTGTACCATCCTACACCAATCAGTCCATTCTCTACCCATTGTTGTACCATCCTACACCAATCAGCCCTTTCTCTATCATTCTTGTACCATCCTACACCAATCAGTCTTTTCTCTACCCATTGTTGTACCATCCTACACCAATCAGCCCATTCTCTACCCATTGTTGTACATCCTACACCAATCAGTCTTTCTCTACCCATTGTTGTACCATCCTACACCAATCACCCCTTTCTCTACCCATTGTTGTACCATCATACTTCAATCAGCCCTTTCTCTACCCATTGTTGTACCATCCTACACCAATCAGCCCTTGCTCTACCCATTCTTGTACCATCCTACACAATCAGCCCTTTCTATACCCATTGTTGTACCATCCTACTTCAATCAGTTCTTTCTCTACCCATTGTTGTACCATCCTACACCAATCATTCCTTTCTCTACCCATTGTTGTACCATCCTACACCAATCAGCCCTTTCTCTACCCATTGTTGTGCCATCATATTTCAATCAGCCCTTTCTCTACCCATTGTTGTACCATCCTACTTCAATCAGCCGTTTCTCTACCCATTGTTGTACCACCATATTTCAATCAGCCCTTTCTCTACCCATTGCTGTACCATCCTACACCAATCAGTCCTTTCTCTACCCATTGTTGTACCATCCTACACCAATCAGCCCTTTCTCTACCCATTGTTGTACCACCATATTTCAATCAGCCCTTTCTCTACCCATTGCTGTACCATCCTACACCAATCAGTCCTTTCTCTACCCATTGTTGTACCATCCTACACCAATCAGCCCTTTCTCTACCCATTGTTGTACCATCATACTTCAATCAGCCCTTTCTCTACCCTTTGTTGTGCCATCCTACACCAATCAGCCCTTGCTCTACCCATTCTTGTACCATCCTACACCAATCAGCCTTTCTATACCCATTGTTGTACCATCCTACTTCAATCAGTCCTTTCTCTACCCATTGTTGTACCATCATACTTCAATCAGCCCTTTCTCTACCCATTGTTGTACCATCATACTTCAATCAGCCCTTTCTCTACCCATTGCTGTGCCATCCTACACCAATCAGTCTTTTCTCTACCCATTGTTGTACCATCCTACACCAATCAGCCCTTTCTCTACCCATTGTTGTACCATCATACTTCAATCAGCCCTTTCTCTACCCATTGTTGTGCCATCCTACACCAATCAGCCCTTTCTCTACCCATTGTTGTACCATCATACTTCAATCAGCCCTTTCTCTACCCATTGTTGTACCATCATACTTCAATCAGCCCTTTCTCTACCCATTGTTGTACCATCATATTTCAATCAGCCCTTTCTCTCCCATTGCTGTACCATCCTACACCAATCAGTCCTTTCTCTACCCATTGTTGTACCATCCTACACCAATCAGCCCTTTCTCTACCATTGTTGTACCATCATACTTCAATCAGCCCTTTCTCTACCCATTGTTGTGCCATCCTACACCAATCAGCCCTTACTCTACCCATTGTTGTGCCATCATACTTCAATCAGCTCTTTCTCTACCCATTGTTGTGCCATCCTACACCAATCAGCCCTTGCTCTACCCATTGTTGTACCATCATACTTCAATCATCCCTATCTCTACCCATTGTTGTACTATCATACTTCAATCAGCCCTTTCTCTACCCATTGTTGTATCATCCTACACCAATCAGTCCTTTCTCTACCCATTGTTGTGCCATCCTACTCCAATCAGCCCTTGCTCTACCAATGTTGTACCATTCTACACCAATCAGTCTTTTCTCTACCCATTGTTTTACCATCCTACACCAGTTAAACTTTCTCTACCCATTGTTTTACCAGCCTACAACAATCAGCCCTTTCTATACCCATTGTTGTACCATCCTACACTAATCCGCATTTTCTTTCTACTCATTGTTGTACCATCCTACACCAATCAGCCATTTCTCTACCAATTGTTGTACCATCCTACACAAATCCGCGTTTTCTTTCTACTCATTGTTGTACCATCCTACATCAATCAGCCATTTCTCTACCCATTGTTGTACCATCCTACACCAATCCGCGTTTTTTGTCTACTCATTGTTGTACCATCCTACATCAATCAGCCATTTCTCTACCCATTGTTGTACCATCCTACAACAATCCGCGTTTTCTTTCTACTCATTGTTGTACCATCCTACACCAATCAGCCATTTCTCTACCCATTGTTGTACCATCCTACACCAATCCGCGTTTTCTTTCTACTCATTGTTGTACCATCTACACAAATCCGCTCTTTCTCTACCCATTGTTGTACCATTCCTACTCCAATTAACTCTTTCTCTACCATTTGTACCATCCTACACCAATCAGCCTTTCTCTATCCATTGTTGTACCATCCTACACATTCAGCTTTTTCTCTACCTATTGTTGTACTATCCTACTCCAATCAGCATTTTCTCTAACCTTTGTACCTTCTTACACCAATCAGGCTTTTCTCTACCCTTTGTACCTTCCTACACCAATCAGGTTTTCTCTACCAATTGTTGTACCATCCTACACCAATTAGCAATTGCTCTACCCATGTTGTACCATCCAACACCAATAAGCCTCGTCCCACACCTATCACTGTATTGACACTTGTCAAGGTTCAATGTGTTACACAAAGGTGGTCAAGAGGTAGGACTTCGGCCTCAGGACGAGAAGGACCTGGGTTCAAAGCCCACCAGAAGTGGTATTGATAAAAAAAAATTACGTGGTTTTTTAAAGACGTCACCTTCCCCAGGTCTCTTGGGTAGTGAGATGTCTGTCCATCTCTGATATCGGTAATAAATAGGAGATCTGTGTACACTCGCGCACGTTAAAGATCCATTTGCCTATTAAAGTCGAAAAGAGTAGGCCACATATATGGCCGATGCCCGGTCAAAAATTATGAGCAAAATCCCCCAACACCGTGGATACCAGTCGACGTTACGAAGTTCGTGCACGTGGGCCAGGATTCTCCTCGAGTTTGAGATTCTCAAGCGGCGGAGCATTTATGGCAGATTCTCAAGCGGGATATCGGATCATTTTATAGGCAGATTCTCAAGCGGGATATCGGGGCATTTATGGCAGATTCTCAAGCGGGATATCGGGGCATTTATGGGCAGATTTTCAAGCGGGATATCGGGGCATTTATGGCAGATTCTCAAGCGGGATATCGGGGCATTTATGGCAGATTCTCAAGCGGGATATCGGGGCATTTATGGCAGATTCTCAAGCGGGATATCGGAGCATTTATGGCAGATTCTGAATCGGGATATCGGAGCATTTATGACAGATTCTCAAGCGGGATATCGGAGCATTTATGGCTTCGTCCGGTGTGCTGTGATGATCTTCCCAATAAGAAAAACAACAAAATAAATAAAGCACAGGGATTATGATCAACGATATCTGGGCACAATATGAACGTGAACAGCTGAGTGAAGCTTAGAAGTAACAATTGCAAAAGTTGAAGGCAAGTTGTTTCAGCTGACGCTTAAGTGGGCACCTCTCATATCCGCGAGGAACGTGCATTCCTAGTGCTATTTTCAGAGTATTTCGTGTTGAAGCAACATTCGTGACCTCTGACACCGGCACAGGTGCCATTTTTGAACTGACATCGAATCACGCGAAAGTCATCAATCATTCCCATTACAATTCCAGAATCTTCTCAGGAGAAGATAAACTGTTAACTAAATGGTAACAGCGTGTCGACAGAGAGCGCCACCATCTCCTCAGCTGTGGAATGCCTGGGAACGCTCTAGGTTTTTGACATCTTAATTTATTTATCTGATTCCTGAGCCAGAATAAAGGTCCTTGACCTTCTAACACTTGTAGCACACTTTTCAGAGCAAAAGTCGCAGTTACCTGCAGAAACAACGTCATCCTGGCAACTCTTTTGTCATTTTTTAAAATTTTTTTCTTTTTGGTTCATGCAGTTCTCGCTACAGCTGATTTTTGTTATCACTTGCTCCCGTGATATTTACAGCTGACTTTTGTTATCACTTGTACCTGTATTGAGAATACAGTATTTGTTGTCTTGTACAGAGTTTGAGAGATACAGTATTTGTTGTCTTGTACAGAGTTTGAGAGATACAGTATTGTTGTCTTGTACAGAGTTTGAGATACAGTATTTGTTGTCATGTACAGAGTTTGAGATACAGTATTTGTTGTCTTGTACAAAGTGTAAGATACAGTATTTGTTGTCTTGTACAAAGTGTAAGATACAGTATTTGTTGTCTTGTACAAAGTGTAAGATACAGTATTTGTTGTCATGTACAAAGTGTAAGATACAGCATTTGTTGTCTTGTACAAAGTGTAAGATACAGTATTTGTTGTCTTGTACAAAGTGTAAGATACAGTATTTGTTGTCTTGTACAAAGTGTAAGATACAGTATTTGTTGTCATGTACAAAGTGTACGATACATTATTTGTTGTCATGTACAAAGTGTAAGATACATTATTTGTTGTCATGTACAAAGTTTGAGATACAGTATTTGTTTGTCATGTACAAAGTGTAAGATACAGTATTTGTGTCATGTACAAAGTTTGAGATACAGTATTTGTTGTCATGTACAAAGTGTAAGATACAGTATTTGTTGTCTTGTACAAAGTTTGAGATACAGTATTTGTTGTCTTGTACAAAGTGTAAGATACAGTATTTGTTGTCATGTACAAAGTGTAAGATACAGTATTTGTTGTCTTGTACAAAGTTTGAGATACAGTATTTGTTGTCTTGTACAAAGTGTAAGATACTGTATTTGTTGTCTTGTACAAAGTTTGAGATACAGTATTGTTGTCATGTACAAAGTGTAAGATACAGTATTTGTTGTCTTGTACAAAGTGTAAGATACAGTATTTGTTGTCTTGTACAAAGTGTAAGATACAGTATTTGTTGTCTTGTACAAATTTAAAGCACTATCTCCAAATTCCATGCCCAGGCAGAGTAGGCAAAGTGAAATGAGGAAGAAAGCACCAATGTTTAAACTTAGCACATGGAACGTAAGGACCTTGCGCCTGGACTTGTTAAATCAAACAAACTGAAAGAAGAGAAAATCAGAACAACAGCCCTCATAGATATACTAAATGTTGATATTGCTCTCCTCCAAGAAACAAGACTCGCAGACTGTGGTTCTGTAAAAGAAGAAAATTATGTGTTTTTTTTTTGACAAGGTCAAAGCCCTGAAAAGCCATGTCTACATGGAGTAGGTTTCGCTGTAAATTACAAGAAAAATGCCGGGAACAAAATATGCCGCTCTATATTGTCTTTGTGAATCTCACACAGGCCTTCGACTCAGTAAATAGAGATGAGCTCTACGTGGTGTTAGAAAACATAGGCTGCCCACATAAATTACTTAAGCTGATTATGTCCTTTTATGACAACATGGATACTAAAATCCACTTTGATGGAAGTTCATCAGAGAGTTTTAAAGTCAACAAACGGAGTGAAACAGGGATGTGTCCTCGCCCCCATAATTTTTTGGCATATTTTTTGCTGCCTTTCTAAATTACGCCTTCGAAAATAGATCAGGAGATATTTACATTCGCACAAGATCAGATGGCTCACTGTTCAACTTAGCACGACTAAGATCAAAAACCAAAACAAATGTTGCCCTACTTTAAGAACTTTTATTTGCTGCCGATGCAGCTCTAGTCGCTCATAGTGAAGCCACCCTACAATCGCTGATCAACAACCTGGACAAAGCATGCTACCTTTTTCACTGTCAATTAGTGTTCATAAAACAGTAATACTAAGTCAAGGCGACATCAAACCTCTATTAATCACTCTAAAAGATTGTCCATTAGAATCAGTTCAGAAATGCACCTATCTTGGATCCACAATTACGCAAACCACTTCTCTTAATTATGAAATAAACAGTCGAATTGGTAAGGCAGCTACGACTTTCGGCAAACTCACAGAAAGGGCCTGGAACAACACGAAACTAACACTGAAGACCAACTCTTAATATATCAAAATTGTGTGCTTAGTACACTATATGGATCTGAAACCTGGACAACATGCTCAAATGACGAAAAAAAGACTAAATGTCTTCCACATGCGGTGTCTCCGCAGAATAATGCACATCAAATGACAGGACAAAATAACCAACTTAACTGTCCTGCACGTGCTAAGACCCCAACAATCATGTCGATGCTCAGAAGCCGAAGACTAAGATGGCTGGGGCACGCCCAACGAATGGAAGAAAAACCCATCCCGAAGCAAATACTATATGGTGAACTAATACATGGAAAAAGACAGACAGACTAATACATGGATATCGGCAGACCTAAACTACGATATAGAGATATATGTAAATCATCTCTGAATGACTTCTCCATTTGTGAAAATGAATGAGAACATCTGGCAAGTGATCACACATCATGGAGAGTATGTATTAGGAATGGCATAACATCATTTGAGACTGTGCTAAGGCAAAACTTAGAAGAGAAAAGACTCATGAAAAAGGATGGAAAACCCTGTGGATCAGTGGGCCTGACTTGCTCATTCCGTGGCCGTGTGTGTTTGTCAAACATTGGTAGAATTAGCCACAAGAAAAGCTGCTCGACAAAAACAAAACCTCAACAAACAAAAATACACAATAGCCTCCACTAGACCATCTGACAATTCGAAAAGGGCCATACATATGTACTGAGTTTGAGAGTATTTATTATATTGTACATAGTTTGAGATACAGTATTTGTTGTCTTGTACATAGTTTGAGATTCAGTATTTATTGTATTGTACATAGTTTGAGATACAGTATTTGTTGTCTTGTACATAGTTTGAGATACAGTATTTGTTGTCTTGTACATAGTTTGAGATACAGTATTTGTTGCCTTGCCTTCTTGTGAAGACCAAATTCTTTGACTTTGCTCAAGTTCTCTAACCAATATATGTGTCATGGTCGATCTTTTAATGTTGTAAATAAATGAAACGTCACAGAACTAAAGTAGATTATGATCCAACAGCGTTAGAAAGTGACGCTAGAAATACCTTGGTCCCGATCTCAGGATGGACGTTAGAAAGTGACGCTAGAAATACTTGATCACGATCTCAGAATGGACGTTAGAAAGTGACGCTAGAAATACCTTGGTCATGATCTCAGGATGGACGTTAGAAAGTGACGCTAGAAATACCTTGGTCATGATCTCAGAATGGACGTTAGAAAGTGACGCTAGAAATACCTTGGTCATGATCTCAGGATGGACGTTAGAAAGTGACGCTAGAAATACCTTGATCATGATCTCAGAATGGACGTTAGAAAGTGACGCTAGAGATACCTTGGTCACGATCTCAGAATGGATGTTAGAAAGTGACGCTAGAAATACCTTGGTCATGATCTCAGAATGGACGTTAGAAAGTGACGCTAGAAATACCTTGGTCACGATCTCAGGATGGACGTTAGAAAGTGACGCTAGAAATACCTTGGTCATGATCTCAGAATGGACGTTAGAAAGTGACGCTAGAAATACCTTGATCACGATCTCAGAATGGACGTTAGAAAGTGACGCTAGAAATACCTTGGTCACGATCTCAGGATGGACGTTAGAAAGTGACGCTAGAGATACCTTGGTCACGATCTCAGAATGGACGTTAGAAAGTAACGCTAGAAATACCTTGGTCACGATCTCAGAATGGACGTTAGAAAGTGACGCTAGAAATACCTTGATCACGATCTCAGAATGGACGTTAGAAAGTGACGCTAGAGATACCTTGGTCACGATCTCAGAATGGACGTTAGAAAGTGACGCTAGAAATACTTGATCACGATCTCAGAATGGACGTTAGAAAGTAACGCTAGAAATACCTTGATCACGATCTCAGAATGGACGTTAGAAAGTGACGCTAGAGATACCTTGGTCACGATCTCAGAATGGATGTTAGAAAGTGACGCTAGAAATACCTTGATCATGATCTCAGAATGGACGTTAGAAAGTAACGCTAGAAATACCTTGATCACGATCTCAGAATGGACGTTAGAAAGTGACGCTAGAAATACCTTGATCATGATCTCAGAATGGACGTTAGAAAGTAACGCTAGAGATACCTTGATCATGATCTCAGAATGGACGTTAGAAAGTAACGCTAGAGATACCTTTGATCATGATCTCAGAATGGACGTTAGAAAGTGACGCTAGAAATACCTTGATCACGATCTCAGAATGGACGTTAGAAAGTGACGCTAGAAATACCTTGATCATGATCTCAGAATGGACGTTAGAAAGTAACGCTAGAAATACCTTGATCATGATCTCAGAATGGACGTTAGAAAGTAACGCTAGAAATACCTTGATCATGATCTCAGAATGGACGTTAGAAAGTGACGCTAGAAATACCTTGATCATGATCTCAGAATGGACGTTAGAAAGTAACGCTAGAAATACCTTGATCACGATCTCAGAATGGACGTTAGAAGGCAACTGTACCTGGCTCTTATATAGAGACCAGAAGGTATCAGAAAACAGGGAAGACCAAAAGAATCCCTGTGTAGTACCATCATCAAAGAGAGCGTATCTATGAGTACAGAAACAAACAAGAACTAAAACAGGTTGTGTCTGACTGTTAAACATGGACAACTAGGACTTCTGCCCTTAGCGCCGTATTCAGACCGAAAAGATGATCAATCTAAAATGAATGCCTGGCCATGGTTTTCCTTTTCATATTAAGTGTTGACAATCTTTGTTAATTTCTTGAAGTAAAACAATTCATTTCTTGAAGTAAAACAATTCATTTCTTGAAGTAAAACAATTCATTTCTTGAAGTAAAACAATTCATTTCTTTAAGTAAAACAAATCATTTTTTGAAGTAAAGCAATTCATTTCTTTAAGTAAAACAATTCATTTCTTGAAGTAAAACAATTCATTTCTTGAAGTAAAACAATTCATTTCTTAAGTAAAACAATTCATTTCTTGAAGTAAACAATTCATTTCTTTAAGTAAAACAATTCATTTCTTGAAGTAAAACAATTCATTTCTTGAAGTAAAACAATTCATTTCTTTAAGTAAAACAATTCATTTCTTTGCTCAGTTAAAATTTAAAAAAAAATACAGAACTTTTTCTCCAAATTCATTATTTAATGTTTTTGCTAATTTTTTTTTCTCCAATTGAACCATTTAGTGTCTTAACCCATTCTTTTCAAATAAAGTTGTTGATGTATTGGGCTATATTTTCTCAACAATAAACAAAATCGTTTACGTCCGTTCCAGGTTTAATTTCACTGCAAACATATCTCTTCTAGATCAAGGATTTCACATTTGAGCTCAATGCATTAGATTTGACAGGTTCAAGCACAATTCTCAAGCTCAAGTCCACATTTCTTCTGCCTCTTCTACTCTTCCTCTTCTGCTTTTTTCCTTTTAGCTCCCTGTGGAGTACAGGTCTTCAACAAACACTTTCCAAACCGTTCTGTCTTTTGTCATTTTGTTAAAATCGTTCCATGTATTCCCCATCTTCATCTCTGCTCCCATGTGTCTTCTCCAGGAACATTTTGGTCTGCTTGTGTCTATCCCTGGGGATTCCAAATAAGGGCTTCTTGTGTAATACTCTCAGTCGGCTTTCGTTGTGTGTCCTATCCAGCGCTATCATCTTTCTTGTAACTCATTGTCCACTGGTATTTGACTGGTACTTTTCCATAATTCTATGTTAGTGATTTGATCCTGCCACATCCATCCTTTTATTCTGCGCAAGAACCCATTAATGAAGGTTTGTATCTTCGTTATTGTCATTTATGTTGTTTTCCATGTTTCACAGCCATATAATAGGTCTAACTTAACATTTGAATTTGAAATCCTTATGTTTGTATTTAACCTAATTTCTTTGGATTACCATATGTTTCCTAGTGCAACGAATGCTCCTCTTGCTTTTTGCATCCTTATTTGGTATCGTTCTCTGTTCCATCTTCTTTGTCTATATTACTGCCCAGATATATGTCAGATTTCAATATTTCTCCTATTGTTATTTGCTTATTGCCAACCGCATTAATTTTCATAACTTCAACCTTATCTCTATTCTCAATCCCAGCTGTTGTGATCTATCATCAAGTATGCTCGTTTTATCTTGCATCTGTTTATGATTATGTGGCAGGAGAGCTATGTCATCAGCAAAGCCATTAAGTTGTTTGCTCGGTGACCATTGGATTCAATTACACAATTATCAATATAAGCATCACTTCGTGCACCTCTCTACCAAGTTCTCACATTTTACTTCTTTATTTTTCTATTTTCCATTTCCTCTCCATCTACTTCACAAAGTTCAACTTTTACGTTTTTTTCCTTTATCTCTTTCCTTTATCATTTATCCCTCTCCCCATTTTTATGTTTAATTAAAGCAACAACCACTAACCATAACTGCAGTCTTACTACAACATATATAAAGCTTGTTATCAGTGATAGTAATGGCGGATAACTGTGTTATCAGTGATAGTAAGACGGCTGATAACTATGATATCAGTGATAGTAAGACCGCGGATAACTGTTATCAATGATAGTAATATGGAAGATAACTGTTTTATCAGTGATAGTAAGGACGGCTGATAACTGTGATATCAGTAATAGTAAGACCGCGGATAACTTTGATAACTGTGATAGTATGACGGCGAATAACTTTATATCTGTTATCTGCCGTCTTACTATCACAACTATCACTGTTATCCGCCGTCTTACTATCACAACTATCACTGTTATCCGCCGTCTTACTATCACAGATATCACTGCTATCCGCCATCTTACTATCACAACTATCATTGCTATCCGCCGTCTTACTATCACTACTATCACTGCTATCTGCCGTCTTACTATCACAGATATCACTGCTATCTGCCGTCTTACTATCACAGATATCACTGCTATCCGCCATCTTACTATCACAACTATCACTGCTATCCGCCGTCTTACTATCACTACTATCACTGTTATCTGCCGTCTTACTATCACAACTATCAATGTTATCCGCCGTCTTACTATCACTACTAACACTGTTATCTGCCGCCTTACTATCACAGATATCACTGCTATCCGCCGTCTTACTATCCTAACTATCACTGTTATCTGCCGTCTTACTATCACATATATCACTGCTATCCGCCGTCTTACTATCACTACTATCACTGCTATCCGCCGTCTTACTATCCCAACTATCACTGCTATCCGCCGTTTTACTATCACTGCTATCACTGTCTTATTATCACGCCTATCACTGCTATCTGCCGTCTTACTATAACAACTATCACTGTTATCTGCCGTCTTACTATCACAGATATCACTGCTATCCGCCGTCTTACTATCACAACTATCACTGCTATCCGCCGTCTTACTATCACAGCTATCACTGTTATCCGACGTCTTACTATCACAACTATCACTGCTATCCGCCGTCTTACTATCACTGCTATCCGCCGTCTTACTATCACTGCTATCCGCCGTCTTACTATCACTGCTATCCGCCGTCTTACTATCACAGCTATCCGCCGTCTTACTATCACATCTATCACTGCTATCCGCCGTCTTACTATCACAGCTATCACTGCTATCCGCCGTCTTACTATCACTGCCATTCGCTGTCTTACTATCACAACTATCACTGCTATCCGCCGTCTTACTATCACAGCTATCACTGCTATCCGCTGTCTTACTATCACAGCTATCACTGCCATCCGCTGTCTTACTATCACGGATATCACTGCTATCCGCCGTCTTACTATCACAACTATCACGGCTATCCGCCGTCTAATATCACAGCTATCACTTCTATCCGCCGTCTTACTATCACAGCTATCACTGCTATCCGCCGTCTTACTATCACAGCTATCACTGCTATCCGCCGTCTTACTATCACAGCTATCCGCTGTCTTACTATCACAGCTATCACTGCCATTCGCTGTCTTACTATCACAGCTATCACTGCCATTCGCTGTCTTACTATCACAGTTATCACTGCCATTCGCTGTCTTACTATCACAGCTATCACTGCCATTCGCTGTCTTACTATCACAGCTATCACTGCCATTCGCTGTCTTACTATCACAGCTATCATTGCTATCCGCCGTCTTACTATCACAGCCATTCGCTGTCTTACTATCACAACTATCACTGCTATCCGCCGTCTTACTATCACAGCTATCACTGCTATCCGCCGTCTTACTATCACTACTATCACTGTTATCTGCCGTCTTACTATTACAGATATCACTGCTATCCGCCGTCTTACTATCACAACTATCACTGTTATCTGCCGTCTACTATCACAACTATCATTGTTATCTGCCGTCTTACTATCACAACTATCACTGTTATCTGCCGTCTTACTATCACTACTATCACTGTTATCTGCCGTCTTACTATCACAACTATCATTGTTATCTGCCTTCTTACTATCACTACTATCACTGTTATCTGCCGTCTTACTATCACAACTATCACTGTTATCCGCCGTCTTACTATCACTACTATCACTGTTATCTGCCGCCTTACTATCACAGATATCACTGCTATCCGCCGTCTTACTATCCCAACTATCACTGTTATCTGCCGTCTTACTATCACAGATATCACTGCTATCCGCCGTCTTACTATCACTACTATCACTGCTATCCGCCGTCTTACTATCCCAACTATCACTGCTATCACTGTCTTATTATCACGCCTATCACTGCTATCTGCCGTTTTACTATAACAACTATCACTGTTATCTGCCGTCTTACTATCACAGATATCACAGCTATCCGCCGTCTTACTATCACAACTATCACTGCTATCCGCCGTCTTACTATCACAACTATCACTGCTATCTGCCGTCTTACTATAACAACTATCACTGTTATCTGCCGTCTTACTATCACAGATATCACTGCTATCCGCCGTCTTACTATCACAACTATCACTGCTATCCGCCGTCTTACTATCACAGCTATAACTGTTATCCGCCGTCTCACTATCACAACTATCACTGCTATCCGCCGTCTTACTATCACAACTATCACTGCTATCCGCCGTTTACTATCACTGTTATCCGCCGTCTACTATTACAGCTATCACTGTCTTACTATCACTGCTATCACTGCTATCTGCCGTCTTACTATCACAGCTATCACTGCTATCCGCCGTCTTACTATCACAGCTATCACTGCTGTCCGCCGTCTTTCTATCACAGCTATCACTGCCATTCGCTGTATTACTATCACTGCTATCCGCCGTCTTACTATCACAGCTATCCGTTGTCTTACTATCACAGCTATCACTGCCATTCGCTGTCTTACTATCACAGCTATCACTGCCATTCGCTGTCTTACTATCACAGTTATCACTGCCATTCGCTGTCTTACTATCACAGCTATCACTGCCATTCGCTGTCTTACTATCACAGCTATCACTGCCATTCGCTGTCTTACTATCACAGCTATCATTGCTATCCGCCGTCTTACTATCACAGCCATTCGCTGTCTTACTATCACAACTATCACTGCTATCCGCCGTCTTACTATCACAGCTATCACTGCTATCCGCCGTCTTACTATCACTACTATCACTGTTATCTGCCGTCTTACTATCACAGATATCACTGCTATCCGCCGTCTTACTATCACAACTATCACTGTTATCTGCCGTCTTACTATCACAACTATCATTGTTATCTGCCGTCTTACTATCACTACTATCACTGTTATCTGCCGTCTTACTATCACTACTATCACTGTTATCTGCCGTCTTACTATCACAACTATCATTGTTATCTGCCTTCTTACTATCACTACTATCACTGTTATCTGCCGTCTTACTATCACAACTATCACTGTTATCCGCCGTCTTACTATCTCTACTATCACTGTTATCTGCCGCCTTACTATCACAGACATCACTGCTATCCGCCGTCTTACTATCACAACTATCACTGTTATCTGCCGTCTTACTATCACAGATATCACTGCTATCCGCCGTCTTACTATCACTACTATCACTGCTATCACTGTCTTATTATCACGCTATCACTGCTATCTGCCGTTTTACTATAACAACTATCACTGTTATCTGCCGTCTTACTATAACAACTATCACTGTTATCTGCCGTCTTACTATCACAGATATCACTGCTATCCGCCCGTCTTACTATCACAACGATCACTGCTATCCGCCGTCTTACTATCACAGCTATAACTGTTATCCGCCGTCTCACTATCACAACTATCACTGCTATCCGCCGTCTTACTATCACAACTATCACTGCTATCCGCCGTTTTACTATCACTGCTATCCGCCGTCTTACTATTACAGCTATCACTGTTTACTATCACTGCTATCACTGCTATCTGCCGTCTTACTATCACAGCTATCACTGCTATCCGCCGTCTTACTATCACAGCTATCACTGCTGTCCGCCGTCTTTCTATCACAGCTATCACTGCCATTCGCTGTATTACTTTCACAGCTATCACTGCAATCCGCCGTCTTACTATCACAGCTATCACTGCTATCCGCCGTCTTACTATCACTGCTATCCGCCGTCTTACTATCACTGCTATCCGCCGTCTTACTATCACAGCTATCCGCCGTCTTACTATCACTGCTATCCGCCGTCTTACTATCACTGCTATCCGCCGTCTTACTGTCAATGCTATCCGCCGTCTTACTATCACTGATATCCGCCGTCTTACTATCACAGCTATCACTGCTATCACTGCTATCCGCTGTCTTACTATCACATCTATCACTGCTATCCGCCGTCTTACTATCACAGCTATCACTGCTATCCGCCGTCTTACTATCACTGCCATTCGCTGTCTTACTATCACAACTATCACTGCTATCCGCCGTCTTACTATCACAGCTATCACTGCTATCCGCTGTCTTACTATCACTGCCATCCGCTGTCTTACTATCACGGCTATCACTGCTATCCGTCGTCTTACTATCACAACTATCACTGCTATCCGCCGTCTTACTATCACAGCTATCACTGCTATCCGCCGTCTTACTATCACAGCTATCACTGCTATCCGCCGTCTTACTATCACAGCTATCCGCTGTCTTACTATCACAGCTATCACTGCCATTCGCTGTCTTACTATCACAGCTATCACTGCCATTCGCTGTCTTGCTATCACAGCTATCACTGCCATTCGCTGTCTTACTATCACAGCTATCACTGCCATTCGCTGTCTTACTATCACAGCTATCACTGCCATTCGCTGTCTTACTATCACAGCTATCACTGTCATTCGCTGTCTTACTATCACAGCTATCATTGCTATCCGCCATCTTACTATCACTGCCATTCGCTGTCTTACTATCACAGCTATCACTGCTAGCCGCCGTCTTACTATCATTGCTATCCGCCGTCTTACTATCACTGCTATCCGTCGTCTTACTTTCATTGCTATCCGCCGTCTTACTATCACTGCTATCCGCCGTCTTACTATCACTGCTATCCGCCCGTCTTACTGTCACTGCTATCCGCCGTCTTACTATCACAGCTATCTCTGCTATCACTGCTATCCGCCGTCTTACTATCACAGATATCACTGCTATCACTGCTATCCGCCGTCTTACTATCACAGCTATCACTGCTATCACTGCTATCCGCCGTCTTACTATCACAGCTATCACTGCTATCCGCCGTCTTACTATCACTGCCATTCGCTGTCTTACTATCACAACTATCACTGCTATCCGCCGTCTTACTATCACAGCTATCACTGCTATCCGCTGTCTTACTATCACAGCTATCACTGCCATCCGCTGTCTTACTATCACGGCTATCACTGCTATCCGCCGTCTTACTATCACAACTATCACTGCTATCCGCCGTCTTAATATCACAGCTATCACTGCTATCCGCCGTCTTACTATCACAGCTATCACTGCCATTCGATGTCTTACTATCACAGCTATCACTGCCATTCGCTGTCTTACTATCACTCATTCTGCCTCTTATTTCCCACCAGCAAAAATCAGTTGCCTTATTACCGTTATCCTAGAATGATTTTCCTTCAGACAAATACAACACCTTGGGACGGCAAGAATGGGACCTTAGGACGTCAAGAGTTGGGTATTGGGATATTAAGAGTTTGGTCTTGGGACAGCAAGATTGGAGCCTTGGGATGGCAAGAACGGGACTTAGGATGGCAAGAGTTGGGTATTGGGATATTAAGAGTTTGGCCTTGGGACAGCAAGATTGGAGCCTTAGGATGGCAAGAACGGGACTTTAGGATGGCAAGAACGGGACCTTAGTAAGGGCAAGAACGGGACCTTAGGATGGCAGAACGGGACCTTAGAATGGCAAGAACGGGACCTTAGGATGGCAAGAACGGGACCTTAGTAAGGGCAAGAACGGGACCTTAGATTGGCAAGAACGGGACCTTAGGATGGCAAGAACGGGACCTTAGTAAGGGCAAGAACGGGACCTTAGGATGGCAAGAACGGGACCTTAGAATGGCAAGAACGGGACCTTAGGATGGCAAGAACGGGACCTTAGTAAGGGCAAGAACGGACCTTAGGATGGCAAGAACGGGACCTTAGAATGGCAAGAACGGGACCTTAGGATGGCAAGAACGGGACTTTAGGATGGCAAGAACGGGACCTTAGTAAGGGCAAGAACGGGACCTTAGGATGGCAAGAACGGGACCTTAGGATGGCAAGAAACGGGACCTTAGGATGGCAAGAACGGGACCTTAGTAAGGGCAAGAACGGGACCTTAGGATGGCAAGAACGGGACCTTAGAATGGCAAGAGCGGGACCTTAGGATGGCAAGAACGGGACCTTAGTAAGGGCAAGAACGGGACCTTAGGATGGCAAGAACGGGACCTTAGTAAGGGCAAGAACGGGACCTTAGGATGGCAAGAACGGGACCTTAGGATGGCAAGAACGGGACCTTAGGATGGCAAGAACGGGACCTTAGGATGGCAAGAAAGTAACTGAAGGAGGATTTGTAATATTGTTTTTTTTTCATAAAAAAAGTGAGACAATTAATATAAAGCTTAATTAGACTCTCAAACTGATAGTGTTGTTCCGTGGCAGATGTTTGCATAACTGAACTGGACGTAGATGTAGAATGTGTTTTAGCGAGATTGTACCAAATAAATTTCTCAAATGAAGTAATCGTGGAAATTCGTCAAAAAAAAAAAAAATTGGTTCTTTCAACACCTCGAAATATTGTTAATAAAAATAAAAGACTTAAAAAACTTATATACAATTGATTATAAACTGCGTTTTATTTCAAACAGACCACAAATCGTGCTGAAGTCGGATGTGTTGGGCCGAAGGCGTAAATATCAGTTATACTGCAAACCACAACACAACGCAGACACACCCACTTAAAGTCCTTTTAAGGACGGATGATGAAGAGGAATTCTATAGCTAGTAGAATACTTTAGAATATTTTAGTCATCGGGCGAACGCAAGCAAGCAAGCAAACAGACCACAATTAACAAATGTATTAAAACAACGGGACGGCCAAAATATTTGACAAAAAATGTTTCTGTTAAGCTCAAACGATTGGTCGGTTTACTCTATGGTCGGCATCATCATTCCAGGATAGATGAGGCTGCTGACAGTTGTTCGTTGTAGACTGTGGCGATAACAGATTCAGAATCATGTTTATGGCGCACATTTAAACTTTGTACACATAAATAAGAAGAGAAATCAGTTGTACTAAAGAGATATATCTAAACTATTGACTAAATGGGGGTACGGGAGGGGGACACGAGAAGTACATTATATGTTGTTATTGTGTCAACAGGAAAATCGACGACGAAAGAAGTGGAGGTCACAGAAACATCTCGACAAAATAAATAGAATATATATATATATATAATCATCATGAAGTACGATGCCAGCTGGCGAAGGTAATCATGTCTCTCCACAACTTTCGAGCTCGACAGTTATTTATCATTTCTGTTGTTTCCCTTCTGCTAAGCCATTCTCTTATATATATGTATATGTATATATATATGTATATATACGTATGTATATATATATATATATATATATTATATATATATTAAAGATATATGGAGAGTGCTTCAATTTTCATATACATGTAATTATAGTTATGTCACGTGATGCCATCACGGTACAAACAAATGTTGTGTCAGCGTCACTTATTATCCACAGAATCGATGAATCAACAATGACCTTCACATCAGCCTTGGAAACTATAGTCAACACACTTATTAAGATACTTTATAACAGCACGATAAAAAATATGACGAGAAATGATGGACTAAAATATTTCTATCTGCGTGGTTCTTCTCTAGTTAACACAGTGGAGTATTCTCTATGCTACCGCAGCTACCGACGGTAGCCTGAACATATTAACGAAATACAAAAGGAAATGATAATTTATTATATTTTTTTCATAATTATATTAAACATTTTCGAATATTCTATTACACATTTCGTAGACCAATATGATTTATTTGCTTTGATTTGCATTTATTAAAGCAAGGTTTTCCTATGGCCACTATAACGTTTGTGAATGAAACAGAAACTAAGTTAGCACATGAAACCGCTAATAAGCAGCGGTACAGTTCTCTTTCTCTCCGACTTACTATCACTGCTATCCGCCGTCTTACTATAACTGCTATCCGCCGTCTTACTATCACTGCTATCCGCCGTCTTACTATCACAGCTATCCGCCGTCTTACTATCACATCTATCACTGCTATCCGCCGTCTTACTATCACAGCTATCACTGCTATCCGCCGTCTTACTATCACTGCCATTCGCTGTCTTACTATCACAACTATCACTGCTATCCGCCGTCTTACTATCACAGCTATCACTGCTATCCGCTGTCTTACTATCACAGCTATCACTGCCATCCGCTGTCTTACTATCACGGATATCACTGCTATCCGCCGTCTTACTATCACAACTATCACGGCTATCCGCCGTCTTAATATCACAGCTATCAGTTCTATCCGCCGTCTTACTATCACAGCTATCACTGCTATCCGCCGTCTTACTATCACAGCTATCACTGCTATCCGCCGTCTTACTATCACAGCTATCCGCTGTCTACTATCACAGCTATCACTGCCATTCGCTGTCTTACTATCACAGCTATCACTGCCATTCGCTGTCTTACTATCACAGTTATCACTGCCATTCGCTGTCTTACTATCACAGCTATCACTGCCATTCGCTGTCTTGCTATCACAGCTATCACTGCCATTCGCTGTCTTACTATCACAGCTATCATTGCTATCCGCGTCTTACTATCACAGCCATTCGCTGTCTTACTATCACAACTATCACTGCTATCCGCCGTCTTACTATCACAGCTATCACTGCTATCCGCCGTCTTACTATCACTACTATCACTGTTATCTGCCGTCTTACTATCACAGATATCACTGCTATCCGCCGTCTTACTATCACAACTATCACTGTTATCTGCCGTCCTTACTATCACAACTATCATTGTTATCTGCCGTCTTACTATCACAACTATCACTGTTATCTGCCGTCTTACTATCACTACTATCACTGTTATCTGCCGTCTTACTATCACAACTATCATTGTTATCTGCCTTCTTACTATCACTACTATCACTGTTATCTGCCGTCTTACTATCACAACTATCACTGTTATCCGCCGTCTTACTATCACTACTATCACTGTTATCTGCCGCCTTACTATCACAGATATCACTGCTATCCGCCGTCTTACTATCCCAACTATCACTGTTATCTGCCGTCTTACTATCACAGATATCACTGCTATCCGCCGTCTTACTATCACTACTATCACTGCTATCCGCCGTCTTACTATCCCAACTATCACTGGTATCACTGTCTTATTATCACGCCTATCACTGCTATCTGCCGTTTTACTATAACAACTATCACTGTTATCTGCCGTCTTACTATCACAGATATCACAGCTATCCGCCGTCTTACTATCACAACTATCACTGCTATCCGCCGTCTTACTATCACAACTATCACTGCTATCTGCCGTCTTACTATAACAACTATCACTGTTATCTGCCGTCTTACTATCACAGATATCACTGCTATCCGCCGTCTTACTATCACAACTATCACTGCTATCCGCCGTCTTACTATCACAGCTATAACTGTTATCCGCCGTCTCACTATCACAACTATCACTGCTATCCGCCGTCTTACTATCACAACTATCACTGCTATCCGCCGTTTTACTATCACTGCTATCCGCCGTCTTACTATTACAGCTATCACTGTCTACTATCACTGCTATCACTGCTATCTGCCGTCTTACTATCACAGCTATCACTGCTATCCGCCGTCTTACTATCACAGCTATCACTGCTGTCCGCCGTCTTTCTATCACAGCTATCACTGCCATTCGCTGTATTACTATCACAGCTATCACTGCTATCCGCCGTCTTACTATCACAGCTATCCGCTGTCTTACTATCACAGCTATCACTGCCATTCGCTGTCTTACTATCACAGCTATCACTGCCATTCGCTGTCTTACTATCACAGTTATCACTGCCATTCGCTGTCTTACTATCACAAGCTATCACTGCCATTCGCTGTCTTACTATCACAGCTATCACTGCCATTCGCTGTCTTACTATCACAGCTATCATTGCTATCCGCCGTCTTACTAACACAGCCATTCGCTGTCTTACTATCACAACTATCACTGCTATCCGCCGTCTTACTATCACAGCTATCACTGCTATCCGCCGTCTTACTATCACTACTATCACTGTTATCTGCCGTCTTACTATCACAGATATCACTGCTATCCGCCGTCTTACTATCACAACTATCACTGTTATCTGCCGTCTTACTATCACAACTATCATTGTTATCTGCCGTCTTACTATCACTACTATCACTGTTATCTGCCGTCTTACTATCACTACTATCACTGTTATCTGCCGTCTTACTATCACAACTATCATTGTTATCTGCCTTCTTACTATCACTACTATCACTGTTATCTGCCGTCTTACTATCACAACTATCACTGTTATCCGCCGTCTTACTATCACTACTATCACTGTTATCTGCCGCATTACTATCACAGATATCACTGCTATCCGCCGTCTTACTATCCCAACTATCACTGTTATCTGCCGTCTTACTATCACAGATATCACTGCTATCCGCCGTCTTACTATCACTACTATCACTGCTATCCGCCGTCTTACTATCCCAACTATCACTGCTATCACTGTCTTATTATCACGCCTATCACTGCTATCTGCCGTTTTACTATAACAACTATCACTGTTATCTGCTGTCTTACTATCACAGATATCACAGCTATCCGCCGTCTTACTATCACAACTATCACTGCTATCCGCCGTCTTACTATCACAACTATCACTGCTATCTGCCGTCTTACTATAACAACTATCACTGTTATCTGCCGTCTTACTATCACAGATATCACTGCTATCCGCCGTCTTACTATCACAACGATCACTGCTATCCGCCGTCTTACTATCACAACTATCACTGCTATCCGCCGTTTTACTATCACTGCTATCTGCCGTCTTACTATTACAGCTATCACTGTCTTACTATCACTGCTATCACTGCTATCTGCCGTCTTACTATCACAGCTATCACTGCTATCCGCCGTCTTACTATCACAGCTATCACTGCTGTCCGCCGTCTTCTATCACAGCTATCACTGCCATTCGCTGTATTACTATCACAGCTATCACTGCTATCCGCCGTCTTACTATCACAGCTATCACTGCTATCCGCCGTCTTACTATCACTGCTATCCGCCGTCTTACTATCACTGCTATCCGCCGTCTTACTATCACAGCTATCCGCCGTCTTACTATCACTGCTATCCGCCGTCTTACTATAACTGCTATCCGCCGTCTTACTATCACTGCTATCCGCCGTCTTACTATCACAGCTATCCGCCGTCTTACTATCACATCTATCACTGCTATCCGCCGTCTTACTATCACAGCTATCACTGCTATCCGCCGTCTTACTATCACTGCCATTCGCTGTCTTACTATCACAACTATCACTGCTATCCGCCGTCTTACTATCACAGCTATCACTGCTATCCGCTGTCTTACTATCACAGCTATCACTGCCATCCGCTGTCTTACTATCACGGATATCACTGCTATCCGCCGTCTTACTATCACAACTATCACGGCTATCCGCCGTCTTAATATCACAGCTATCAGTTCTATCCGCCGTCTTACTATCACAGCTATCACTGCTATCCGCCGTCTTACTATCACAGCTATCACTGCTATCCGCCGTCTTACTATCACAGCTATCCGCTGTCTTACTATCACAGCTATCACTGCCATTCGCTGTCTTACTATCACAGCTATCACTGCCATTCGCTGTCTTACTATCACAGTTATCACTGCCATTCGCTGTCTTACTATCACAGCTATCACTGCCATTCGCTGTCTTGCTATCACAGCTATCACTGCCATTCGCTGTCTTACTATCACAGCTATCATTGCTATCCGCGTCTTACTATCACAGCCATTCGCTGTCTTACTATCACAACTATCACTGCTATCCGCCGTCTTACTATCACAGCTATCACTGCTATCCGCCGTCTTACTATCACTACTATCACTGTTATCTGCCGTCTTACTATCACAGATATCACTGCTATCCGCCGTCTTACTATCACAACTATCACTGTTATCTGCCGTCTTACTATCACAACTATCATTGTTATCTGCCGTCTTACTATCACAACTATCACTGTTATCTGCCGTCTTACTATCACTACTATCACTGTTATCTGCCGTCTTACTATCACAACTATCATTGTTATCTGTCTTCTTACTATCACTACTATCACTGTTATCTGCCGTCTTACTATCACAACTATCACTGTTATCCGCCGTCTTACTATCACTACTATCACTGTTATCTGCCGCCTTACTATCACAGATATCACTGCTATCCGCCGTCTTACTATCCCAACTATCACTGTTATCTGCCGTCTTACTATCACAGATATCACTGCTATCCGCCGTCTTACTATCACTACTATCACTGCTATCCGCCGTCTTACTATCCCAACTATCACTGGTATCACTGTCTTATTATCACGCCTATCACTGCTATCTGCCGTTTTACTATAACAACTATCACTGTTATCTGCCGTCTTACTATCACAGATATCACAGCTATCCGCCGTCTTACTATCACAACTATCACTGCTATCCGCCGTCTTACTATCACAACTATCACTGCTATCTGCCGTCTTACTATAACAACTATCACTGTTATCTGCCGTCTTACTATCACAGATATCACTGCTATCCGCCGTCTTACTATCACAACTATCACTGCTATCCGCCGTCTTACTATCACAGCTATACTGTTATCCGCCGTCTCACTATCACAACTATCACTGCTATCCGCCGTCTTACTATCACAACTATCACTGCTATCCGCCGTTTTACTATCACTGCTATCCGCCGTCTTACTATTACAGCTATCACTGTCTTACTATCACTGCTATCACTGCTATCTGCCGTCTTACTATCACAGCTATCACTGCTATCCGCCGTCTTACTATCACAGCTATCACTGCTGTCCGCCGTCTTTCTATCACAGCTATCACTGCCATTCGCTGTATTACTATCACAGCTATCACTGCTATCCGCCGTCTTACTATCACAGCTATCCGCTGTCTTACTATCACAGCTATAACTGCCATTCGCTGTCTTACTATCACAGCTATCACTGCCATTCGCTGTCTTACTATCACAGTTATCACTGCCATTCGCTGTCTTACTATCACAGCTATCACTGCCATTCGCTGTCTTACTATCACAGCTATCACTGCCATTCGCTGTCTTACTATCACAGCTATCATTGCTATCCGCCGTCTTACTAACACAGCCATTCGCTGTCTTACTATCACAACTATCACTGCTATCCGCCGTCTTACTATCACAGCTATCACTGCTATCCGCCGTCTTACTATCACTACTATCACTGTTATCTGCCGTCTTACTATCACAGATATCACTGCTATCCGCCGTCTTACTATCACAACTATCACTGTTATCTGCCGTCTTACTATCACAACTATCATTGTTATCTGCCGTCTTACTATCACTACTATCACTGTTATCTGCCGTCTTACTATCACTACTATCACTGTTATCTGCCGTCTTACTATCACAACTATCATTGTTATCTGCCTTCTTACTATCACTACTATCACTGTTATCTGCCGTCTTACTATCACAACTATCACTGTTATCCGCCGTCTTACTATCACTACTATCACTGTTATCTGCCGCATTACTATCACAGATATCACTGCTATCCGCCGTCTTACTATCCCAACTATCACTGTTATCTGCCGTCTTACTATCACAGATATCACTGCTATCCGCCGTCTTACTATCACTACTATCACTGCTATCCGCCGTCTTACTATCCCAACTATCACTGCTATCACTGTCTTATTATCACGCCTATCACTGCTATCTGCCGTTTTACTATAACAACTATCACTGTTATCTGCTGTCTTACTATCACAGATATCACAGCTATCCGCCGTCTTACTATCACAACTATCACTGCTATCCGCCGTCTTACTATCACAACTATCACTGCTATCTGCCGTCTTACTATAACAACTATCACTGTTATCTGCCGTCTTACTATCACAGATATCACTGCTATCCGCCGTCTTACTATCACAACGATCACTGCTATCCGCCGTCTTACTATCACAACTATCACTGCTATCCGCCGTTTTACTATCACTGCTATCCGCCGTCTTACTATTACAGCTATCACTGTCTTACTATCACTGCTATCACTGCTATCTGCCGTCTTACTATCACAGCTATCACTGCTATCCGCCGTCTTACTATCACAGCTATCACTGCTGTCCGCCGTCTTTCTATCACAGCTATCACTGCCATTCGCTGTATTACTATCACAGCTATCACTGCTATCCGCCGTCTTACTATCACAGCTATCACTGCTATCCGCCGTCTTACTATCACTGCTATCCGCCGTCTTACTATCACTGCTATCCGCCGTCTTACTATCACAGCTATCCGCCGTCTTACTATCACTGCTATCCGCCGTCTTACTATCACTGCTATCCGCCGTCTTACTGTCACTGCTATCCGCCGTCTTACTATCACTGATATCCGCCGTCTTACTATCACAGCTATCACTGCTATCACTGCTATCCGCTGTCTTACTATCACAACTATCACTGCTATCCGCCGTCTTACTATCACAGCTATCACTGCTATCCGCCGTCTTACTATCACTGCCATTCGCTGTCTTACTATCACAACTATCACTGCTATCCGCCGTCTTACTATCACAGCTATCACTGCTATCCGCTGTCTTACTATCACAGCTATCACTGCCATCCGCTGTCTTACTATCACGGCTATCACTGCTATCCGTCGTCTTACTATCACAACTATCACTGCTATCCGCCGTCTTACTATCACAGCTATCACTGCTATCCGCCGTCTTACTATCACAGCTATCACTGCTATCCGCCGTCTTACTATCACAGCTATCCGCTGTCTTACTATCACAGCTATCACTGCCATTCGCTGTCTTACTATCACAGCTATCACTGCCATTCGCTGTCTTGCTATCACAGCTATCACTGCCATTCGCTGTCTTACTATCACAGCTATCACTGCCATTCGCTGTCTTACTATCACAGCTATCACTGCCATTCGCAGTTCTCGTTAGAGTTCTCCGACTTAGAATTAATGCCCTTGACATTCAAAAATTCCCGTCAAAATAATACGTCGAAAGCTACCTATACAAAATGCGGTTTCAAGGGTTATTTTTAGCTCTAGCCAATCAGAAGCGTCACAATGTGAAAGTGAAGCTATGTCTGATTACCGGAACTTCCTAACCTATTTATAACTACGTTATGCGCATCAGCATTTGTAGAAAGAACTTTTCTGCTCTCAAGAGAATCAAATCTTATTGTCGCTCAACTCAGACACAAGAACGTTTATCTGGTTTGGCATTAATGTCCATTGAGAAATCATTCCTTCAGAAACTTAGAAACCAACCCAACAGTACTTTCAATGACAAAGTCATCAAGACATTTTCGTCCCAAACAAGACGGATAGAGTTTACATATAAATAAGTAAGTAATTTAAAATGTAGTGAAAGTCATTAGCAAATATTACTTCATGTTAGCCTACTGAATATAATGTGTGTCTTTATTTATTATGTCAGCGGTAGCCCAGACCCCAAAACCAGTATACGCCACTGAGTTCATACACCTAAAAAAGGTCATCAATGTTTCAAAACTAGACCAGAAGCGGAATGGAGTATTTTCGAGTACAAGAAAGTCACTGCATGAACATTGGGTTGCAATTGTTTGTATTATGGGAGTAAATGGGCATTTCACATAGAAGACTACAAAGCTCACGGACGACAAACAAGCAGGTCGGCAATAATATTAAATAGTAATTGGAAATCAAAAAGCTCAACAATCAAATAACAGGAGTTAGGAAGTTTTTTCATTGCGTTCGGTGATAGGAAGAGGAAAATAGTTATATATTAATACTTTTATTTGTTTTTTTTTTGGTTGAAAACATCTCCGCTAGAAATAATCTTGATATCTAAAAACAAACTCTCATCTTCGATCTGTTTGTTTGTCGTGTCACAATTATTCATATTTGTAATGTGATAAGTTATTTGTGTCTATGAGCTACTTCGTTTTCTGTAATGCTTGTATGTTCTTCTATCGTTTCTCTTGTGTGTGTGTATTTTTTTTTATGAATGAGTTTCCAACGGTTGGTTTGAGGTGAATGGCAGAAATCATTTGACTCGACAACTTGATGTGCCTCCTGAAATAATAGCACCAGGATTATACGAAAAACAGCTGCTGCTAAAACTAGGTCAGCGCGAGCAGGGTTGTAACAGGTCGAGATCACGTCCAGTAACGCCAATGTCAGGGACTTGCCTTTGTAAACAGTTTATACAAGCTTCCTTGTGCTATTACATCTTAATGTAAATAATGTGCATTGGTTAGATATTGTAAAGTGCACCACGAAGATTACTTATCGTCTAATGGATACATGTCAGCTTTAGTGCTAGAAGGATATGATAGCTGGCAAAACATGGTTGCTTCTTTCATGTGAGATATCTAAAGTTTTTACTTGCACAATGTTTGAAACATTTGATACACAATTATTTTTATTTATGCACAATCTTTGTGTCCCACATTCATCGCTGACCCTTGAAAGGGCGTTAATTGGGCGTAGATAAAACTCATAACCTACAAGTGGATATCAAAGTTGAAGGAATAGACCTGCAGACAGTTCAGGGCTATAACTAACTTGGACACACTAAAATCAGTGATGGAAAATGTAAAACAAACAAAACAATAGGAATGACAAAAAGTAATTTTAATGCCATGAAAAAATACTAACATCAAAACAAATAACACAATGGCTAAAACTAAGAATTGAAAAATGTTATATCTTCTCAACATTCCTGTATGGTGCTGAAACATGGAAATTAGACAAGAAAACAGAGAAGAAAATTGAAGCCTTTGAAATGTGGATTTATAGAAGAATATGAAGAATTTAATGGAAAGAAACGAAAACAGATGATGAAGTTTTAAAACAACTAACAATTAAAAGAGAACTACTAAACACAATTCAAACAAGACAAATGCGATTTTTGGGCCATGTTAAAGATACATCAGCCTACTAAAAGTAATATTGGAAGGAAAAATACAAGTTAAAAGAGGAAGAAAAGGCAGACCAAGACTAACATGGACGAGTGACATCACAATATGGACAAGTCAACCTATGACAACCTGCACTATCAAAGCAAGAGACAGAACCGGAATGGCGCTCCATGGTAGCCAACCTTCGATGCGGAGACGACACTCAGTGATGATGACGATGCTGATGATGATGATGAATTGGGCGTAACGAACTGTATCATGGTTTAAATTAAACGTGTTAGATCTGCGTTTTTCAACCCACTACATCCGATTCCTGCTGGGCAATGCTATGCATCTTGGTTGCGTTCCCTCCTCGGCACATGCTCGCTTTGCCAGAAATGTTAATTTGTTACCATGCACACCACGGAGGCACACTACGGAGGCACACTACGGAGGCACACCACGGAGGCACACCACGGAGGCACACCACGGCGGAACACCACGATGGAACACCACGGAGGCACACCACGGAGGCACACTACGGAGACACACCACGGCGGCACACCACGGAGGCACACCACGGAGGCACACCACGGTGACACATCACGGAGGAACACTACGGAGGTGCACTATGGAGGCACACTACGGAGGCACACCACGGAGACACACTACCGAGGCACACCATGGAGGCACACTACGGAGGCACACTACGGGGCACACTACGGATATACACTACGGAGGCACACTACGGATACACACTACGGATACACACTACGGAGGAACACTACGGAGGCACACTACGGATACACACTACGGAGGCACACTACGGATACACACTACGGATACACACTACGAAGGCACACTACGGATACACACTACGGAGGCACACTACGGATACACACTACGGAGGCACATTGCGGATACACACTACGGAGGTGCACTACGGAGGTACACTACTGAGACGCACTATGGAGACACACTACGGAGGCACACTGCGGATACACACTACGGAGGTGCACTACGGAGGTACACTACTGAGACGCACTATGGAGACACACTACGGAAACACACCATGGAGGCACACTATGGAGGCGCACTTCGGTTACACGCCATGAGGCACACTACGGAGACACACTATGGAGACACACCATGGAGTCACACTACGGAAACACACCATGGAGACACACTATGGAGGCACACCATGGAGGCACACTACGGAGGCACACTACGGGGCACACTACGGATATACACTACGGAGGAACACTACGGAGGCACACTACGGATACACACTACGGAGGCACACTACGGATACACACTACGGATACACACTACGGAGGCACACTACGGATACACACTACGGAGGCACACTACGGATACACACTACGGAGGCACACTGCGGATACACACTACGGAGGTGCACTACGGAGGTACACTACTGAGACGCACTATGGAGACACACTACGGAAACACACCATGGAGGCACACTATGGAGGCGCACTTCGGTTACACGCCATGAGGCACACTACGGAGACACACTATGGAGACACACCATGGAGACACACTATGGAGGCACACTACGGAGGCACACTTCGGAAACATACCATTGAGGCACACTACGGAGACACACTACGGAGACACACCATGGAGGCACACTACGGAGACACTACGGAGACACACTAATGAGGCAAATCCAGGGAGGCACACTACGGTGGCACACTACGGAGGCACACTACGGAGACACACTACGGAGGCACACTACGGAGACACACCATGGAGGAACACTACGGAGACACACTACGGAGGCACACTACGGAGACACACCATGGAGGCACACTACGGAGACACACTACGGAGGCACACTACGGAGACACACTATGGAGGCAAATCCAGGGAGACACACTACGGTGGCACACTACGGAGACACACCATGGAGGCACACTATGCAGGCAGACCACGAAGGCACACTACGGAGGCACACTACGTAAGCACGCCATATCGGTGCACCACATTGATGCAGAACATCAGCGCACCAATTCGGCGCACCGCTGAGACTGAGAGTACGATCCTGATCACTTGTGATTCACTGCGCCTGACCAAGCAGTGAGCTATGAGTTCCTGACCAAGCAGTGAGCTGTGAATCACCTGACCAAGCTGTCAGCTATGAGTCACCTGATCAAGCAGTGAGAAATGAGTCAAAATCGGGCCAAGCAGTGAGCTATTAGTCACCTGAACAAGCAGTCAGCTATGAGCCATCTGGCCTAAGCAGTCAGCATGATTCATCTGACCAAACAGTCAGCTAAGATTCACCTGACCAAGCAGTCAGCTATGATTCACCTGACCAGTTTCACTTACAATCTGTTGAGAGTCTTGGGTCAATGCACAATCTGGCAGATGAAGCATTCTTCTTTTCTATTCAAAAGAGAACGATAACTTGTGGATAATGATTGTAGCAACGTGTTAATGATTGCAAGAGACAATGATTGTAGCAACGTGTCAATGATTGCAAGAGACAATGATTGTAGCAACGTGTCAATGATTGCAAGAGACAATGATTGTAGCAACGTGTCAATGATTACAAGAGAAAATGATTGTAGCAACGTGTCAATGATTGCAAGAGACAATGATAGTAGCAACGTGTCAATGATTACAAGAGACAATGATTGTAGCAACATGTCAATGATTGCAAGAGACAATGATTGTAGCAACGTGTCTGTGATTGCCAGCGACAATAATTGTAGCAACGTGTCAATGATTGCAAGAGACAATGATTGTAGCAACGTGTCAATGATTACAAGAGACAATGATTGTAGCAACGTGTCAATGATTACAAAAGACAATGATTGTAGCAACGTGTCAATGATTACAAGAGACAATTATTGTAGCAACGTGTCAATGATTACAAGAGACAATAATTGTAGCAACGTGTCAATGATTACAAGAGACAATGATTGTAGCAACGTGTCAATGATTACAAGAGACAATGATTGTAGCAACGTGTCAATGATTACAAGAGACAATGATTGTAGCAACATGTCAATGATTGCAAGAGACAATGATTGTAACAACGTGTCAATGATTACAAGAGACAATGATTATAGCAACTTGTCAATGATGCAAGAGACAATGATTGTAGCAACATGTCAATGATTGCAAGAGACAATGATTGTAGCAACGTGTCAGTGATTGCAAGAGACAATGATTGTAACAACGTATCAATGATTGCAAGCGACAATGATTGTAGCAACATGTCAATGATTGCAAGAGACAATGATTGTAGCAAGTGTCAATGATTACAAGAGACAATGATTATAGCAACTTGTCAATGATTGCAAGAGACAATGATTGTAGCAACGTGTCAATGATTACAAGAGACAATGATTGTAGCAACGTGTCAGTGATTGCAAGAGACAATGATGTCAATGATTGCAAGCGACAATGATTGTAGCAACGTGTCAATGATTACAAGAGACAATGATTGTAGCAACGTGTCAGTGATTGCAAGAGACAATGATTGTAACAACGTGTCAATGATTGCAAGAGACAATGATTGTAGCAACGTGTCAATGATTGCAAGAGACAATGATTGTAACAACGTGTCAATGATTACAAGAGACAATGATTGTAGCAACGTGTCAGTGATTGCAAGCGACAATGATTGTAGCAACGTGTCAGTGATTGCAAGAGACAATGATTGTAGCAACGTGTCAATGATTGCAAGAGACAATGATTGTAACAACGTGTCAATGATTACAAGAGACAATGATTTTAGCAACGTGTCAGTGATTGCAAGAGACAATGATTGTAGCAACGTGTCAACGATTACAAGAGACAATGATTGTAGCAACATGTCAATGATTGCAAGAGACAATGATTGTAGCAACGTGTCAATGATTGCAAGAGACAATGATTGTAGCATCGTGTCAGTGATTGCAAGCGACAAAGATTTGTAACAACATGTCGTCGATAATAACCGCATTCAAAACATGTTTTTGTTAGTCTGTGATGTAAAAGTTGGAGACATCATAAAAGTATTCTACTCACAAACCTATCTTCAATACAAAATCATTCCTTGTAGCAGGTCAACACTGGCCATATCCTCTCAGCAGCAGACACTTCAGGTCTCATATTGGGCTTTTCATAGAATAACCGCGTGTTTCGTTTTGAACCGGGTTTGTTTTAAATATTTCCCTACCGCTCATTCAGTTTTCATAGAAAAGCAGAACAGCTCAGGCCAAAATGGCATTTCAGAAAATGAAAAAATATCTTATGCAACAAATCTATGTCAATAAAAATAAGAAAGAGAGTTCATCGGTGCTATATAGAACCAATTCTGACCTATGGAAGCGAATCATGGACAATACACAAACAAATGAAAAGACGATTAGAGGCCACAGAGATGGGATTTCTCAGAAGAATTTGAAAGTTCCCTGGACAGATAAAAAGACAAATGAAGAAGTTCTAAAAGAGGCCAACACAAAAAGGAGCTCTTAAAAAACATCAGAAAGAAACAATCAACATTTTTCGGGCACATCATGAGAAGAGGAAAGTTGAAATACTTGGTTACAACTGGCAAAATAAAAGGAAAGAGAGATCGCGGGCGACAAAGAGAGAAAATACTGGATAGCTTGGTGTCATGGCATGGAAAACAGTCAACAACAGAACTGATACGATGCACTGTAGATAGAAGATTGTGGAGACCCATGATCACCTACGCCAACCGGTATGGCACATGATGATGATCATAATTGTTTGTCCCGTTTTAATTTAAAAAGACAATTTTGTCCAGTTTTTAATACAAGTGCTAGTTTTGTCTTGAATTTTCTTGGATTGCACGCGTCGGTTCTTTCATTTGCAGGTTTTGAATGAGAGTTGCGATTGACATTCATTATGGTTCAATGCTCGGGTGTCTGCTTGAGTACAGCAGCGCCACCCCGCGGACAACGACTCTGCCTGACCGGCTAAACTGCCGGAATGAAGTCTTTCTTCTATAGTACACACACTGATGGCTGAAAGGGCGGAGGATCGATTCGGTCGACAGCGGTCTTGAAGGCAGGAGCTGGAACTGCCTGGTACCGGGCTCAGGACACAACAGGGACCTCAGTTGTTAAGTGAACTTAACCAATCAGAAAGTAATGGGAAGCTACTGATTGTAGATTGACGAGATATCATGGCAGACAAGATCTCGCAAACGGCAAGGAAGAAAATCGATTCATCTCAAACAAATTGCTGCAGAAAACCATTAAGAACCCATGGATAATGAAAAAGAGCAATGAAGACATATTTAAAGATTAAAATAAAATAAAAAGTACTGGCTTATAAAAAACACCATTCTACAGAGAAAATTAAAATACTATGGTCACGTCAAAAAATACAGTGGGCTGGACAGAACAATAATGGAAGGAATGGTTACTGGGTGACGCATCAGTGGCAGACCAAGAAGAAGGGGGTTTCAATGAGATCTTCTTGAATAGAAGAAGTCGGAGATCTGGCTAGAGACAGAGATTCTTTCATGTGGGCTGTGGTGAATGCAACGTTCTGTGGGAGATCTGGCTAGAGACAGAGATTCTTCAGATGGGATGTGGTGAATGCAACGTTCTGTAGGAGATCTGGCTAGAGACAGAGATTCTTTCAGATGGGATGTGGTGAATGCAACGTTCTGTATGAGATCTGGCTAGAGACAGAGATTCTTTCAGATGGGATGTGGTGAATGCAACGTTCTGTGGGAGATCTGGCTAGAGACAGAGATTCTTTCAGATGGGCTATGGTGAATGCAACGTTCTGTAGGGGATCTGGCTAGAGACAAAGATTCTTTCAGATGGGCTGTGGTGAATGCCACGTTCTGTAGGGGATCTGGCTAGAGATAGAGAATCTTTCAGATGGGATGTGGTGAATGCAACGTTCTGTAGCGGATCTGGCTAGAGACAGAGATTCTTTCAGATGGGCTATGGTGAATGCAACGTTCTGTAGGGGATCTGGCTAGAGACAACGATTATTTCAGATGGGCTGTGGTGAATGCAACGTTCTGTAGGGATCTGGCTAGAGACAGAGATTCTTTCAGATGGGCTATGGTGAATGCAACGTTCTGTAGGGGATCTGGCTAGAGCCAAAGATTCTTCAGATGGGCTGTGGTGAATACAACGTTCTGTAGGGGATCTGGCTAGAGCCAAAGATTCTTTCAGATGGGCTGTGGTGAATACAACGTTCTGTAGGGATCTGGCTAGAGCCAAAGATTCTTCAGATGGGCTGTGGTGAATACAACGTTCTGTAGGGGATCTGGCTAGAGACAGAGATTCTTTCAGATGGGCTGTGGTGAATACAACGTTCTGTAGGGGATCTGGCTAGAGACAGAGATTCTTTCAGATGGGCTATGGTGAATGCAACGTTCTGTATGAGATCTGGCTAGAGACAGAGATTCTTTCAGATGGGCTGTGGTGAATACAACGTTCTGTAGGGATGGCTGGCTAGAGACAAAGATTCTTTCAGATGGGCTATGGTGAATGCAACGTTCTGTATGAGATCTGGCTAGAGACAGAGATTCTTTCAGATGGGCTATGGTGAATGCAACGTTCTGTAGGGGATCTGGCTAGAGACAAAGATTCTTTCAGATGGGCTATGGTGAATGCAACGTTCTGTATGAGATCTGGCTAGAGACAGAGATTCTTTCAGATGGGCTATGGTGAATGCAACGTTCTGTATGAGATCTGGCTAGAGGACAGAGATTCTTTCAGATGGGCTATGGTGAATGCAACGTTCTGTATGAGATCTGGCTAGAGACAGAGATTCTTTCAGATGGGCTATGGTGAATGCAACGTTCTGTATGAGATCTGGCTAGAGACAGAGATTCTTTTAGACGTGCTGTGATGACTGCTACCTTCTGCAAAGGACGTTCGACCTGATGATGATGATGATGATGACGTTGATGATGTTAATGTTGAGGTCTCTTATATCATTAGAATGATGTTTATATATTGACTAAAAGACCCAAATAGTCAGTCATAAATCTGTTATGTGACAGGCTACCGACGGGTCGATGTGACATGCCAGCCTGATATACTATCATTCAGAATGAGCATAATGATTTCCGCCTCCTGCCGGATGTACATGTTTGTGGGAAGCCTTTTGAAGCAAATATTCCAGTCAGGAGCTGGAAATCCGTCGGTAGTTTGTCCTTCTACTCATTGATGTCATGTCATCTAGTAGTTAGTCGTCGTATTATCCTCATCGCACATCGAACAACGGTCCATAAGCGTTCAGGTCTCCTTCCCAGCAAACCTTGCAGCATGAATCGATTAACTGGGTTTGAAGTCCGCTCCACTTCACCTCGAGGCTTTCCATGTCATCACCTGTGACCTGAGACTTCCGTTTCAAAATGGTGGAACGTTTCACGTTCTCTCGACCACTGCAGACAATGCATCGGGGGTTTGATTAAATTCGGCTCTCTGATTGCAATTTTCTGTGTTGAAATCAAAATGATGTTCTACTTAGCAAATTTGCGCGACGAAGTGGACAAATCTGCACCGGCGATGTACATACAGCAAGTTTCTTTTTGACAAGTCAAGTATTGTAACGGCGACCTTCACCGTCTAGTGTTGACATGCGGTTTACGTCACAGTGAGTGTTATTCAATGGCCGACTTTGGGATTTTGGACGCAAGTTATTTACATGCTGAAACGCATTAATGGATATCTCCGTCAAGTCGACCGAAGATTTTCATCTTTGGGAATTTGCACCGTGTTTCGTTCGTTGTACGCTAAGCGCAGGGTCTGTTGTTTGATGTGTGACGGTGATAATTCGACGACTAACTGTGTGTTTATATGTTCGGTTGGAGTCAAGAACGATGTCCTAACCATCATCAAGCGCTATACATTTTTTTCTTCTCAATATGACGATCATCATTTTCGGGAGGACGTGAACTTCCATGGTATATGGTGGACAGGCGGCAGGAACCATTGAAGGCTATGTCTGAAGGGTGTTCCTTGTTGCAGTTTCCTCATATTCCAAGTCCGGCTTGTTGCAGGAGCTACTGAGTTAAGTGCTCTGTGCACACTGTGAGCTGTGTGTTTCATCCGTTTTGATCATATTTCGATGTCCCAATTGTTTACGATGAAGGATGATATCGTATGGCAGGGAACAGTTGACTGTGTTCACTTTCTGCGCGGTTTCGCCTTATGTCTTTTGGCGTGTGCTGAGACTGCTACGATGGGGACTACAGTTACCTTTCTTTGTTTGTGAGATGAGTTAGTAATTCGGATGATTCCACTGGCACGGGCGGTTGAGCAATTATGGATTTTGATTCGTTTGCAGTGATACCGAGGCCTTCCATAACCAATAACCAATCCATAACCAACCACCTGTGACGTTGCTGCACTTACCATCAGCCTCAACAGCAGCTTACCATCAGCCTCAACAACAGCTTACCATCAGCCTCAACAAAACAAAAATGAAGGAACCTGTTGGCACATCCGCCTCCATCAGTAAGGACAACCATAATCATTCGGAGCCCTCAGTGGCCTAGATGGGGGCCTCGGTAGCCTAGTGGGAAAACCACCGACTGGGCTACCGATGTTCAGACAACCCGTGTTCGATTCCCGCTGGAAGCAGTGTGAATCGTACTAGTGATTGGACCACACAAAAAATACTCCTACGGTCGACCCAGCCGCTGACAGAAATGGGTGGGTACCAGGGTAGTACTCTGAGAATGTGAGAAATTCCGTCTCGCATCGTGAGTTTCGATGCTTGAAGCGACACTGTCCAGAAGTCTCCGAAAACTTCTGGATTAGCGGTCGAGCACATATTGGTAGAAACTCGTGTGCTAAGACGTCGATTCGAGTCTCGCATTTCACTTTAATCGTAATCTTCGCTTTTGAGCAAGGACCATGCCGCGTTTATTTGTTATCCTACTTCTGATGAAGATGTGACCGAAACGTTATACTTTACCTTGTTTCCCTACTGATTGAGCTGTCCAATACAAATTGACGTTTATGTTTTTTTCACATTTGTCCAGGTTTACTCGCGGCACCGCACGGTACGTCTGTGTACCAATCTCCGAACAATCGTGCATTGACTGTGACAATCTTACCTACATTTACTCGTAACTTATCACTTGAACGTGAAATTAATAGAAGCACTGGAGATTTTTAAAGTTAAACAGATTTTATCTCCTAGACAAAGACAAACACATTTTACCTTCTAGAGCTAAAGACAAACACATTTTACCTCCTAGAGCTAAAGACAAACACATTTTACCTCCTAGAGCTAAAGACAAACACATTTTACCTTCTAGAGCTAAAGACAAACACATTTTACCTTCTAGAGCTCAAGACAAACACGTTATCTTCTAGAGCTAAAGACAAATACATTTTACCTCGTAGAGCTAAAGACTAACACATTTTACCCTCTAGAACTAAAGACAAACATATTTTATCTTCTAGAGCTAAAGGCAAACACGTTTTACCTTCTAGAGCTAATGACAAACACATTTTACCTTCTAGAGCTAAAGACAAACACATTTGTTTATCTTCTAGAGCTCAAGACAAACACAATTTACCTTCTAGAGCTAAAGACAAACACATTTTTTTATCTTCTAGAGCTCAAGACAAACACATTTTACCTTCTAGAGCTAAAGACAAACACGTTTATCTTCTAGAGCTAAAGACAAACACATTTACCCCTATAGCTAAGACAAACACATTTTACCTTCTAGAACTAAAGACAAACATATTTTATCTGCTAGAGCTAAAGACTATCACGTTTTACCTTCTAGAGCTAATGACAAACACATTTTACCTTCTAGAGCTAAAGACAAACACATTTTTTTATCTTCTAGAGCTCAAGACAAATACAATTTACTTTCTAGAGCTAAAGACAAACACATTTTTTATCTTCTAGACCTCAAGACAAACACATTTTACCTTCCTGAGCTAAAGACGAACACATTTTATCTCCTAGAGCTAAGGACAAACACATTTTACCTTCTTGTGCTAAAGAGAAACACATTTTACCTCCCAGAGCTAAAGACAAACACATTTTATCTTCTAGAGCTAAAGACAAATACATTTATCTTCTAGAGCTAAAGACAAACACATTTTACATCCTATAGCTAAAGACAAACACATTTTACCTCCTAGAGCAAAAGACTAAAACATTTTACCATTTAGAGCTAAAGACAAACACATTTTATCTTCTAGAGCTAAAGACAAACACGTTCTACCTTCTAGAGCTAATGACAAACACATTTTATCTCCTAGAGCTAAAGACAAACACATTTTATCTCCTAGAGCTAAAGACAAACACATTTTACCTTCTAGAGCTAATGACAAACACATGTTACCTCCTAGAGCTAAAGACAAACACATTTTATCTCCTAGAGTTAAAGACAAACACATTTTACCTTCTATAACTAAAGACAAACATATTTCACTGCTTGGGCTAAAGACAAACACATTTTACCTCCTAGAACTAAAGACAAACACATTTTATTTCTAGAACTAAAGACAAACACATTTTACTTTCTAGAACTAAAGACAAACACATTTAACATTCTAGAACTAAAGACTAACACATTTTACTTTCTAGAACTAAAGACAAACACATTTTATCTTCTAGAACTTCAGACAAACACATTTTACTTTCTAGAACTAAAGACTAACAAATTTTACCTTCTAGAACTAAAGACAAACACATTTTACTTTCTTGGGCTAAAGATAAACACAAACACATTTTACCTTCTTGAGCTAAAGACAAACACATTTTATCATCTAGAGCTAAAGACAAATACATTTACCTTCTTGAGCTAAAGACAAAACACATTTTACCTCTAGAGCTAAAGACAAACACATTTTACCTCCTAGAGCTAAAGACAAACACATTTCATCTTCTAGAGCTAAAGACAAACACAGTTTACCTTCTAGAGCTAACGACAAACACGTTTTACCTTCTGGAGCTAAAGACAAACATATTTTACCTCCTAGAGCTAAAGACAAATACATTTTACCTCCTTGTGCTAAAGAGAAACACATTTTACCTCCCAGAGCTAAAGACAAACACATTTTATCTTCTAGAGCTAAAGACAAATACATTTATCTTCTAGAGCTAAAGACAAACACATTTTACATCCTATAGCTAAAGACAAACACATTTTACCTCCTAGAGCAAAAGACTAAAACATTTTACCATTTAGAGCTAAAGACAAACACATTTTATCTTCTAGAGCTAAAGACAAACACGTTCTACCTTCTAGAGCTAATGACAAACACATGTTACCTCCTAGAGCTAAAGACAAACACATTTTATCTCCTAGAGTTAAAGACAAACACATTTTACCTTCTATAACTAAAGACAAACATATTTCACCTGCTTGGGCTAAAGACAAACACATTTTACCTCCTAGAACTAAAGACAAACACATTTTATTTTCTAGAACTAAAGACAAACACATTTTACTTTCTAGAACTAAAGACAAACACATTTAACATTCTAGAACTAAAGACTAACACATTTTACTTTCTAGAACTAAAGACAAACACATTTTATCTTCTAGAACTTCAGACAAACACATTTTACTTTCTAGAACTAAAGACTAACAAATTTTACCTTCTAGAACTAAAGACAAACACATTTTACTTTCTTGGGCTAAAGATAAACACAAACACATTTTACCTTCTTGAGCTAAAGACAAACACATTTTATCATCTAGAGCTAAAGACAAATACATTTACCTTCTTGAGCTAAAGACAAACACATTTTACCTCTAGAGCTAAAGACAAACACATTTTACCTCCTAGAGCTAAAGACAAACACATTTCATCTTCTAGAGCTAAAGACAAACACGTTTTACCTTCTGGAGCTAAAGACAAACATATTTTACCTCCTAGAGCTAAAGACAAATACATTTTACCTCCTAGAGCTAAAGACAAACACATTTCATCTTCTAGAGCTAACGACAAACACGTTTTACCTTCTGGAGCTAAAGACAAACATATTTTACCTCCTAGAGCTAAAGACAAACACATTTTACCTCCTAGAGCTAAGACAAACACATTTCATCTTCTAGAGCTAACGACAAACACGTTTTACCTTCTGGAGCTAAAGACAAACATATTTTACCTCCTAGAGCTAAAGACAAATACATTTTACCTCCTAGAGCTAAAGACAACACATTTTACCTCCTAGAGCTGAAGACAAACACATTTTACCTTCTAGAGCTAAAGACAAACACATTTTACCTTCTAGAGCTCAAGACAAACACGTTTATCTTCTAGAGCTAAAGACAAATACATTTTACCTCCTAGAGCTAAAGACTAACACATTTTACCCTCTAGTACTAAAGACAAACATATTTTATCTTCTAGAGCTAAAGACAAACACGTTTTACCTTCTAGAGCTAAAGACAAACACATTTGTTTATCTTCTAGAGCTCAAGACAAACACAATTTACCTTCTAGAGCTAAAGACAAACACATTTTTTTATCTTCTAGAGCTCAAGACAAACACATTTTACCTTCTAGAGCTAAAGACAAACACGTTTATCTTCTAGAGCTAAAGACAAACACATTTACCCCCTATAGCTAAGACAAACACATTTTACCTTCTTGAGCTAAAGACAAACACATGTTATCATCTAGAGCTAAAGACAAAACACATTTGCCTTCTTGAGCTAAAGACAAACTCATTTTACCTTCTAGAGCTAAAGACAAACACATTTTACCTTCTAGAGCTAAAGACAAACACATTTACCTTTTTGAGCTAAAGACAAACACATTTTACCTTCTAAAGGTAAAGACAAACACATTTACCTTCTTGAGCTAAAGACAAACACATTTTACCTTCTTGGGCTAACGGCAAACACATTTTACCTCCTAGAGCTAAAGACAAACACATTTTATCTTCTAGAGCTAAAGACAAACACATTTTACCTTCTTGGGCTAAAGACAAACACATTTTACCTCCTAGAGCTAATAACAAACACATTTAATCTTCTAGAGCTAAAGACAAACACATTTTACCTTCTAGAATTAATGATAAACACTGTTTACCTTCTTGTGCTAATGACAAACACATTTTACCTCCTAGAGCCAAAATTAAGTAAGTTAAATCTTCTAGAGTTAGAGACAAATACGTTAAATCTTCTAGAGTTAGAGACAAACACGTTAAATTTTGTATTCTAGAGTTTGAGAAATACGATATATTTTTTAAAAGTTTATAGATTAGAAACTTGAGAAACAATTACTTTTAACTTTAGATTTAGAGGCAGGTAGTTTGGAACTAGTAGTGAAATTGTAATAATCGTTGTAGCGTTTGTGCAGTGTACAACATATAAGTGACCATAGAAGTCTGCCAGGAAGACGAGCGCAGAACTCATCTGTGAGTAGAACTACTTGGCCAATCAGCGACGGAAGACAAGCCGTGGTCCACCCGAAGTTTGCAGCTTTGTACATCGCACCATCTCGCTGCGCGGGCCAGCTGAACGCTAAAAAGCGTGGCCACGGTTCTCCTCACAGCTGTTCCGGTAATCAATGCTATAATTTGCGAGTACTCAGTCACATGGGAAGAATGAGTCCTGGCTAACGAGAACATTAACGCCGCTATGACGCCAGAGTACGTTCAACATTTAGACGGAGTCAGCAGAGAATATGAAGCGAGTTCTCTATATTAACTGGAACACAAGAACACATTTCTTGGAAAGTGAGGTCGCAGATTACCAAGAAGTGACTTGCCTTCATTTCTGTGAACTACGCCCAGCAGTGGGCTCCTAAATAAAAGCACAGCTTCTAAGTCGTGAGACTGAAACATTGTGCAAGGACCGTCGGTGCAAGAAGACGTAGTTGGCTTAGACTACCACTGATAGCACTGAGGTGACTATGTTGTCAAAGCCAACGATACATTTTTGTGTTGCAGTCTTTGTTATATTATTCACTGCGCTTTCAAATGCGCATCCGGGGCACAAAAGATCTGTCTACCGCCCACGTTTAAGAGACAGTCGCAACGGCCAAAGATCGAAACATGAAGACGATGCTTTCTTAAAAGACGAACAGAATCCGGGGCCGTTTAATGGTGATGATGGTCGCCAAGAGTATGGTCATAATGCCAGTTTGAAAAATGTGACAGGTTCTATTTTGGAGACTTTTGATACAAATGTAACTTCTGTATCGCTGCGAGAAAATGTGACAAATTCAACTTTACAACTTTATAGTTCTAATATCGCTTCTGTGCCAGGAGAAAAAAATGTGACAAATTCACATTTAGAACTTTATAGTATTAATATTACTTCTGTGCAGCGAGGCGAAAATGTGACAAATTCATCTCTAGAGCTTTATAGTACAAATATCACTTCTGTGCCTCGAGGAAAAAATGTGACAGATTCACTTATAGAACTTTATAATACAAATGTCACTTCTGATGAACGAGGGGAAAATGTGACAAATTCACTGATAGAACTTTATAGCATAAATGTCACTTCTGTGCCGCGAGGAAATAATGTGACAAATTCATCTCTAGAACTTTATAGCACAAATGTCACTTCTGTGCCGCGAGGAAAAAAAGTGACAAATTCATCTCTAGAACTTTATAACACAAATGTCACTTCTGTGCCGCGGAGACAAAACATAACAGACTTACCTTTAAAACTGTTGAATGCGAATATCATTTCTGTATTACAGAAATCAAATGTGACAAATTCAACGTCAGAACCAACATACACAGATGTCACTTCTGTGTCACGGGTAAAAAATAGGGCAACTTCTGGTTTAGAATTATTAAATAAAAATGTCACTTCTCTATCACAGGGAGAAAATGTGACAGATTCGATTGTAGGTTTTTTGATACAACTGTGGAAGAAAACATGAGAGATTCAGTATCTGATGTGTTTAGCAGGAATGATAGTTTAACGATGAAAACTGACAATAGGTTTATTAAAAACGATACAGAAACAAGTCCAGATGAAGGTAACAACAATAATACTGGCTTGAACTTAGCAAGTAACAGCAGTGACAACTTAAACAACATAAACAACAAAGATAAGGTAAACTTAAACAATATCACAGATCCTAAATTATCGCAGGATTCACTTCAGCAATCACCTGAGTACGACTACGAGTACGAAAGTGAAGGACAGTATTCACTTCATCCAGGCTCTGCAGAAATCAGCCCAGATTCCGACCCCTCCATTAATTCTAGTTGTGTGACTTGTCGGATAAGGTCTATTGACCGCCATTATCGAATCCTGCAATTTAAAAATCAGATTCTAAATATGCTTCACATAACGAATTTACCAAACACAACGGGAGTGTCTGTTCCGAAATTCCCTGCTTTGGCTCATCTCTATGAGGAGGAGGTAGATTTGATGAGTGATTCCAGCAGAACTAACGGTCACCGAGGCGGAGGACATGTCGAATACGAGGACGATGTTGTCGTGAAGACGGAGCGAGTATTTATAGCGGCCAAGGAAGGTAAGTCAGTGATCACAGCACATAAAGGTAGCGTTTCATTTCTCACACACTCAAGTGCATCTGTACCTGAAATCGTATATAAATCATTGTTCTACTGAAGATAGACTCAAAATCGTTTAATTGTAAAAATTCATTCTTCTTTTTTTCCTTCCTCATTTGCCTTTCAGCGTCGAGGGGAGATATAATTTGCAGTATTCTGCTCTTCTGTTTGCCTCTGTTGCTGTTTTGTTACCGAGTGTTTCTAATATTCCGTTAATTCATCCTATTCGTGGTCGGCTCTTGGGTATGGTGTTCTCTAAACGTTTGTTGACGGTTCGTTGTTTTGTGTTTTGATTTCTCTGCCTTGTCACATGGCCGAACCATTTTATCTGTTGTTTATTTATGTATTATATGACGGGGGCCATTCCTAGCTTTTTTCTCAGTTCTTCATTTCTGATCTCAGACTGTTTCCTGTCATTTGTCTAACACATTTCATTTCAGTGTATGTTATTTTCCTTATTGTTCTTGCATCTAGGGTCAGGTCTGGCATTGGTAGCACAACGTTGGGATGAAGGTTGTATTGTAGAGTGCTCGTTTTGTCTCTAGAGTTATTTCCTTGTTGGTGATAGCTGCCCAATGATTTGACAAGCTTTGTTGCATCTTGAGTCTATTTCTGCTGTTTGTGAATTATCGTTTGCCATTGGACTTCCTTTGTATTTAAATTCTTGTACTTGATTTAGTTGTCTGATGTCTATAGTTATGTTGATGTTCTGTTTCTCTTTTGCGATATTCACGACTTCTATTTTGTTGATGTTGATTTTCATGTTGTATTTTATGCCTGTTTTGTTGAGTCTATTGAAGTGTTCTTGTATGTCTACTTTGCCATGAATTAGTTCCAGATTGTCTTGAAATAAAAGCTCGTTGATCTCCCCTGTCTCTGATGGGTTGGCTAACTTGTGTATATAGTCCATGTATGTAATAAACAGTAGGGGGGATAGTACGCACCCCTGTCTTACACCTGATCTAGCTTCGAAGTGATCTGTGTTGCCTGCTGCTGTTCTTACTGTGCAGCTGCTGTTGACGTAGAGATTTTTAATTAGGTTGGTTAGATGTTGGCTTACTCCGTATGTTGTTAGTATCTTCCACAGTTGTTCTCTGTTTACTCTGTCGAATGCTTTCTACTAGTCAATGAAAGCTATATACAAATTTCGATTGTTATCTGTCGTTTTTTTCTGCAAGCTGTTTTAAGGTGAATAGGGCGTCAGTACATCCTCTGTTTTTTTTCGGAACCCCACTTGAGAATCGTTGAACTGTAAAAAAAAAATTATCTAAAGTAGAATATTTCGGGATTAATTTCAAATCGTGTGATTTCCTTGTGTGCATATTGTATGTGGGGAGCCGCGATAGCTCAGTGGTTAGTGAACTGGACTACCACGGACAAGGGGTAGGGTTCGATCCCAACCGACGGCTTCCGGGTTCACCCAGCCTTAAATGGGTACCGGATTTTTTTCTGGGAAAGTAAAGCAGCACGGGCGTAATACTGACCACATCACCCCAAAAAATCATGTGCTGAAGATCTGTAAAATATAGGGTCACTAACACCATATTTCCCTATACGCCACTTGGCGTGACGGGGGTACTTTACTTTACTTATATTGTATGTGAGTTACTTTAGTGTATATTCTAATTTTTCTTTAAAAAAAATACATAACGAGATTTGTCTCAAATAACACATTTCGTGCTTAATATTAAATCACATATAAGAGGTAGGGTTCGATCCCAACCGACGACTCCGGGTTCACCCAGCCTTAAATGGGTACCGGATTTTTTCTGGGAAAGTAAAGCAGCACGGGCGTAATACCGACCACATTACCCCAAAAATCATGTGCTGAAGGTCTGTAAAATATAGGGTCACTAACACCATATTTCCCTATACGCCGCCTCTTGGCGTGACGGGGGTACTTTACTTTACTTTACTTATTAAATCACATACATAGTGATTGTATACTCCATGTTTTCAGGTATAGATCACTATGTTTCTTTAAGATTCCTTATTCATGTATTTTTCTTGTGTAGATTTGTTGCATAAGATATGTTTCATTTCCTTAATTAAATTCTGGCCTGAGCTATTCTGCTTTTTATTTCCGTGGTGCATCTCCCATCTGATGTTATTATTGTGCCCAAGTATTTGACGCGTTGCACTTGTTTCAGATTTGTCCTGTTTATTTTTATGCTACATGATGGTGATGATTGTTTCTTCGATATGAACATTACTTATGTTTTTCTTTCTATTTAGACTGAGACCTTTCTTGTTGCTTTCTTTTACTATTATGTCTATCATTTCTTGTAGTTCGTTCTCTGTCTCTGCTATTAAGACTGTGTCATCCACATATCGCAAATTGTTTATATTGTGACCGTTGACTTCAATTCCTTTTTTGTCTACTATTGATCTCATAATATTTTCGCTGTAAAGTGAAAACAAATCCGGCGACAGAACACAGCCTTGTCTGACTCATTGCTTTATGTATTGGAATTGTCCTGTTTGGTTGCTAATTCTTAAGGCTTCTGTATGTTGCCAGTACATGTTTTTTTACGATTCACAGATCCTTGCTATCAATGTTTAATTTCTCCAGCTTATTGGCTTATGCTTTACTTTGTCAAATGCTTTTGTGTAGTCTATAAAGCACATATATAGATCTTCCTTTCCATCTATAGCTCTTTATATCAGTGTTCTTATGATGTAAATTGCATTATTGGTGCCCTTTCCTTCCACAAATCCACATTGTTCCTCACTTATTTCTGGTTTTATTTTGTTCCTTAAACGTCTCATGATTATTCTTAGTAATATTTTCGTCATATGACTCATGAGACTAATAATACGATGGTCTTTACAATCAGTGGCTCCTGACTTCCTCGGTATGGCTACAAAGATAGATTTTAGTAGATCTTCAGGTATGTGTCCAGTGTTATATATGCCATTGCGTAGTTTTGTTATGACTTGTACTCTCAGCTCTTCTAATGCATTTATCTCTTCGATTGCTACATTGTTGGGACCTGGAGCTTGCCTCTGTGTCGAATTGTCTTCTCCACTTCACTCTGCATTATTGGTTGTCCTGTATCTTTGTTGGAATTGTTTAGCTCTGGTCTTTCATCATGATAGAGTTGACTGACATATTCTGTCCATTTTTTCCGCTATCTTCTCCTATCCTATTATTATGTTTCCTTCCCATGGTTTCACACACCCTGAAACATTGAGACCTGATATTCAACACAACATAAATGCCGGACATGTGTTGCCTTACTCGTTTAGAATTTGACCTTTGTGTTGATCTCGCACACGAAGCCACCAACTACTCCCCTACACATGTCAAGGTTGTTGGATTAAACAGTCAACATGTTTCTCGTCTTGCTATTATTCATTGTTATCTTCATATTCAGCTGCTACTTATACAGACTCTCCTTCTGCTACTTATACAGACTTCCTTCTGATTCTTATACAGACTCTCCTTCTGTTTCTTACACAGACTCTCTTTCTGCTTCTTATACAGACTCTCCTTCTGCTTCTTATACAGACTCTCCTTCTGCTTCTTATACAGACTCTCCTTCTGCTTCTTATACAGACTCTCCTTCTGCTTCTTATACAGACTCTCCTTCTGCTTCTTATACATACTCTCCTTCTGCTTCTTATACATACTCTCATTCTGCTTCTTATACAGACTCTCCTTCTGCTTCTTATACATACTCTCCTTCTGCTTCTTATACAAACTCTCCTTCTGCTTCTTATACAGACTCTCCTTCTGTTTCTTACACAGACTCTCTTTCTGCTTCTTATACAGACTCTCCTTCTGCTTCTTATACAGACTCTCCTTCTGCTTCTTATACAGACTCTCCTTCTGCTTCTTATACATACTCTCCTTCTGCTTCTTATACAGACTCTCCTTCTGCTTCTTATACAGACTCTCCTTCTGCTTCTTATACAGACTCTCCTTCTACTTCTTATACAGACTCTCCTTCTGCTTCTTATACAGACTCTCCTTCTGCTTCTTATACAGACTCTCCTTCTGCTTCTTATACAGACTCTCCTTCTGCTTCTTATACAGACTCTCTTTCTGCTTCTTATACAGACTCTCCTTCTGCTTCTTATACATACTCTCCTTCTGCTTCTTATACAGACTCTCCTTCTGCTTCTTATACATACTCTCCTTCTGCTTCTTATACAGACTCTCCTTCTGCTTCTTATACAGACTCTCCTTCTGCTTCTTATACAGACTCTCCTTCTACTTCTTATACAGACTCTCCTTCTGCTTCTTATACAGACTCTCCTTCTGCTTCTTATACAGACTCTCCTTCTGCTTCTTATACAGACTCTCCTTCTGCTTCTTATACAGACTCTCTTTCTGCTTCTTATACAGACTCTCCTTCTGCTTCTTATACATACTCTCCTTCTGCTTCTTATACAGACTCTCCTTCTGCTTCTTATACAGACTCTCCTTCTACTTCTTATACATACTCTCCTTCTGCTACTTATACAGACTCTCCTTCTGCTTCTTATACAGACTCTCCTTCTGCTTCTTACACAGACTCTCCTTCTGCTTCTTACACAGACTCTCCTTCTGCTTCTTATACATACTCTCCTTCTGCTTCTTATACAGACTCTCCTTCTGCTTCTTATACAGACTCTCCTTCTGCTTCTTATACAGACTCTCCTTCTGCTTCTTATACATACTCTCCTTCTGCTACTTATACAGACTCTCCTTCTGCTTCTTATACAGACTCTCCGTCTACTTCTTATACAGACTCTCCTTCTGCTTCTTATACAGACTCTCCTTCAGCTTCTTATACATACTCTCCTTCTGCTTCTTATACAAACTCTCCTTCTGCTTCTTATACAGACTCTCCTTCTGTTTCTTACACAGACTCTCTTTCTGCTTCTTATACAGACTCTCCTTCTGCTTCTTATACAGACTCTCCTTCTGCTTCTTATACAGACTCTCCTTCTGCTTCTTATACATACTCTCCTTCTGCTTCTTATACAGACTCTCCTTCTGCTTCTTATACAGACTCTCCTTCTGCTTCTTATACGGACTCTCCTTCTACTTCTTATACAGACTCTCCTTCTGCTTCTTATACAGACTCTCCTTCTGCTTCTTATACAGACTCTCCTTCTGCTTCTTATACAGATTCTCCTTCTGCTTCTTATACAGACTCTCTTTCTGCTTCTTATACAGACTCTCCTTCTGCTTCTTATACATACTCTCCTACTGCTTCTTATACAGACTCTCCTTCTGCTTCTTATACAGACTCTCCTTCTACTTCTTATACATACTCTCCTTCTGCTACTTATACAGACTCTCCTTCTGCTTCTTATACAGACTCTCCTTCTGCTTCTTACACAGACTCTCCTTCTGCTTCTTACACAGACTCTCCTTCTGCTTCTTATACAGACTCTCCTTCTGCTTCTTATACAGACTCTCCTTCTGCTTCTTATACAGACTCTCCTTCTGCTTCTTATACATACTCTCCTTCTGCTTCTTATACATACTCTCATTCTGCTTCTTATACAGACTCTCCTTCTGCTTCTTATACATACTCTCCTTCTGCTTCTTATACAAACTCTCCTTCTGCTTCTTATACAGACTCTCCTTCTGTTTCTTACACAGACGCTCTTTCTGCTTCTTATACAGACTCTCCTTCTGCTTCTTATACAGACTCTCCTTCTGCTTCTTATACAGACTCTCCTTCTGCTTCTTATACATACTCTCCTTCTGCTTCTTATACAGACTCTCCTTCTGCTTCTTATACAGACTCTCCTTCTGCTTCTTATACAGACTGTCCTTCTACTTCTTATACAGACTCTCCTTCTGCTTCTTATACAGACTCTCCTTCTGCTTCTTATACAGACTCTCCTTCTGCTTCTTATACAGACTCTCCTTCTGCTTCTTATACAGACTCTTTTCTGCTTCTTATACAGACTCTCCTTCTGCTTCTTATACAGACTCTCCTTCTGCTTCTTATACAGACTCTCCTTCTGCTTCTTATACAGACTCTCCTTCTACTTCTTATACATACTCTCCTTCTGCTACTTATACAGACTCTCCTTCTGCTTCTTATACAGACTCTCCTTCTGCTTCTTACACAGACTCTCCTTCTGCTTCTTACACAGACTCTCCTTCTGCTTCTTATACATACTCTCCTTCTGCTTCTTATACAGACTCTCCTTCTGCTTCTTATACAGACTCTCCTTCTGCTTCTTATACAGACTCTCCTTCTGCTTCTTATACATACTCTCCTTCTGCTACTTATACAGACTCTCCTTCTGCTTCTTATACAGACTCTCCGTCTACTTCTTATACAGACTCTCCTTCTGCTTCTTATACAGACTCTCCTTCTGCTTCTTATACATACTCTCATTCTGCTTCTTATACAGACTCTCCTTCTGCTTCTTATACAGACTCTCCTTCTGCTTCTTATACATACTCTCATTCTGCTTCTTATACAGACTCTCCTTCTACTTCTTATACAGACTCTCCTTCTGCTTCTTATACAGACTCTCCTTCTGCTTCTTATACATACTCTCCTTCTGCTACTTATACAGACTCTCCTTCTGCTTCTTATACAGACTCTCCTTCTGCTTCTTATACAGACTCTCCTTCTGCTTCTTATACAGACTCTCCTTCTGCTTCTTATACAGACTCTCCTTCTGCTTCTTATACAGACTCTCCTTCTGCTTCTTATACAGACTCTCCTTCTGCTTCTTATACAGACTCTCCTTCTGCTTCTTATACAGACTCTCCTTCTGCTTCTTATACAGACTCTCCTTCTGCTTCTTATACATACTCTCCTTCTGCTTCTTATACATACTCTCATTCTGCTTCTTATACAGACTCTCCTTCTGCTTCTTATACATACTCTCCTTCTGCTTCTTATACAAACTCTCCTTCTGCTTCTTATACAGACTCTCCTTCAGTTTCTTACACAGACTCTCTTTCTGCTTCTTATACAGACTCTCCTTCTGCTTCTTATACAGACTCTCCTTCTGCTTCTTATACATACTCTCCTTCTGCTTCTTATACATACTCTCCTTCTGCTTCTTATACAGACTCTCCTTCTGCTTCTTATACAGACTCTCCTACTGCTTCTTATACAGACTCTCCTTCTACTTCTTATACAGACTCTCCTTCTGCTTCTTATACAGACTCTCCTTCTGCTTCTTATACAGACTCTCCTTCTGCTTCTTATACAGACTCTCCTTCTGCTTCTTATACAGACTCTCTTTCTGCTTCTTATACAGACTCTCCTTCTGCTTCTTATACATACTCTCCTTCTGCTTCTTATACAGACTCTCCTTCTGCTTCTTATACAGACTCTCCTTCTGCTTCTTATACAGACTCTCCTTCTACTTCTTATACATACTCTCCTTCTGCTACTTATACAGACTCTCCTTCTGCTTCTTATACAGACTCTCCTTCTGCTTCTTACACAGACTCTCCTTCTGCTTCTTACACAGACTCTCCTTCTGCTTCTTATACAGACTCTCCTTCTGCTTCTTATACAGACTCTCCTTCTGCTTCTTATACAGACTCTCCTTCTGCTTCTTATACATACTCTCCTTCTGCTACTTATACAGACTCTCCTTCTGCTTCTTATACAGACTCTCCTTCTACTTCTTATACAGACTCTCCTTCTGCTTCTTATACAGACTCTCCTTCTGCTTCTTATACATACTCTCATTCTGCTTCTTATACAGACTCTCCTTCTGCTTCTTATACAGACTCTCCTTCTGCTTCTTATACATACTCTCATTCTGCTTCTTATACAGACTCTCCTTCTACTTCTTATACAGACTCTCCTTCTGCTTCTTATACAGACTCTCCTTCTGCTTCTTATACATACTCTCCTTCTGCTACTTATACAGACTCTCCTTCTGCTTCTTATACAGACTCTCCTTCTGCTTCTTATACAGACTCTCCTTCTGCTTCTTATACAGACTCTCCTTCTGCTTCTTATACAGACTCTCCTTCTGCTTCTTATACAGACTCTCCTTCTGCTTCTTATACAGACTCTCCTTCTGCTTCTTATACAGACTCTCCTTCTGCTTCTTATACAGACTCTCCTTCTGCTTCTTATACAGACTCTCCTTCTGCTTCTTATACATACTCTCCTTCTGCTTCTTATACATACTCTCATTCAGCTTCTTATACAGACTCTCCTTCTGCTTCTTATACATACTCTCCTTCTGCTTCTTATACAAACTCTCCTTCTGCTTCTTATACAGACTCTCCTTCTGTTTCTTACACAGACTCTCTTTCTGCTTCTTATACAGACTCTCCTTCTGCTTCTTATACAGACTCTCCTTCTGCTTCTTATACAGACTCTCCTTCTGCTTCTTATACATACTCTCCTTCTGCTTCTTATACAGACTCTCCTTCTGCTTCTTATACAGACTCTCCTTCTGCTTCTTATACAGACTCTCCTTCTACTTCTTATACAGACTGTCCTTCTGCTTCTTATACAGACTCTCCTTCTGCTTCTTATACAGACTCTCCTTCTTCTTCTTATACAGACTCTCCTTCTGCTTCTTATACAGACTCTCTTTCTGCTTCTTATACAGACTCTCCTTCTGCTTCTTATACATACTCTCCTTCTGCTTCTTATACAGACTCTCCTTCTGCTTCTTATACAGACTCTCTTTCTGCTTCTTATACAGACTCTCCTTCTACTTCTTATACATACTCTCCTTCTGCTACTTATACAGACTCTCCTTCTGCTTCTTATACAGACTCTCCTTCTGCTTCTTACACAGACTCTCCTTCTGCTTCTTACACAGACTCTCCTTCTGCTTCTTATACATACTCTCCTTCTGCTTCTTATACAGACTCTCCTTCTGCTTCTTATACAGACTCTCCTTCTGCTTCTTATACAGACTCTCCTTCTGCTTCTTATACATACTCTCCTTCTGCTACTTATACAGACTCTCCTTCTGCTTCTTATACAGACTCTCCTTCTGCTTCTTATACAGACTCTCCTTCTGCTTCTTATACAGACTATCCTTCTGCTTCTTATACAGACTCTCCTTCTGCTTCTTATACAGACTCTCCTTCTGCTTCTTATACAGACTCTCCTTCTGCTTCTTATACATACTCTCATTCTGCTTCTTATACAGACTCTCCTTCTACTTCTTATACAGACTCTCCTTCTGCTTCTTATACAGACTCTCCTTCTGCTTCTTATACATACTCTCCTTCTGCTACTTATACAGACTCTCCTTCTGCTTCTTATACAGACTCTCCTTCTGCTTCTTATACAGACTCTCCTTCTGCTTCTTATACAGACTCTCCTTCTGCTTCTTATACAGACTCTCCTTCTGCTTCTTATACAGACTCTCCTTCTGCTTCTTATACAGACTTTCCTTCTGCTTCTTTTACAGACTCTCCTTCTGCTTCTTATACATACTCTCATTCTGCTTCTTATACAGACTCTCCTTCTGCTTCTTATACAGACTCTCCTTCTGCTTCTTATACAGACTCTCCTTCTGCTTCTTATACAGACTCTCCTTCTGCTTCTTATACATACTCTCCTTCTGCTACTTATACAGACTCTCCTTCTGCTTCTTATACAGACTCTCCTTCTACTTCTTATACAGACTCTCCTTCTGCTTCTTATACAGACTCTCCTTCTGCTTCTTATACATACTCTCATTCTGCTTCTTATACAGACTCTCCTTCTGCTTCTTATACAAACTCTCCTTCTGCTTCTTATACATACTCTCATTCTGCTTCTTACACAGACTCTCCTTCTACTTCTTATACAGACTCTCCTTCTGCTTCTTATACAGACTCTCCTTCTGCTTCTTATACATACTCTCCTTCTGCTACTTATACAGACTCTCCTTCTGCTTCTTACACAGACTCTCTTTCTGCTTCTTATACAGACTCTCCTTCTGCTTCTTATACAGACTCTCCTTCTGCTTCTTATACAGACTCTCCTTCTGCTTCTTATACATACTCTCCTTCTTCTACTTATACAGACTCTCCTTCTGCTTCTTATACAGACTCTCCTTCTACTTCTTATACAGACTCTCCTTCTGCTTCTTATACAGACTCTCCTTCTGCTTCTTATACATACTCTCCTTCTGCTTCTTATACAGACTCTCCTTCTGCTTCTTATACAGACTCTCCTTCTGCTTCTTATACAGACTCTCTTTCTGCTTCTTATACAGACTCTCCTTCTACTTCTTATACAGACTCTCCTTCTGCTTCTTATACAAACTCTCCTTCTGCTTCTTATACATACTCTCCTTCTGCTACTTATACAGACTCTCCTTCTGCTTCTTACACAGACTCTCCTTCTGCTTCTTATACAGACTCTCCTTCTGCTTCTTATACAGACTCTCCTTCTGCTTCTTATACAGACTCTCCTTCTGCTTCTTATACAGACTCTCCTTCTGCTTCTTATACAGACTCTCCTTCTGCTTCTTATACAGACTCTCCTTCTGCTTCTTATACAGACTCTCCTTCTGCTTCTTATACAGACTCTCCTTCTGCTTCTTATACAGACTCTCCTTCTGCTTCTTATACAGACTCTCCTTCTGCTTCTTATACAGACTCTCCTTCTGCTTCTTATACAGACTCTCCTTCTGCTTCTTATACAGACTCTCCTTCTGCTTCTTATACAGACTCTCCTTCTGCTTCTTACACAGACTCTCCTTCTGCTTCTTATACGGACTCTCCTTCTGCTTCTTATACAGACTCTCCTTCTGCTTCTTATACAGACTCTCCTTCTGCTTCTTATACAGACTCTCCTTCTGCTTCTTATACAGACTCTCCGTCTGCTTCTTATACGGACTCTCCTTCTGCTTCTTATACAGACTCTCCTTCTGCTTCTTATACATACTCTCCTTCTGCTACTTATACAGACTCTCCTTCTGCTTCTTACACAGACTCTCCTTCTGCTTCTTATACAGACTCTCCTTCTGCTTCTTATACAGACTCTCCTTCTGCTTCTTGTACAGACTCTCCTTCTGCTTCTTATACAGACTCTCCTTCTGCTTCTTATACAGACTCTCCTTCTGCTTCTTATACAGACTCTCCTTCTGCTTCTTATACAGACTCTCTTCTGCTTCTTATACAGACTCTCCTTCTGCTTCTAATACATACTCTCCTTCTGCTTCTTATACAGACTCTCCTTCTGCTTCTTATACAGACTCTCCTTCTGCTTCTTATACAGACTCTCCTTCTACTTCTTATACATACTCTCCTTCTGCTACTTATACAGACTCTCCTTCTGCTTCTTATACAGACTCTCCTTCTGCTTCTTACACAGACTCTCCTTCTGCTTCTTACACAGACTCTCCTTCTGCTTCTTATACATACTCTCCTTCTGCTTCTTATACAGACTCTCCTTCTGCTTCTTATACAGACTCTCCTTCTGCTTCTTATACAGACTCTCCTTCTGCTTCTTATACATACTCTCCTTCTGCTACTTATACAGACTCTCCTTCTGCTTCTTATACAGACTCTCCTTCTACTTCTTATACAGACTCTCCTTCTGCTTCTTATACATACTCTCATTCTGCTTCTTATACAGACTCTCCTTCTGCTTCTTATACAGACTCTCCTTCTGCTTCTTATACATACTCTCATTCTGCTTCTTATACAGACTCTCCTTCTACTTCTTATACAGACTCTCCTTCTGCTTCTTATACAGACTCTCCTTCTGCTTCTTATACAGACTCTCCTTCTGCTACTTATACAGACTCTCCTTCTGCTTCTTACACAGACTCTCCTTCTGCTTCTTATACAGACTCTCCTTCTGCTTCTTATACAGACTCTCCTTCTGCTTCTTATACAGACTCTCCTTCTGCTTCTTATACAGACTCTCCTTCTGCTTCTTATACAGACTCTCCTTCTGCTTCTTTTACAGACTCTCCTTCTGCTTCTTATACATACTCTCATTCTGCTTCTTATACAGACTCTCCTTCTGCTTCTTATACAGACTCTCCTTCTGCTTCTTACACAGACTCTCCTTCTGCTTCTTATACAGACTCTCCTTCTGCTTCTTATACAGACTCTCCTTCTGCTTCTTATACAGACTCTCCTTCTGCTTCTTATACATACTCTCCTTCTGCTACTTATACAGACTCTCCTTCTGCTTCTTATACAGACTCTCCTTCTACTTCTTATACAGACTCTCCTTCTGCTTCTTATACAGACTCTCCTTCTGCTTCTTATACATACTCTCATTCTGCTTCTTATACAGACTCTCCTTCTGCTTCTTATACAGACTCTCCTTCTGCTTCTTATACATACTCTCATTCTGCTTCTTATACAGACTCTCCTTCTACTTCTTATACAGACTCTCCTTCTGCTTCTTATACAGACTCTCCTTCTGCTTCTTATACATACTCTCCTTCTGCTACTTATACAGACTCTCCTTCTGCTTCTTACACAGACTCTCCTTCTGCTTCTTATACAGACTCTCCTTCTGCTTCTTATACAGACTCTCCTTCTGCTTCTTATACAGACTCTCCTTCTGCTTCTTATACAGACTCTCCTTCTGCTTCTTATACAGACTCTCCTTCTGCTTCTTATACAGACTCTCCTTCTGCTTCTTATACATACTCTCATTCTGCTTCTTATACAGACTCTCCTTCTGCTTCTTATACAGACTCTCCTTCTGCTTCTTATACAGACTCTCCTTCTGCTTCTTATACAGACTCTCCTTCTGCTTCTTATACAGACTCTCCTTCTGCTTCTTATACAGACTCTCCTTCTGCTTCTTATACAGACTCTCCTTCTGCTTCTTACACAGACTCTCCTTCTGCTTCTTATACAGACTCTCCTTCTGCTTCTTATACAGACTCTCCTTCTGCTTCTTATACAGACTCTCCTTCTGCTTCTTATACAGACTCTCCTTCTGCTTCTTATACAGACTCTCCGTCTGCTTCTTATACGGACTCTCCTTGTGCTTCTTATACAGACCCTCCTTCTGCTTCTTATACAGACTCTCCTTCTGCTTCTTATACAGACTCTCCTTCTGCTTCTTATACAGACTCTCCTTCTGCTTCTTATACAGACTCTCCTTCTGCTTCTTATACAGACTCTCCTTCTGCTTCTTATACAGACTCTCCTTCTGCTTCTTATACAGACTCTCCTTCTGCTTCTTTTACAGACTCTCCTTCTGCTTCTTATACATACTTTCATTCTGCTTCTTATACAGACTCTCCTTCTGCTTCTTATACAGACTCTCCTTCTGCTTCTTATACAGACTCTCCTTCTGCTTCTTATACAGACTCTCCTTCTGCTTCTTATACAGACTCGCCTTCTGCTTCTTATACAGACTCTCCTTCTGCTTCTTATACAGACTCTCCTTCTGCTTCTTATACAGACTCTCCTTCTGCTTCTTATACGGACTCTCCTTCTGCTTCTTATACAGACTCTCCTTCTGCTTCTTATACGGACTCTCCTTCTGCTTCTTATACAGACTCTCCTTCTGCTTCTTATACAGACTCTCCTTCTGCTTCTTATACAGACTCTCATTCTGCTTCTTATACAGACTCTCCTTCTGCTTCTTATACAGACTCTCCTTCTGCTTCTTATACAGACTCTCCTTCTGCTTCTTATACAGACTCTCCTTCTGCTTCTTATACAGACTCTCCTTCTGCTTCTTATACAGACTCTCCTTCTGCTTCTTATACAGACTCTCCTTCTGCTTCTTATACAGACTCTCCTTCTGCTTCTTATACAGACTCTCATTCTGCTTCATTCTCCACGGAAAGGACGTTCTTGGATTGCTTCTTTTTAATATCAACAATCCAAAATGTGATTATTTCAGCTCGACACATCCGAGCTTGCCAAGACATGTTTTGTGACGGAGTTTGCCTTTTCTCTCCCGCCCTTAATTGAGCACACATGATTATATGTTTCCAGAAATATCACGTAAATGTGGATTAAGGTCTTGACCGGTTCTGATTTGTTGGTCCTGATATCAGCATTCAGTTATTGGTGGCTGAGTATCGTTGTGTCTGAACCTGTCTGGTGCTTTGACTGGTCATATTGCCATAACTAATCTTCTTCTTATTCTTTCCTTCCTCATTTGTCTTTCAGCGTCGAGATATAATTTGCGGTCTTTTGCTCTTCTGTTCGCCTCTGCTGCTGTTATGTTTCCTAGTGCTTCTAATATTCCATCGACTCATCTTTTTCGTGGTCGAACCTTGCGCCTGGTGTTCTCGCAACGTTTAATGAGGTCTAGTTGTGTTGTGTTTTGTTCTTTCTGCCTTGTCACGTGGCCAAACCATTCTGTCTGTTGTTTCTTTATACATTCTATGGCGGGGACTATCCCTAGCTTTTTTCTCAGTTCTTCATTTCTGATCTTATCTCTCAGACTGTTTCATGTCATTCGTCTGACACATTTAATCTCAGTAGAGGTTATTTTTTATTGTTCTTGCATCTAGGGTCCAGGTCTGGCATTGGTAGCACAACGTTGGGATGAAGATTGTATTGTATAGTGCCCGTTTTGTCTCCAGAGTTATTTCCTTGTTGGAAAATAGTGGTGATAGCTGTCCAATGATTTGGCAAGCCTTGTTTGTATCTTGAGTCTATATCTGCCGTTTTTGAATTATCGTTTGTCACTAAACTTCGTAGGCAAATTAATTTCTCTACTTGTATTAGTTGTCTGTCGTCTATAGTTATGTTGATGTTCAGTTTATTTTTGGCGACATTCATGACAACTGCGTTGTTGATGTTGATTTTTATGTTGTATGACTAATGTGAGTCATTATTTGTGATTGTTTTTCTTGTCAACATACTAAGCTTATATTCTAAAAGGAAAATGGAAGGGACGTAAATATGACATGCTCTACGATAAATGCAAATAATGAAAGGACATTCTTTATATACAGTTTTAAAGAAAGAAAACTCGTTGTATAGAACTTTGATGATAACAAATTGTTTGTACATAACTCTGATGATATGAAACTCTTTGTATAGAGCTTTAATGATAGGAAACTCTTTGTATAGAGCTTTAATGATAGGAAACTCTTTGTATAGAGCTTTAATGATAGGAAACTCTTAGTATAGAGCTTTAATGATAGGAAACTCTTTGTATAGAGCTTTAGTGATAGGAAACTCTTTGTATAGAGCTTTAATGATAGGAAACTCTTTGTATAGAGCTTTAATGATAGGAAACTCTTAGTATAGAGCTTTAATGATAGGAAACTCTTTGTATAGAGCTTTAATGATAGGAAACTCTTAGTATAGAGCTTTAATGATAGGAAACTCTTTGTATAGAGCTTTAATGATAGGAAACTCTTTGTATAGAGCTTTAATGATAGGAAACTCTTTGTATAGAGCTTTAATGATAGGAAACTCTTTGTATAGAGCTTTAATGATAGGAAACTCTTTGTATAGAGCTTTAATGATAGGAAACTCTTTGTATAGAGCTTTAATGATAGGAAACTCTTTGTATAGAGCTTTAATGATAGGAAACTCTTAGTATAGAGCTTTAATGATAGGAAACTCTTTGTATAGAGCTTTAATGATAGGAAACTCTTAGTATAGAGCTTTAATGATTGGAAACTCTTTGTATAGAGCTTTAATGATAGGAAACTCTTAGTATAGAGCTTTAATGATAGGAAACTCTTTGTATAGAGCTTTAGTGATAGGAAACTCTTTGTATAGAGCTTTAATGATAGGAAACTCTTTGTATAGAGCTTTAATGATAGGAAACTCTTAGTATAAAGCTTTAATGATAGGAAACTCTTTGTATAGAGCTTTAATGATAGGAAACTCTTAGTATAGAGCTTTAATGATAGGAAACTCTTTGTATAGAGCTTTAATGATAGGAAACTCTTTGTATAGAGCTTTAATGATAGGAAACTCTTTGTATAGAGCTTTAATGATAGGAAACTCTTTGTATAGAGCTTTAATGATAGGAAACTCTTTGTATAGAGCTTTAATGATAGGAAACTCTTAGTATAGAGCTTTAATGATAGGAAACTCTTTGTATAGAGCTTTAATGATAGGAAACTCTTTGTATAGAGCTTTAATGATAGGAAACTCTTTGTATAGAGCTTAATGATAGGAAACTCTTTGTATAGAGCTTTAATGATAGGAAACTCTTAGTATAGAGCTTTAATGATAGGAAACTCTTAGTATAGAGCTTTAATGATAGGAAACTCTTTGTATAGAGCTTTAGTGATAGGAAATTCTTTGTATATTGGCTCCTAAGAGCTAATCAGGAACGTTGCCATGTCGAGTAAATGTGTGGGGCCTTAAGTTTCTTGACTCTCTATTGTGAACGGGAGGAAAGAGGATCAGGCCTACTTTAGTCATGACTTCCGGTGTCTTTCTTCTCAGAGACTGAAAAACTGTGAAGCGTCCCGGTCGATTACTCCATCTTGTTTTGTTGTTTTCTCTTTCACCCGCGCGGACACGATTTGAGGCATATTCCCGACCCACAATATTTTCAGCCGTAGCTGATACAAATTGTTCAGTAATTAGCAAACGTAGCTCGTACAATTTGTTCAGTAATTAGCAAACGTAGCTTGTACAAATTGTTCAGTAATTAGCAAACGTAGCTTGTACAAATTGTTCAGTAATTAGCAAACGTAGCTTGTACAAATTGTTCAGTAATTAGCAAACGTAGCTTGTACAAATTGTTCAGTAATTAGCAAACGTGGCTTGTACAAATTTTCAGTAATTAGCAAACGTGGCTTGTACAAATTGTTCAGTAATTAGCAAACGTAGCTTGTACAATTTGTTCAGTAATTAGCAAACGTAGCTTGTACAAATTGTTCAGTAATTAGCAAACGTAGCTTGTACAAATTGTTCAGTAATTAGCAAACGTAGCTTGTACAAATTGTTCAGTAATTAGCAAACGTAGCTTGTACAAATTGTTCAGTAATTAGTAAACGTAGCTTGTACAAATTGTTCAGTAATTAGCAAACGTAGCTTGTACAAATTGTTCAGTAATTAGCAAACGTAGCTTGTACAATTTGTTCAGTAATTAACAAACGTAGCTTGTACAATTTGTTCAGTAATTAAGAGACGTAGTCACAGTTACATAACAGCCACAGTCCTGCCAGCGACAACAAAGAACCATGTCTAACTTCCAAGTTTCAGTCAGTGATTGTCTTGCTACATTTATAAAATACCCTATGTCATATGACGTAATCGCTCCATTCTTCTAGTCGACTCAGACAGACAATACATGGCAATAGACTAAGACAGTTACAGATTTGTCAAGAATTGAACGATCCACACACCATGCGTTCCGCTAGTTTCAGATTTAAGTCAAATTTACTCAAACGAACAGCCAAATTTTCAAAGTCTCCTGGAGGAGCTAACAGCCATAACATAACAGCCATAACATAACAGCCGTATGTATATATGGCTTTGACGTCTTAATGATTGATAGCAAGCAATCATGATGAAGTTAGTAGTTTGGTAAACTATTAGTGCTTTATGTTGGATGTTGTTTTACTGAACATCTCTCGCTGCTGAATGTCAATATTGGATAGACAGAATCGACCGAAAAATGAATAAGATGTATTTGTGGTGCCTGGCCTCGTTTCCTTTCTCCTGCACAGTTTGTCTTCTGACTTTGATATCATCACTGCCTCGAAAGTTGCTGTGCAGTTTTTTTTTATATTTGTGTTCTCTGTGTGCTCAGATCTGCAGCCAGCTTTTCCCAGTTTCTTTCACTGATAGAGAATTCACTCTCAAGGAAGCCCTGCAAACGCATCACTGGTCTGCCCTTTGGTCTCTTTCCGTCCCTAAGTTTGCCATATAGACATTGTTTGAGAGTCCAAAGTGTTGCCATGATGGATGGGAGTTTGGCTCGTTGTAAGACATTATAGTTAGTTACTTTGTTCGACCATAACATAACAGCAAAACATAATGTAGCATGCAATAAATGAGCACGGTGTAAAATAGCACAATATAATGTTCATCTGCAACACACGGCGTCATATCTCTTCTTTTTTCCTTAACTCAACAACTCCGCGCTTGAGTGGCCGCCCCTGGAAAGACCTTAAGTGACGTTATTTGACATTTACAACTGCTGCGCTGTTTTTGTTCAAATCCCTCACATAAAACAATTCTACGACGCTCACACATTTTTTACATCATTTTATTTCATGTGGAGATTGTTTGATGAAATTATTTAGGAGAGAAGAGCTAACCGTTTTGGCTGTGGGTCAAAGCTGGCGTTGACGTGGAGGTAAAGTGCTGCTTGTGGTGAAGTCGTACAGAAATAACGTTCGTCATTATATGACATCAGCACCGGCAATTCATCATCATCAAGTACCGTGCCTGCTGGCGTGGGTGACAATGTCTCTCCACAACTTTCGATCTAGACATTTATCATTTCTGTTGATGACCTTCTGCCAAGCCATCCTATTAAGCTGTCTGGTATCGCTTCTCTTTGCTTCCCTCTATCTCTTCGTCCTTCAATTTTTCCAGTTGTTACAATATATTCAAGTTGTTCTCTTCTCATTACATGGCCAAAAAATGATGATTGTTTCTTCCTAATATTGGAAATTAGCTCTTTTTTTTGCTTTGGCCTTTTCCAGAACATTTTCATTACTCTTCTTATCTGTCCATGGTATTCTCAACATTCTTCTGTAAAACCACATTTCTGCAGCGTCCAGTGATTCTCTTGTCTGTTGTCCTATTGTCCATGATTCACATCCATATGTTAAGACTGACTCTACATAATATTAAAGAACTCATTTTCTTGTTTTTATTGTCAAAAACTGATTGCACAGTATTTTCCACATTTTTTGGAAAGCTGCTTTTGCCTGAGCCATTCTTCATCTCACCTATGTTGTACATCTACCATCTCACCTATGTTGTACATCTACCATCTCATCTCTGTTGTACATCTACCATCTCACCTCTGTTGTACATCTGCCATCTCATCTCTGTTGTAAATCTACCATCTCACCTCTGTTGTAGATCTACCATCTCACCTCTGTTGTACATCTACCATCTCACCTCTGTTGTACATCTACCATCTCACCTCTGTTGTACACCTACCATCTCACCTCTGTTGTACATCTACCATCTCACCTCTGTTGTACATCTACCATCTCACCTCTGTTGTACATCTACCATCTCACCTCTGTTGTACATCTACCATCTCACCTCTGTTGTACATCTACCATCTCACCTCTGTTGTACACCTACCACCTCACCTCTGTTGTACATCTACCATCTCACCTCTGTTGTACATCTACCATCTCACCTCTGTTGTACATCTACCATCTCACCTCTGTTGTACATCTACCATCTCACCTCTGTTGTACATCTACCATCTCACCTCTGTTGTACATCTACCATCTCACCTCTGTTGTACACCTACCATCTCACCTCTGTTGTACATCTACCATCTCACCTCTGTTGTACATCTACCATCTCACCTCTGTTGTACATCTACCATCTCACCTCTGTTGTACATCTACCATCTCACCTCTGTTGTACATCTACCATCTCACCTCTGTTGTACACCTACCACCTCACCTCTGTTGTACATCTACCATCTCACCTCTGTTGTAGATCTACCATCTCACCTCTGTTGTACATCTACCATCTCACCTCTGTTGTACATCTACCATCTCACCTCTGTTGTACATCTACCATCTCACCTCTGTTGTACATCTACCATCTCACCTCTGTTGTACATCTACCATCTGAAGTTAACAATGTTCCCAGATATTTAAATTCATTTACGTCACGGACACTTAAACAAACAAAAACTGATATTTTCTTCAACAAATGGCAGCTGAGATAAACATCAGTTGGTAAGTAACTGATGTTCCTTAATATCAAAAACAAAATAAACATAAAATGGTATTGAGCAGCTAAACTAACAGAACGACAAGACAAGCTACAACGTTTCGGCAAAATCCTTCATCAGGCATAACAAACAAGTAATACACATTAAACACAAAATTCAGAGTTAGAATACACAACAGCTACACAGCTATAAAAAAATGGCTAAAAAAACTTGCCAGGATGTTCGTAGATTCTGGTTGAAAGATTAATGGTCATATTTTATTTTGCTGTACCTGATGAATACTTTTGCCGAAACTTTCTTGATTGACTTGTCTTTCTGATACTAGCTGCTCAATACCATTTTATGTTTTATTTTCTTTGTTTTCTGCAGCTATACACACGAGCCCGAGTAGTATTTGATCTTCTTCTTCTTCGTTTCTCTTTCCTTCCTCATCTGCCTTTCAGCGTCGAGGGGAGATATAATTTGCGGTCTTTTGCTCTTCTGTTCGCCTCTGCTGCTGTTATGTTTCCTAGTGCTTCTAATATTCCATCGACCCATCTTTTTCGTGGTCGACAATTGGGTCTGGTGTTCTCACAACGTTTGTTGAAGGCTCGTTGTGTTGTGTTTTGTTCTTTCTGCCTTGTCACGTGGCCAAACCATTTTATCTGTTGTTTCCTTATATATTCTATGGCGGGGGCTAATCCTAGCTTTTTTCTCAGTTTTTCATTTCTGATCTTATCTCTCAGACTGTTTCATGCCATTCGTCTAACGCATTTCATCTCTGTAGAGGTCATTTTTCTTATTGTTCTTGCATCTAGGGTCCTAGGGTCCATTGGTAGCACAACGTTGGGATGAAAATTGTATTGTATAGTGCTCGTTTTGCCTTAAGTCGTAAATTTTACTGACTTTTATAATTCTTGCAGTGGCCCATATAGTTTTGTCTGTAGTGTTCTATCTATGGGCCAAAATAGATTTTCCTCAGTCTACTATATTCAGTGCAGTCTTGAAGTATGTGTTCAGCAGTCTGGGGCGTTCTGTCCACATGTACATGTAGTTGAGGTGCCGATCTTGAATTTTGTATACATGTGACTGTGGAGTCGATTGTGTCCTGTTCAGAGGCGTATAATGATAACTTGTTCATATCTTCATATTATGAAATGCATCCTGATTTGGGGCTTGTTGTCCTCTGATTGATTTGATTATCTGTTTCTTCTGATGACAAAGCAGTGTTAAACAATTCACGTATTAAACTTAACAAGCTAGAGACACAAAATGTCTGATTTCAGATTTTGTGAAGTAAGACATTATTGCATATGTAACATTTGCTACACAATTCTTCCCTCCCCCTTTTCTCTCGTCTCTCTATTTTTCTCCACACAAGTAATAAGTGAAATCGTAGATGGTATATTGATGATTGCAAGCATAAACTGCAAGCGTAAGATATTCCACTTTTGTTCTCTTTGAAACTCCATGTCAGTACAAGTCATTTAGATGCGTGTCTTTACTTGGCACGTCTCAAATTCACACTATTTGCTATGAGGCGTTCTCTCGTTTACTTTCACAACTCATAAAGTCACAGACTCACCAAACTCACAAACACACTAAACTCACCAAACTCACAATTTTACAAACTCACCAAACTCACAAATTTACAAACTCACCAACTCTGCAAAGTCACAACCTCACCATTTTACAAACTCACCAAACTCACAATTTTACAATCTCACAAATTAACCAAACTCACAATTTTACAAAGTCGCCAAACTCACATTTTTACAAACTCTTCAAACTCACAACCTCACTATTTTAAATACTCACGAAACTAAAAAACACTCAAACTCATAATTTTACAAACTCACTAAACTCACAGTTTCACAAACTCACCAAATTCACAATTTTACAAACTCACAATTCCACAAACTCACCAAAATCACAAACTCGTCAAACCCATCAACTCACAAACTCGCCAAACTTATAAACTCACAAAATCACTAATTCACCAAACTCACAAACTCACAAACTCACAATTTCACAGATTCACCAACCTCACAATTTTACAAACTCACAATTTTACAAACTCACAATTTCACAGATTCACCAACTTCACAATTTCACAAACTCGCCAAACTCACAATTCTAAAATCTCACCAAACTCTCAAACTATCCAAACTCACAATCTTCATGATTGTCATTTTTGCTGTTCTCCATGTTTCACAACCATATAATAATACTGACTTAACATTGGAGTTGAACATTAATATTTGAAATTACCAACGACTTATTTCTAGATACATTCGTTCATTCCTAGTAATAACTTTGTCAATGTTCCCACCAGCCACCTAACTTGAGCGGCATTATTATAGCGACACGCACAGCTTTGTTGTAGGCAGCTGTTGATCGACCGACAGTTATCAACACTTTCATGTACGTGCTTTTTGACACTTACCCCACCTGTTTAACACTTACTCCACCTGTTTAACACTTACCCCACCTGTTTGACACTTACCCCACCTGTTTGACACTTTCTCCACCTGTTTAACACTTACCCCACCCTTTTGACACTTACCCCACTTGTTTGATACTTACTCGGCCTGTTTGACACTTACCCCACCTTTTTGACGATTTAACAACTTGCAGCTGGAACATTTGATGATCTTCGCTCAAATAAAAATGAAGCAAACATCAACGGGCTCTGCCACTTCTCTGAACTCATCATACACTAAACCCGCACACATCTCAACTAAAATGAAGCAAACATCAACGGGCTCTGCCACTTCTCTGAATTCATCATACACTAAACCCGCACACATCTCAACTAAAATGAAGCAAACATCAACGGGCTCTGCCACTTCTCTGAACTCATCATACACTAAACCCGCACACATCTCAACTAAAATGAAGCAAACATCAACGGGCTCTGCCACTTCTCTGAACTCATCATACACTAAACCCGCACACATCTCAACTAAAATGAAGCAAACATCAACGGGCTCTGCCACTTCTCTGAACTCATCACACACTAAACCCACACACATCTCAACTAAAATGAAGCAAACATCAACGGGCTCTGCCACTTCTCTGAACTCATCATACACTAAACCCGCACACATCTCAACTAAACAATCTCAACCTACTTTAAAATATTTCTTTCTTTGTCATTTCTGTTTATTTTTCTTTCTTCCTCTTCGTTTTCTACTTAAAAAAAAATATCATTTTTCTTCTCCATTTTCTTCATCATTTTGTTTTCCTCCTGCCTGTTCTTTTCTATTTATCTATATGTTCTCTGTTTTTCCTTCAATCACCTCCTTATTTCTTTTCATCGTCTTTTCTTGTTATATTTCTATCTCCTCTTCTTCTCCATTGCTCCCTTCATAAATTAAACATTTCAGTTTCACTCACAAATGCTAGCAGTTTAGTCGATGTCTACTTTACTGATGGCCATATCTTACAATTTGTCTCTGACAAGGATCTCACTAACTGATGATGTCTGCTTTACTGATGGCCCTATCTTACAATTTGTCTCTGACAAGGATCTCACTAACTGATGATGTCTGCTTTACTGATGGCCCTATCTTACAATTTGTCTCTGACAAGGATCTCACTAACTGATGATGTCTGCTTTACTGATGGCCCTATCTTACAATTTGTCTCTGACAAGGATCTCACTAACTGATGATGTCTACTTTACTGATGGCCCTATCTTACAATTTGTCTCTGACAAGGATCTCACTAACTCATGCTATCACTCCTTCCATGTCTTGGAGTCAACATTATGTATTGAAATGCTTGTTTAGCCTTCCCACTTTAGCTCAGTCGTGTAAATCTACACACGCACGCACGCACACACAAATACACGCACACACAAATACACACACACACACACACATAAACACAAACACTCTCTCTCTCTCTCTCTCTCTCTCTCTCTCTTCCCACCCCTTTTCCCCCTCCACCCCAGCTGCCACATTCACGTTTTAAATATAAAAGTATGTAATGGTCTGAAGACCAACGCACAAACTAGACCACATCAAATGGACATCTCTTCATATCTGTCAGTTGAGGAGCTCTAATTCCCCTGTCACTCTATGAAGAACTTGTAATGTTTTGAACACAATTCTTGTTTCAAACATTATTTGCTTGTCATAGCTTTCAAACCTTCTTACATTACGTTTCTGAATCGTAACTTTGTGTTGCACACATTTATAGCTTTGTTATCTTCAAATGTAATTCTACCACAGCTCTTGTGTGCTTGAGCGCGCTCGTCTGCCTCGCGTCAAGCAAAGCTCCCAGAGATCCATTATTTCTTTCCGTTGTTGAATCTATGACTGGTTTCTATTTATTCTTATGCAGATTAGTCTAATTTGATATTTTGTAACGGTTTACGATGTCCTTGTCTACTTGTACACCGATCAGCTACTGGTATACGTTTAGACCAGCCTGGGACACGAGCAAGACGGCACGTTTGAGGTCAATACCAGTTCCCCATAAGTGATCATGCATGGTTGTTTCTGTGGGCCATGGTTGTTTCTGTGGGCCATGCTTGTGTCTGTGGGCCATGGTTGTTTCTGTGGGCCATGGTTGTTTCTGTGGGCCATGGTTGTTTCTGTGGGCCATGGTTGTTTCTGTGGGCCATGGTTGTTTCTGTGGGCCATGGTTGTTTCTGTGGGCCATGGTTGTTTCTGTGGGCCATGCTTGTGTCTGTGGGCCATGGTTGTTTCTGTGGGCCATGTTTGTGTCTGTGGGCCATGGTTGTTTCTGTGGGCCATGTTTGTGTCTGTGGGCCATGGTTGTTTCTGTGGGCCATGTTTGTGTGTGTGGGCCATGGTTGTTTCTGTGGGCCATGTTTGTGTCTGTGGGCCATGGCTGTTTCTGTGGGCCATGGTTGTTTCTGTGGGCCATGTTTGTGTCTGTGGACCATGGTTGTTTCTGTGGGCCATGTTTGTGTCTGTGAGCCATGGTTGTTTACGTGGGCCATGTTTGTGTTTGTGGACCATGGTTGTTTCTGTGGGCCATGTTTGTGTCTGTGAACCATGGTTGTTTACGTGGGCCATGGTTGTTTCTGTGGGCCATGTTTGTGTCTGTGGGCCATGGTTGTTTCTGTGGGCCATGTTTGTGTCTGTGGGCCATGATTGTTTCTGTGGGCCATGTTTGTGTCTGTGGGCCATGGTTGTTTCTGTGGGCCATGGTTGTTTACGTGGGCCATGTGTGTGTCTGTGGGTCATGGTTGTTTCTGTGGGCCATGTTTGTGTCTGTGGGCCATGGTTGTTTCTCTGGGTCATGTTTGTTTCTGTGGGCCATGTTTGTGTTCTTGGTTTGTTGAGAGCGCTGCATCAGGTTAAGTATGCTCTAGAGTTTGTTTGGCTGCTCCGCAGTCACATGTTGCAACGTCACTAAGCCTTATCTTGTGTAGATGTGCTCTGAGGCTACAATGAGTTCTTCTAAGTCTAAGTATCCCGGTCCGCCCATGTCTGCTGAGCTGTCATGTTCTGGCTCATATTGTGTATGTTTGGCGTGTGCTGAGACTGCTACGATGGGGACTACAGTTACCTTTCTTTGTTTGGGAGATGAGTTAGTAATTCAGATGATTCCACTGGCACGGGCGGTTGAGCAATTATGGATTTTAATTCGTTTGCAGTGATACCTAGGTCTTCCATAACCAATAACCAATTGTGTATGTAACTTCCTCCATTATATTTTCCTGGCTTGCTTCAGTATTGTATTTATTTCTTTGAGAATCTTGGTTGGACAGTTGAAGGCTCCCACCTGCTTTTGCGAGTTCATCTGTTTTCTCATTTCTATATTATATTTATTATTATTCTATATTATTCTATATTATTTCTATATATTTATAGAAATGTCACAACGTGCTGGTATTCACTGCAGGTCTAGTTCTGTCTTTCTGTAAACATATGTTGTTCTTGATTTCTTGGAAAAGCTTGTCCTGTTTTCGGTTTGACATTGCTTGTATGACTGACCTTGACGTTGCTTGCATGACTGACCTTGACATTGCTTGTATGACTAACCTTGACATTGCTTGTATGACTGACCTTGACATTGCTTGTATGACTGACCTTGACATTGCTTGTTTGACTAACATTGACAATGCTTGTATGACTGACCTTGACATTGCTTGTTTGACTAACATTGACAATGCTTGTATGACTGACTTTGCATCTGTGAGAATGACAATTTGTGGACTTGGGACCTCTTGTGTGTTGAGAGTTTGTATGGCTGTGTGGACTTGGGACCTCTTGTGTGTTGAAAGTTTGTGTGGCTGTATGGACTTGGGACCTCTTGTGTGTTGAGAGTTTGTGTGGCTGTGTGGACTTGGGACCTCTTGTGTGTTGAGAGTTTGTGTGGCTGTGTGGACTTGGGACCTATTGTGTGTTGAGATTTTGTATGGCTGTGTGGACTTGTGACCTCTTGTGTGTTGAGAGTTTGTATGGCTGTGTGGACTTGGGATCTCTTGTCTGTTTAGAGTGTGTGTGGCTGAGTGGAGTGCCATTGCCTCTCCTCTAAAATGTGTGCACATTTCTCTGGCTGGAAGAGAGTGTGTTTCTGCTTTGGTAGAATGCCTCCGCCTCCCTTCTGTGAGGCTTCATTTGCAGATCCGTCAGTGAAAACCCGAGTCCATGTAAATGTCGTTATAAGTGAGAAAGAAACTGCCTGAATTATTAATTCATTGAAATGTTAACATTTCATCGCATGTTCTCTCTGTCCTTCACCCGATGACTACTAAAGGAGTTGATTATCCCCTTCGTCATCCGTCCTTAAAAGCACGTTAAGTGGGCGTCAATACGTTGTACTATATTTTGCAGTAAAACTGTGATATTTGCGCCTTTCGGCCCAACACATCCGACTTCAGCATATTTTTTTAAGTACTGGATACCCTCTTTGATCCCTACTCGTTTGGCCAAACTAGACTGGTAAGTTTGTTTCTGGAGGCACCGCAAAGAGGTGGAGTATGGTCTGGATGGATCTGGTTGACCAACCCTGACACAAGCCATCATCTGCGGGTCGCTGACAGCTTCTAGCTCTGCTGCTGTGAGGTGCCCTTGCCTCCATCGTATTGTAATTAGGGATGACGTTGCTCGTCTCTCTCCAGTCAGAATTTATTGAAATATTTGACCACCTTTGTTACTGAACAATTGTACCACGAAATCAGGAATCAGATTTTAGTTGGTCTGTCTCTTCAATGTTTCCCTACGCCAACATTAGATCATCATCATCAAGTACCGTGCCTGCTGGCGTAGGTGATCATGTATCTCCACAACTTTCGATCTCGACAATTATTTATCGTTTCTGTTGTTGACCTTCTGCCAAGCCATTCTCTTAAGCTGTCTGGTATCTTTTCTCTTTGCTTCCCTCTATCTCTTCGTCCCTCAATTTTCCCAGTTGTTACAATATATTCTAGTTGTTCTCTTCTCATTACATGGCCCCAAAAAATGATGATTGTTTCTTCCTAATATTGGAAATTAACTCTCTATTTGCTTTGACCTCTTTCAGAACGTTTTCATTACTCTTCTTAGCTGTCCATGGTTTTCTCAACATTCTTCTGTAAAACCACATTTCTACAGACTCCAGTGATTTTCTTGTCTGTTGTCCTATTGTCCATGATTCACATCCATATGTTAAGACTGGCACTACATAACATTTAAGAACTCTTTTTCTTGTTTCTATTATCAAAAATGGATTGCACAGTATCTTCATCATTCCAACACTCTATAACTCACCTAATCCTTGTTGCTATTTCTCTTTTCCTTGCAAGTCTTGTTTGTTCTCTGCTGTGATTTCAACAAAATTCTTCTTGTTTGTTTTTGCATTCACATTTAATTAATAAGTCACCTTTCAGTGTGCTGTCCATGTTTGTCGATCATCAAAAAGTGAGGGCTATATATAAAACAATATAATGATATCATAAACAATGGCAAATATCTGAGAGCCGATGGCCGATCGATAACTCATGTTCTAAACCAGGAAGAATGCACGTTCGAAGCCAATAGCGTCACAAGTGTCTTTTTTTCTATTGGGGATTACACTAAACCATCAGACCCGAACACATCGTGCCGACCGCTCAGGACACGCCCGTCGGTTTATTCAGTTCTGGATGTCTCCAGCGGACACCAGTAACTACATAATGCTGTATAGATATATTCCGATTGTTTACGATGAATGATGATATCTTATGATGGAGAACAGATGGCAATGTTCACTTTCTGTGCGGTTTCGCCTTGTCTTTTGGCGTATGCTGAGACTGCTATGATGGGGACTACAGCTACCTTTCTTTCTTTGGGAGATGAGATTGTAATTCGGATGATTCCACTGGCACGGGCGGTTGAACAATTTTGGATTTTAATTCGATATATATATTTGTAAAAATGGATAACTAACACCATCTTAGAAAACGTGGAAGAAAGGAGACAAGCGAAGAACACTGCCCAATACAATAAAATAGATAATGAGATACGCAAAATGTGCAAAAAGGCAAAAGAAGACTGGCTCAGCCAAAAATGTACATAAATAGAAACTATGGAAAGCAAACAAGACTTAAGAGGAATGCACACAGCAATAAAGAGAATGACTAATAAAAATTTTTAAAAGCCACAGAAGGTGGATGCATTGCAGACAAAAATAAAAAATGTAACAGACAATAAAGATATTATAGATAGATGGCAGGAATATATAACAGAACTATTTCATGATCAAAGGGACAAGAAACCAGTTATAAAATGTACATCAGGCTATAAAATCTTAAAATCTGAGGTGGAAAAAGCTATATAAACAGTGAAAAAGGGAAAAGCCGCAGGACTTGTCAGCATACAGATAGAGATGATACAGGCACTAGAAGATTTTGGCATTGAAGTGATTACATGCATATGCAACGACATATACCACACAAGATACATACCAAATGAACTAAAAACATCAACTTTCATTGCATTGCCTAAAAAGAATGGTGCAGTTGAATGCAATGACTTTAGAACAATAAGCCTAATGAGCCATGTTACAAAATTCTTGCTAAAAGTTATACAAGGAATGATTCAGAATAAAATCAATACTGAATTAGATAAGCAGCAATTTGGATTTAGGAAAAATAGCGGGACAAAAGAAGCCATATTCTGCATGGGAACATTAATCGAAAAGTACATAGAAGTAAACAAGCCAATATATGCCTGCTTCATAGACTACACCAAAGCTTTTGATAGAGTACACCACAAACAACTTATAGAATGCCTAAAAGAGATACATCTAGATGACATGGACATACGACTAATATGCAATCTATACTGGGAGCAAACAGCAATAATAAAATATAACAAAGAGTTCTCTACACACATTGATATAAAAAGAGGAGTAAGACAGGGATGCATCCTATCACCAAGCTTGTTCAATCTATACACTGAGCAAATCTTTAAAAACATCAAAGAGATGCCAGGCCTACAAATTAATGGAAAGATAATCAATAACCTAAGATATGCTGACGATACTGTACTACTAGCAGAAAATCCTAAAGATCTACAACAATTACTTAAGAAATAAACATGACAAGCAAAAAATATGGACTAGATATGAATATCAAAAAGACAAAAACTATGATCACAAACAAAGAAAATGCTCAAAACGCACAAGTGGATATCAAAATTGAAGGAATAGACCTGGAGACAGTTCAGAACTATAACTACCTTGGACATACTATAACCAGTGATGGAAAATGTACAACTGAAATAAACAAAAGAATAGGAATGGCAAAAAGTAATTTTAATGTCATAAAGAACATACTAACATCAAAACAAATAACACCAGGGCTAAAACTAAGAATTGCAAAATGTTACATCTTCTCAATATTCCTATATGGTGCAGAAACATGGACATTAGACAAGAAAACAGAACAGAGAATTGAAGCTTTTGAAATGTGGATATATAGAAGAATATGTAGAATTGGATGGAAGGAAAAGAAAACAAACGATGAAGTCTTAAAAGACATTAATGAAAAGACAATTAGAAAAGACATTAAGTCTTAATGAAAAGACGATTAGATGCCACAGAGATGGGATTTCTCAGAAGAATGTTGAAAGTTCCCTGGACAGCTAAAAAGACCAATGAGGAAGTTCTCAAAGAGGCCAACACAAAAAGGGAGCTCTTAAAAAACATCAGAAAGAAGTAATCAACATTTTTCGGGCACATCATGAGAAGAGGAAAGTTGGAATACTTGGTTACAACTGGCAAAATAAAAGGAAAGAGAGATTGCGGACGACAAAGAGAGAAAATACTGGATAGCTTGATGTTATGGCATGGAAAACAGTCAACAACAGAACTGATACGATGCACTGTAGATAGAAGATTGTGGAGGGACATGATCGCCTACACCAACCGGTATGGCACATGATGATGATGATGATGATGAAGTCTTAAAACAACTAAATATGAAAAGAGAACTACTAAGCACAATTAGAACAAGACAAATGACAATTTTGGAGCATGTTATAAGACACAACAGCCTAATAGAAATAATATTGGAAGGAAAAATGCAAGGTAAAAGAGGCAGAGACAGACCAAGACTAACATGGACGAGTAACATCAAAAGATGGACAAATCAGCCTATGACAACCTGCACCATCAAAGCAAGAGACAGAGCAGAATGGCGCTCCATGGTAGCCAACCTTCGTTGCGGAGACGGCACTTGATGATAATGATGATATATTTGTGTATAAGTAAAGAGCCCCGTCACGCCAAGTGGCGTATAAGGAATATGGTGTTAGGGACTTTTTACAGACCTTCAGCACATGATTTTTGGGGTAATGTGGTCGGTATTACGCCCGTGCCGCTTTACTTTCCCAGAAAAAATCCGGTACCCTTTTATGGCTGGGTGAACCTGGCAGCCGTCGGTCAGGATCGAACCCGACCTCTTGTCCTTTGTAGTCCAGTTCACTAACCAGCGAGCTAACGCGGCTCCCTATCATAATATAATGACTTAATATTAGAACCATACCTCTCCCCAAATTATATGTGAAACTATTTATCATCTTGCCTATGACTGTATAACACCCGTAGACATAATTTGCCGATATCATATTTCATATCGTGTTTCACTTGAAACACCCGAATATAACATTTTAAAAATGTATTAACACCATTCATAAGCTGTCCATCGTTACAGTTATCATCTACATAGTATACAATGATGAATATATGGAGAGACTGAGGGGGCTAAAGGTGGGACAATGATGAATATATGGAGAGACTGAGGGGGCTAAAGGTGGGACAATGATGAATATATGGAGAGACTGAGGTGGCTAAAGGTGGGACAATGATGAATATATGGAGAGACTGAGGTGGCTAAAGGTGGGACAATGATGAATATATGGAGAGACTGAGGTAGCTAAAGGTGGGACAATGATGAATATATGGAGAGACTGAGGAGGCTAAAGGTGGGACAATGATGAATATATGGAGAGACTGAGGTGGCTAAAGGTGGGACAATGATGAATATATGGAGAGACTGAGGTGGCTAAAGGTGGTACAATGATGAATATATGAAGAGACTGAGGTGGCTAAAGGTGGGACAATGATGAATATATGGAGAGACTGAGGTGGCTAAAGGTGGTACAATGATGAATACATGGAGAGACTGAGGTGGCTAAAGGTGGGACAATGATGAATATATGGAGAGACTGAGGTGGCTAAAGGTGGTACAATGATGAATATATGAAGAGACTGAGGTGGCTAAAGGTGGGACAATGATGAATATATGGAGAGACTGAGGTGGCTAAAGGTGGTACAATGATGAATATATGGAGAGACTGAGATGGCTAAAGGTGGTACAATGATGAATATATGGATAGACTGAGGTGGCTAAAGGTGGGACAATGATGAATACATGGAGAGACTGAGGTGGCTAAAGGTGGTACAATGATGAATACATGGAGAGACTGAGGTGGCTAAAGGTGGGACAATGATGAATATATGGAGAGACTGAGGTGGCTAAAGGTGGTACAATGATGAATATATGAAGAGACTGAGGTGGCTAAAGGTGGGACAATGATGAATATATGGAGAGACTGAGGTGGCTAAAGGTGGTACAATGATGAATATATGGAGAGACTGAGGTGGCTAAAGGTGGTACAATGATGAATATATGGAGAGACTGAGGTGGCTAAAGGTGGGACAATGATGAATACATGGAGAGACTGAGGTGGCTAAAGGTGGGACAATGATGAATACATGGAGAGACTGAGGTGGCTAAAGGTGGTACAATGATGAATACTTGGAGAGACTGAGGTGGCTAAAGGTGGGACAATGATGAATACATGGAGAGACTGAGGTGGCTAAAGGTGGGACAATGATGAATACATGGAGAGACTGAGGTGGCTAAAGGTGGGACAATGATGAATACATGGAGAGACTGAGGTGGCTAAAGGTGGGACAATGATGAATACATGGAGAGACTGAGGTGGCTAAAGAGGAAAGAGATCTGGTCGATCCGGAGTGTTTAATTGGAAAGGCAGATGTATCAACAATCAAGACCTTACAGGAACAATCAGTCTACATACGCTTTGAGCAATGCTGAGAGTTAGGTGGAGCGGATATGGGAGTCCCTGACTGCAATCTAACTGATTCCATGAATCGCCTACTTTATTTCATCCTACGACAAGACCATATTAGCCGATACGCTGAGATAAGCTGGGTAAGTGGCCCCGAGATAAGGTAAGTAAGTGGCCCCGAGATAAGGTGGGTAAGTATCCCTGAAATATGATAAATGGCCCCTAGGTAAGATGGCTAAGTGGCCTTGAGATAAAGTGGGTAAGTGGCCCTGAGATAAGATAGGCAAGTGGTACACTGATATGGTATATAATTGTACCCGATATAAGTTAGTTAAAGGGCACCGAAATAAGGCAAGTGAAGATACAATAAGATGGTAATTTAAGGAGGTAGGTAATTTGGCACGTGTAATAGGTAGATAAATGGCACTGAGTATAAGGAAGTGGTAATGGAGTAAGGCAAGTGATAACTGAGTAGAATGAAGTTGTAATAGGGTAAGGTAAGTGGTAACTGAGCATAAGGAAATTGTAATGGGATAAGGTAAGAGATAATTGAGTGTTAGGAAGTGTAATTGGATAAGCTAAGTGATAAATGAGCGTAAGGAAATGGTAATGGGATGAGTAAGTGATAATTGAGTGTAAGGGCATGGTAATGGGATAAGGTAAGTGGAAACTGAGCATAAGGAAGTGGTAATGGTCTAGGTTAGTAATAATTGAGTGTAAGGAAGAGGTTATGTCATAGGGTAAGCGGCAACTGGATATAAGGAAAGGGTAATGGAATAAGGTAAATCGTATGTGAATATAAGGAAGGAGTAATGGAATAAGGTAAGTGGCAAACTGGATATAAGGAAAAGGTATTGGAATAAGGTAAATGGTATGTGAATATAAGGAAGGAGTACTGGAATAAGGTAAGTGGTAACAGAAGAAAAAAACTAAAGGTCCCCCCCCCCCCCCCGCTTTGCTTCGCGCATGGGGAATATGGTGTTGGTGACCTTTTTCTCCTATGACTACGGCACATTTTTACGCGATGTGGTCAGTATCACGTCAGGCTTCTACTTTCCAGAAAAACATCTGGTACCCATTTTTAGAGGCTGGGTGAACCCCGAAACCTTGTCAGTCCGAAAAAAAAAATTCCGCCACCGCTGGGGATCGAACCCGGACCCTTCTGGTCAGGAAGTTGGCACACTAACTACTCAGTCACACTAACCACTCAGTCACACTAACCACTCAGTCACACTAACCACTCAGCCACACTAACCACTCAGTCACACTAACCACTCAGTCACACTAACCACTCAGTCACGCTAACCACTCAGCCACACTAACCACTCAGTCACACTAACCACTCAGTCACACTAACCACTCAGTCACACTAACCACTCAGTCACACTAACCACTCAGTCACACTAACCACTCAGCCACACTAACCACTCAGCCACTGAGGCGAGCACACTAACCACTCAGTCACACTAACCACTCAGCCACACTAACCACTCAGTCACACTAACCACTCAGTCACACTAACCACTCAGCCACAATAACCACTCAGCCACTGAGGCGAGCACACTAACCACTCAGTCACACTAACCACTCAGTCACACTAACCACTCAGCCACACTAACCACTCAGCCACACTAACCACTCAGTCACACTAACCACTCAGTCACACTAACCACTCAGCCACTGAGGCGAGCACACTAACCACTCAGCCACTGAGAATAAGGAAGTGATAATGGTGTAAGGTAAGTGATAACTGAATATAAGGACAGGGTAATTGAATAAGGTAAGATGTGACTGAGAATAAGGAAGTGATAATAGGTTAAGAATGGGAGCCGCGATAGCTCAGTGGTTAGTGAACTGGACTACAAAGGACAAGAAGTAGGGTTCGATCCCAACCGACGGCTTCCGGGTTCACCCAGCCTTAAATGGGTACCGGATTTTTATGGGAAAGTAAAGCGGCACAGGCGTAATACCGACCACATTACCCCCAAAATCATGTGCTGAAGGTCTGTAAAATTTATGGTCACTATCACCATATTGCCATATTCCCTATACGCCACTTGACGTGACGGAGGCTCTTTATTTTGTTTACTAATGTGTTAAGATTATAGGCGATGAGGAGAACACGCTATTGCTGCAACATTCATGATTGTTTGTCTATCAAGAACGTGACACCCTGGACGTAGAAGTCAGTGCGACCATCTCGTTTGTCCTTGAGATGGGCATTTTAAGGAACGTGCACGCGCTCCTGATGAGGTGTTGACGATTATGTCATTCATCATTCGCTTCCCATCTGTTGCAGAACAGCAAGGTCACTTCGGCCCTTCCACGAAATGCGTTTCGATTTACGTGCGTCCATGAATTCTCGCTCCGGCCTCGTGGTGACATCTTCCCCTCACATCACTCACCTCACTCCCAGTGTGTGAACGCCTTTCCCTCCGACCTCCATTAACATTACTCAGTGTACACAATAAACAGTAGAGGCACAGCTGGGGCAGGCAGTCAGCTGTCGAATGAGCTCACATCTCGCATTCCCCAAAAAATGTTTCGCTGCTGGAGTCAAGTATCTGGGTCAGCAATGCCCCACTCCGGCTCCCCCAAGCTATAAAAAGAAAGTTTAACAGATGACTGGCCAGGTGTCTTTCTATTTCCAGGCTACATTCTGCACGTGACGGTGCCAGAAGTGGCATTCCGTTTACAAACTGGCTCTTTTGTTTTTCTCTGGAAAGTTTACCTTTGCTCCTGGCAACGCATCTCGCGCTTTTAAACAGATGTTCAATTTTGTGCCAGGTTAACTCTCATTACCTCTCTCTCTCTCTCTCTCTCTCTCTCTCTCTCTCTCTCTCTCTCTCTCTCTCTTCATACCTTTCACTTACCGCCAGTTTTTACTTTACCTTCATCTCTTTTCCTTTATATCTTCTTTCCAGTTTTTAATAAAAAAAATTTTTTTTTATTATCTCATACTCTCTCTCGCTCTCTCTCTCTCCTCTCACTTTCTTCCAGTTAAAAATCTTTTTCTTTATATCATCTTTCCAGTGTTCAATTATTTATTTCCTTTTTTTAATTATCTCATTCACACGCGCGAGTACACACACATACACTCTCTCTTTCCCTCTCTCTCTCACCGGCTCTCTCTTTCACTCTCTCTCACTGAGTCTCACTGACTCTCTCTTTCACTCCTCGTAGACTCTCTCTTTCACTCTCTCTCACTGACTATTTCTTTCACTCTCACTCACTGGCTCTCTCTTTCACTCTCTCTCACTGTCTTTCACTGTCTTTCACTCTCTCTCACTGACTCTCTCTTTCCCTCAATCTCTCACTGGCTCTCTCTTTCACTCTCTCTCACTGACTCTCTCTCACTGGTTCTCTCTTTCACTCTATCTCACTGGCTCTCTCTTTCACTCTCTCTCACTGGCTCTCTCTTTCACTCTCTCTCACTGGCTCTCTCTTTCACTCTCTCTCGCTGGCTCTCTCTTTCACTCTCTCTTTCACTCTCTCTTTCACTCTCTCTTTCACTCTCTCTCACTGGCTCTCTCTTTCACTCTCTCTTTCACTCTCTCTCACTGGCTCTCTCTTTCACTCTCTCTCACTGGCTCTCTCTTTCACTCTATCTCACTGGCTCTCTCTTTCACTCTCTCTCACTGGCTCTCTCTTTCACTCTCTCTCACTGGCTCTCTCTTTCACTCTCTCTCACTGGCTCTCTCTGTCACTGGCTCTCTATTTCACTCTCCCTCACTGGCCCTCTCTTTCACTCTATCTCACTGGCTCTCTCTTTCACTCTCTCTCACTGGCTCTCTCTTTCTCTCTCTCTCTCACTGGCTCTCTCTTTCACTCTCTCTCACTGGCTCTATTTTTCACTCTCTCTCACTCGCTCTCTCTTCACTCTCTCTTTCACTCTCTCTCACTCGCTCTCTCTTCACTCTCTCTTTCACTTTCTCTTTCACTCTCTCTCACTCGCTCTCTCTTTCACTCTCTCTCACTGGCTCTATTTTTCACTCTCTCTCACTCGCTCTCTCTTCACTCTCTCTCACTGGCTCTATTTTTCACTCTCTCTCACTCGCTCTCTCTTCACTCTCTCTTTCACTCTCTCTCACTCGCTCTCTCTTCACTCTCTCTTTCACTTTCTCTTTCACTCTCTCTCACTCGCTCTCTCTTTCACTCTCTCTCACTGGCTCTCTCTTTCGCTCTCTCTCACTGGCTCTCTCTTTCACTCTTTCTCACTGGCTCTCTCTTTCATTCTCTCTCACTCGCTCACTTTTTCACTCTCTCACTCGCTCTCTCTTTGACTCTCTCTCTCACTGGCTCTTTCTTTTACTCTCTCTCACTGACTCTCTCTTTCACTCTCTCTCACTCGCTCTCTCTTTCACTCTCTCTCACTCTCTCACTCGCTCTTTCTTTCACTCTCTCTCACTGGCTCTCTCTTTCACTCTCTATCACTGGCTCTCTCTTTCACTCTCTCTCACTCGCTCTCTCTTTCACTCTCTCTCACTCGCTCTCTCTCATTGGCTGTCTCTTTCATTCTCTTTCACTGGCTCTCTCTTTCACTCTCTCTCACTTGCTCTCTCTTTCATTCTCTCTCACTCGCTCTCTCTCATTGGCTCTCTCTTTCATTCTCTTTCACTGGCTCTCTCTTTCACTCTCTCTCACTGGCTCTCTCTTTCACTCTCTATCTCACTGGCTCTCTCTTTCACTCTCTCTCACTGGCTCTCTCTTTCACTCTCTCTCACTCGCTCTCTCTTTCACTCTCTCTCACTCGCTCTCTCTTTCACTCTCTCTCACTCGCTCTCTCTTTCACTCTCTCTCACTCGCTCTCTCTTTCACTCTCTCTCACTCGCTCTCTCTTTCACTCTCTCACTCGCTCTCTCTTTCCCTCTCTCTCACTCGCTCTCTCTTTCACTCTCTCTCACTGGCTCTCTCTTTCACTCGCTCTCTCTTTCACTCTCTCTCACTGACTCTCTCTCTCTTTCACTCTCTCTCTCACTGGCTCTCTCTTTCACTCTCTCTCACTCGCCCTCTTTCACTCTCTCTCACTCGCCCTCTCTTTCACTCTCTCTCTCTTTCACTCTCTCTCTCTTTCACTCTCTCTCTCACTGGCCCTCTCTTTCACTCTTTCTCACTCGCTCTCTCTTTCACTCTCTCTCACTCGCTCTCTCTTTCACTCTCTCTCACTCGCTCTCTCTTTCACTCTCTCTCACTCGCTCTCTCTTTCACTGCCTCTCACTCGCTCACTTTTTCAATCTCTCTCATTCGCTCTCTCTTTCCCTCTCTCTCACTCGCTCTCTCTTTCACTCTCTCTCTTTCACTCTCTCTCTTTTCACTCTCTCTCACTGGCTCTCTCTTTCACTCTCTCTCACTCGCTCTCTCTTTCACTCGCTCTCTCTTTCACTCTCTCTCACTGACTCTCTCTCTTTCACTCTCTCTCTCACTGGCTCTCTCTTTCACTATCTCTCACTCGCCCTCTCTTTCACTCTCTCTCTCTTTCACTCTCTCTCTCTTTCACTCTCTCTCTCACTGGCTCTCTCTTTCACTCTTTCTCACTCGCTCTCTCTTTCACTCTCTCTCACTGTCTCTCTTTCACTCTTTCACTCTCTCTCTCTCACTGGCTCTCTCTTTCAATCTCTCTCACTGTCTCTCTCTTTCACTCTCTCACTGTCTCTCTCTTTCACTCTCTTCTCTCTCACTGGCTCTCTCTTTCAATCTCTCTCACTGTCTCTCTCTTTCACTCTCTCTCTTACTCGCTCTCTCTTTCACTCTCTCTCACTCGCTCTCTCTTTCACTCTCTCTCACTCGCTCTCTCTTTCAATCTCTCTCTCACTGTCTCTCTCTTTCACTCTCTCTCTTACTCGCTCTCTCTTTCACTCTCTCTCACTCGCTCTCTCTTTCACTCTCTCTCACTCGCTCTCTCTTTCACTCTCTAGAGAAACATAAACAAAGCGCTGGCTAACACAGAACATGCTGCAGATAATTGTTGCCAACTTGAAACACGTAATTATGCACAAACTTTGTTGTAGATGACCGGTATGACGTGATGTGTCTGTGAAGTTGTTTCCTGTCACGACAACAAACTAACATCAATTCTTGTCATGAAACGTGCATCAAGTGTGCACTGAGCAGTGCGCTTTGGTTACAACATGCTGATGTGGCTGGTATAGATGATGTGAGCGTTGGTTTGTCTCTATGGCGGTAACAACGCTAGAGACGGTACATACGCCACATCCATGAACTGGTTTATGCACACAAGAAACTTTGCTTTCGTTTCAGATTTCAAACATTGGGTCTAGGGTCTGCTGCAGTAGTCACTCACGAGTCCTCGACCGAGGCAGTGTCAACGTGCCTCGAGAGATGGAAATACGAGAGAGAGAGAGAGATAAATTCCAAGATTGACAAGAGAAGCATTAAAGTTTGATTTTTGGAGAACAATACAACCATAGGAGGAGATCTGGAGTGAGGTCCGGTATGAATTATACAAGATTACAGAGAAATTATAACAAAAATTAATATGTGGCTTTATTGTAACGTTAGCCTCTCCTAATTTCATGGGTAGTGAGATCAGATGTCTAGCCCTCTCGGATAACGGCAACAAAACAGGAGAACTCGTGTGCACTTGTGCACGATAAAGAAGCCGTTACAGTGAAAATCGGAAATAGTAGGCCATAAATGTGGCCCCTGCTCGTACACAACAGTCAGCAGAAACCTACCCACAGTGCCAATTGCTTCAGAGGAAGAGCATTCGGGGGAAACAAATCACAGATAATTAGCAACAGAAACAAAAAAATAAGCACAATAGACGGTCTGAAGCAGGATCGAACCCGTACTGCTCAGCACAACACCATGCCGCGAGAAACCAAAGGCTAGAGCACACGGCCAACCTAAATACCTAAAAGATTAGCTATGATTTGCGATGCCTTTCACTGTACTCATGAATATAACATGCGTAACGATCACAACTCTGGAATAAATTGTGTATCTGTATTTCTCCTGTTCAGACAAGTATCTCCAGGATAGGGTAGGGCTAAATACTTGCGTGGAATCAAAGAATTATAGGACGAAAAATCACGAATAATAGTTTCCATTAGTTTAGACTGGAGACAAATAATAATAAATGAATATTATTATAGAGGAAGTTTCCCTCTACAATAGTTTTCATTTGTTATTATTTCTCTCCACAATGTGGATCTCCGGCCGTGCTACGGAGTTCGTGCACGTGGGTCAGGATTATTCTCGGATTTTCTGGAGTGGGATATCAGAGCACCTATGGGTCCGCCCGGTCTGCAGTGACGATGATGATAACAACAAGTGAGATTCTATCAGAACTTGTCGGGTAACCATCAAGCCACATGTACTACCTTTATCATATCTTCATATTCTAATGAGAGGCCGTCCCTTGGTCTGTCTAGTGTGATGTAATGCTGATTCTCTCATTTAATCATCATTATTAATCACAAAATAATTGTCAATCAACATTTGGGTGTGTTCGGTAGCAAGAACAGCGGTCGAATATTCAATAACGCGACTGGGAAACATGATAGATAATGATAATAGATGATGATGAAATATAATAATGATAGATAATGATAATAGATGATGATGAAATATAATAATGATTGATAGATAATGATAATAGAGGATGATGAAATATAATAATGATAATGATCATTAATAATAATGAAAGATAGTAATTATAGATAATATGATAGATGATGATAGATAATGATAATAGACGATGATGAAATATAATAATGATAGATAATGATAATAGATGATGATGAAATATAATAATGATAGATAATGATAATAGATGATGATGAAATATAATAATGATAGATAATGATAGATAATGATAGATAATGATAATAGATGATGATGGAATATAATAATGATAGATAATGATAATAGATGATGATGAAATATAATAATGATAGATAATGATAATAGATGATGATGAAATATAATCATGATAAATAATGATAATAGATGATGATGAAATATAATAATGATAATGATCATTAATAATAATGAAAGATAGTAATTATAGATAATATGATAGATGATGATAGATAATGATAATAGACGATGATGAAATATAATAATGATAGATAATGATCATTAATAATAACGAAAGATAGTAATGATAGATAATATGAAAGATGATGATAGATAATGATGATAGATAATATGATAGATGATGATAGATAATATGATAGATGATGATGATAAAACGAGTTAACGCAACTATGAAGTTCTGCAACTAAAAACAGACAAGCAATAAAAAAGTTGTACCTTAAACTGAACGCTTTTAGTAGCAACTAGCCCAGATGGGAGGTCAACTTGATGAGGCTTCATTCTGTGCCACAATCGATGATTGACGAGCGGGTCAAAGAACTGTGCTGTCGTAATGGTAACTCCTCTAGATTACAAGCCCTTTACAGTGTTCTAGTAACCGGGATAGCTCGATCAACGAACTATAGAGGAAGGGGGATGCTAATAAATAATGGGAGGAGAAATAAGTATATATATATATATATATATATATATATATATAGAGAGAGAGAGAGAGAGAGAGAGAGAGAGAAAATAGAAAAAACAGTATGGGTTAAAGCCTTACGTAATAATTAGGCGACACAAGTTAGAACTACATTTCGGCCCAATAGGCCTTCAGCAGGAACAAACATATAACACACACAGATCTCTCTCTCTCTCTCTCTCTCTCTCTTTCTCTCTGCGATCAGGACTCAATCAGAGTAGAACTCCAGACTCTCACACAAAGACAGCTGTCTGTTTAAGCCTGTTAGATCCACTCTGCTTGAATACCTGTTAAAACGTTGCACTGTGTTATGCGCCAGTGGCCCAGTGCATCCGATTTCAGCCAGCATTTTGTTCAGGTTTGCTTTCCTTAGCCTTTGATTGTCCCCAATCTTCCTGCAAGGCAGCAGATGTTCTTTTCTGTATGGGGATTCTGCCCTTAGATGGTCGGCCCTCCCAGGTTTACGAGCACCATCTGCCCGAGTCACTAGAGGTGACTAACACAGACATGCGACTTGGAATATGAGGAAACTGCAACAAGGAACACTTTTCATGCATAGCCTTCAATTGTTCCCAGCGCCTATCCCCATATACCGGTAATTCACGTCCTCTTGAAAATGATGATCGTCGTAGCACTTGATGATGTTAGGCCATCGTTGACTCCAATTCCGAACATATAGACACACAGTTAGTCGTCAAATTATCCCCGTCGCACATCAAATAGCAGACCGTAAGATTAGCGCACGGCCGGTCTAGGGAACCATTACGATGACGTAGCACACAACAATGTCGAACACACAATCTCGCTCCCTTTAGATTTCTGATTACTCTAGTATAAGCAGCCTACGACGAACAAAACATGAAGCAAATTCCCCAAAGAGACAGAACTGCGGCTGACGAAGTAGTTTACATTAATGAGTAATGTGAAAATAACTTGCGTCAAGGAATTCCAACAACGGTCATGAACAGCACCAATGTGACGTAAAGCGCAGATCAAGTCTAGACGGTGGAAGTGGAATCACAACACTTGATTTGTCAAAAAAGGACTGTTGTAGGCCTACGACCTTGTTTTAACACCATATATGTATTAAGTATATCATCATTTTGACTTTAACGCAGAAAAGTGCAACGGAGAACCGAAATTAATCAGACCCTGGATGCACTTGCTGCAGCGATCGAGAGGACGTGACTAGATCACGTCATCTTGGAGACCATGTTCTCTCCACACACAGATATGTATTTAAAACAAAAATAATAAATAATTTTAAAAAATAATAATTTGCACAATTTAGAGCAACATTTCTGCCCTATAGGTTTTTTTTTCTTTTTTTTTCTATATATTTTTTAAACTTCTCCTTAGAATTAGCTTTACTTTAGCTTCGCATTTGTATACATTTCTTTGCATTTCTTTGCTTTCATCCTAAATAACAGCTGGGATGGTACATCAGTGTATGGAATTAGTGGGGCGTTGAGATGTTATTCACATGTTTATGGTTATTATAAATCTCTATATTTTCTTGTAAGTTTCTAATATCATTTCTATAATTGTATTTAAATGTTTATTACGTGTACATGCGAAACAAAAGTATGTGTCTTCAAAAGTGAGGAGTGACATTTAGTACTCAACTTGTATGTGTTTGGGTTTTTCTTTATTTGGTCGTAGTGGAGATTTATATGAGGTGTGTGAAAGGCACTCTACTATACAATCTTCATCCCAACGTTGTGTTATCAATGTCAGACATACCTCTACAATACAATCTTCATCCCAACCATGGGCGGATCTAGGGGGGGTCATGGGGGGGGCATTGCCCCCCCCCCCCAAAAAAAAAAAACGTACTTCTTAGTACATTCATTAATAAAGTGAGAGCAACGTTTGTTTACTTATTATTATTATTTTTAAAGAAGAAAAGAGGTAATATAAAAAAAAAATTCACAAATATATAGGTCTATTTATTCAATCTTTTGATATTGAAATCATGTCCACGGAAAAACAACTAAAAAAATACGATATTTTTTGTGTACGATTGTTCTTCTGTGAAGAAAATGTTAATTATTTATCGCTCTGGCGGTGCCAAAATTGCCGTGCTGATTTGATTTTATGACAGCACAAGGGACAAGGGAGTAGATATGTTTAATGAGTTGTTTGCCGGTGTACATATATTTGTTATATATGCTGTAAAAAGGACTTCATTTAGTTGCGGACTACCTGTTTTATTTTAGTTGTTATTAATGTCTAAAGGTTTTTAATATATTTTAAAAATGAAACGAATTACAAATTTCTTTCAAAAAGTTTCAAAATCACACGAAACTGAAACTCGATCTGCTTTTATGCTTCCTGATTTTACACCTACATCTAGGGTCGATATTAGTCCTAGTGAAACGAAGGATAAAAAAATTACTATTACATCAACAACTACTAATACAGTTAACAGTGAGCCAGTTTCTGAAAGTGATCTCGTTTCCAACGCTAGTCTGCCTAATACTCGTACAATTACATTTATAAAAAGTGAAGCTGGTCCACTCAATAGTGATATTAATAATCAGTGTGAGACGGACTTGGGCAATTTAAATTATGGACCAGTGGCAGGACCCAGTATGGATATTAATAGTCAGTGTGAGATGGACTTGGGCGATTTAAATTCTGGACCAGTAAGGCCAGTCTTAAGATCTTACCCGCCTTCACTGTGTGGTAAAGTCAACCGTTCTTTTTCTAAAGCTTATTTTGAACAATATCACTGGCTAGAATATAGTAAACGAAAAGATGCAGCATTTTGTTACGTTTGTCGTGTATTTGACAAATCTTTTGCATGTGAAGAAACATTTACTAAATCTGGTTTTAGAAACTGGAAAAAATTAAAAGAAAAACTTGATAAACATGGAAAAAGTAAGTCATTTGTTATGCATGGAAAAATATGCAATGCATAAATATAGTAATGAAAAAGGAAGTGTCATGTCAATGATTTCAAAATCACATAAGACCGAAGTGGAAAAAAACAAAGAGTACATGGCGAAAGTTGTTGATGTTATTATACTTCTTGGAAGACAGGGCATTGCGTTCAGAGGACATGATGAAAGAAAGAATCTAATAGTAGGGGTCATTTCTTAGAGTTCTGCGAGGTGTTTGCTAAGTATGATAGTACATTTAAACAAAATTTTACAAAAAACATTTCATTTTGTAGCAAAACTATTGTGAATGAAGTGATTGACATAACTTCAGCTCTTCTTTTTGAGAAAATAGTTAAAGAGGTTAAAAGATGCGAGTTTTTTGCAATTATGGCTGATGAGGCAAGATGTCAGAAACAGCAACAATTGTCTCTCTGCGTTCGGTATGTTGACGATGAACTCACTCCACATGAAAGATTCCTTGGTTTCTATGATTGCTCAAGCAAACGAACAGCTATATTTTTAGCTGATTTGATAATGACTGTTCTTCGGAAGTTTAGTATTGAAGGATTATCAGTAATAGCGCAAACTTATGATGGTGCCGCAGTAATGTCTGGTGATGTTGGAGGGCTGCAAGCTAAAATTAGAGAGTTTTATCCTGAAGCTGTTTACTTCCACTGTTATGCACATAAGGTTGCACTTATTGTAACAGACATTTGTAAAAACATAGAATCTTCAAGACTTTTATTCAATGCTTTGGAATCATTGTATGTACATTTTTCAAAACCGTCAAATCATGATGCTTTAAGAACGGTGTCAGGATTGTTACAGACAAAGCCTTTTGAAATAATTTCATTAAGTACAACTAGGTGGACATGCAGGTACCAGAATTGTAATCTGTTGATTAAACACTATGATAATGTAGTGGCAGCTTTAAAATTTGAAATTGACAGAAATGAAGACAAAGACTCCATAGAAGCCATTGGAATTTTGAAATCAATATCAACATTTAATTTCATTGTCAACCTGTTTGTTTTTCATGAAATCCTGTCTTATACCCACGTATTAAGTCTATGTATGCAGAATGCAAATGTCACTTTAGGACAGGCTGCAGAACTGATAACAAATACTATGCGGACAATAGTAGACAAGAGAACTGATGATGAATTTTCTAAGATTTGGAAGAATATTGAAGAATTTTCACTGAAACACGGCATATGCTTAGAAAGTCCTACTGTATGTAAGAAAAGAAAACATGAAGAAAGTGTGATGCTAAAAGACAGTTTTGTTCTCTCAACTGTTGGAAAACCCCTAGATGGCCCTGAAAGTGTGAGCAATAAAGAATACTGGAAGATGAAAGTATATTTTGAAGTTATTGATGTCTTTGCAGCAAGGTTAAAGGAAAGATTTAGTGAAGAATCCTTACAACTCGCATGTGCTGTTGATGGGCTGTTTTGTTTGGATTATGAAAAGGCAACTCCATTTGTAAAGAAATATGCTGAGTGTTTAGGACTGAATGTTACTATCCTGAAAGCAGAAATATCAATTGTCAAAACATTAATTAGGAGCAAAGAAGGGGAAGTTTCACAATTCAGCTTTAGCCACTTAAAAGAGGTAGTAAACAAGAACACTTACCCACATTTTCATAAAATTCTAAGGGCTGCTATAACCATACCAATAAGCTCATCAGCATGTGAAAGAAGTTTTTCTGCGATGAGCAGGATTAAGACTTGGCTGAGGTCATCAATGACACAAGATAGACTTCGTAATTTGGCGGTGCTTCACATAGAAAAAACATTGCTTAAAAACACCATCACGAGTGAAGAAGTTATGCAGAAATTTGCAGAAAAGCCTAGACGAATTAAACTGATGTAATTGGTGAGTACAGATTTTCTTTTTTTTTTTGTGCCGTTTTAATTTTTATAAAATGCATATTTTATGCTGTATACTTATTCCCGTTATTATTAGAAAAGTCAAATTGCGTCAAAGGTCTAATGACGATTATACACAAGTGACTCACACCCTTATTGCTGATAGCGCGAAGATGTCTATGCAAACCTGAAACAAAACAGTAGGCCTATAGCAGTGCCCCCCCCCAAAAATTTTAAGGCTAGATCCGCCTATGATCCCAACGTTTTGTTACCAATGTCAGATATAGATTCCACAATGCAATCTTCATCCCAACGTTGTGCTACCAATGTCAGACATACACTCTACAATACAATCTTCATCCCAACGTTGTGCTACCAATGTCAGACATACACTCTACAATACAATCTTCTTCCCAACGTTGTGCTACCAATGTCAGACATACACTCTACAATACAATCTTCTTCCCAACGTTGTGCTACCAATGTCAGACATACACTCTACAATACAATCTTCTTCCCAACGTTGTGCTACCAATGTCAGACATACACTCTACAATACAATCTTCATCCTAACGTTGTGCTACCAATGCCAGTCCTGGACCCTAGATACATGAACAATAAGAAAAATAACCTCTACAGAGATGAAATGTGTTAGACGAATGACAGGAAACAGCCTGAGAGATAAGATCAGAAATGAAGAATTGAGAACAAAGCTAGGAATAATTCACGCCATAGAATACATAAAAAAACAACAGATAAAATAGTTTGGCCACGTGATAGGACAGAAAATCTGAAACATAACACAACGAGGCTTCAATAAACGGTGCGAGAACAGAACACCAGACCCAAGGGCCGACCACAAATAATATGGAATCGCGGAATATTAGAAAGATTAGGAAACATAACAGCAACAGATGCGAACAGAAGAGCAACGGACTGCAAATTATATCTCCCTTCGACGCTGAAAGGCAAATGAGGAAGAAAAGAAGGAGATGTTAAGTACACAAATGTCTTTTTGTGTTTATGGAACGGCACTTTTGACAGGTCCAGGTTGTGAACTGTGGAGCTGTGTTGACGCCGACTTCAATATAGGGATGTGATTGCTTCCCCTGGTTCAGATATCTTTGATTATAATTATTCTATCAGTACTTTTGGAAGTTCGTGAATATAAAAATAACAAAATACCAGTCTTCTGTATGTTCTCTTGTCCATTTCTTCAGAACATGAAACCGATGTATCAGCTGCAGTTATCAAAGAGTGGTTTTTTGTAATTACATTTCTAGAATATGAAAGTCATAAACTGTGCTTCTTCTTCTTCTTTTTTCTTCTTCTTTCTACTTTTTTCTTCTTCTTTCTTCTTCTTCTTTCTTCTTTTTTCTTCTTCTTTCTTCTTTTCTTCTTCTTTTTTCTTCTTCTGTTTTCTTCTTTTTTCTTCTTCTTTCTTCTTCTTCTTCTTCTTTTTCCTCATTCATCGTCTTATGTTTTTCCTTTCTTCTTCTATCTTTTTCTTTCTTTCTTTCTTCTTCTTCTTTCTTTCTTTTTCTTTCTTCTTCTCCTCTTTTTTCTTATTATTTCTTCTTCTTCTTTCTTCATCTTTATTCTTGTTTTTTTTCTTCCTTCTTATTCTTCTTCCTTCTTTTTTCTTCTACTTCTTTCTTCTCCTTCTTTCTCCTTCTTTCTCCTTCTTTCTCCTTCTTTCTTCTTCTTTCTTCTTCTTTCTTCTTCCTCTTCTTCTTTCTTCTTCTTCTGTTTTCTTCTTTTTTCTTCCTCTTTCTTCTTTTTTCTTCTTTTTTCTTCTTTTTTCTCCTTCTTTCTTCTTCTGTCTTCTTCTTTCTTCTTCTTCTCTTTCTTTCTTCTTCTTCTCTTTCTTTCTTCTTCTTTCTTTAACTTCTTCTTCTTCTTCTTTCTTCTTCTTGTTCTTTCTTCTGCTTCTTTTTTCTTCTTCTGTTTTTTTCTTCTTTCTTCTTCTTCTTCTTCTCATTCTTTCTTCTTCTTTCTTCTTCTTCTCGCTCTTTCTTCTTCTTTCTTTTTTCTTCTCCTTCTACTTCTACTTCTTTCTTCTTCTTTATTCTTCTTCTTCTTCTTCTTTCTTCTTTTCTTTCTTCTTCTTTCTACTTCTTCTGTTTTTCTTCCTCTTTCTTCTTCTTCTTCTTTCTTCTTTTCTTTCTTCTTCTTTCTTTTTCTTCTTTTTTCTTCATCTTTTTTCTTTTTTCTTGTACTTCTTCTTCTTAATGTTCACCCGTTAAGCGGGTGTGGTTGCGTTGTATCGATAATTAACAGCAAAGCTGCGATATCTAAACCTTTCGGCCCGACACATCCGTATGATCAGATTTGCTTGTCATAATTTTTTTTTAAAGGCAGCAGCCATTTGAGGTTCCGGTGTCATGGCGACTACGTGTTGTCTTTTTTATAATTGGGCTCTTGCTGAGATATTTAAATGATTTACTCGACAGTCTAGTTGTGAATTTATGTGTTGCTATTCCCCACTTGGTGTAATGTTTTACTTCTGACTGGAGGATGGACTGCGAACTTTATCGATATTTAAGTGGATTTATTCTTTCTTTGTGTCGTGTGTTCGCGGTTCGATAGCAAGCACATGGTTCGACAACAATGGCGTCGATAGTCGGGTGTGTTCAACCCATATGTGAAAAGTCTGCGACGGTGGATGGGGCGAAAGAATTAATTGAAATAATCAACGGCCCAGAAAGCGAAAACAGCAAAGTGTGTGGTACACATGAGGCATTTTCAGAACACGAAAGGCGAATATGGCAGACCACCGTGAAAGAGATTCGAGCCTCATCACGTAACAATCCAAAGAAAGCCATGGATTTTTTTTTTTTTTTTTTTTTTTTTTTTTTTCATAAACAAAGAAAATTCTCAAGACCTACAATTAAATATCACAATTGAGGGAATACATCTGGAGACAGTCCAGAGCTACAACTACCTGGGACATACTATAACCAATGATGGAAAATGCAAAACTGAAATAAACAAAAGAATAGGTATGGCAAAAAGTAATTTTAATGCCATGAAAAATATATTAACAACAAAACAAATATCAGCAGGGCTGAAACTAAGAATGGAAAAATGTTACATCTTCTCAATATTCCTGTATGGTGCAGAAACATGGACATTAGACAAGAAAACAGAACAGAAAATTGAAGCCTTTGAAATGTGGATTTATAGAAGAATAGGTAGAATTGGATGGAAACAAAAGACAACAAACGATAAAGTTTTAAAACAACTGAAAATAAAAAGAGAACTGCTGAACACAATTAAGACAAGACAAATTAAATTTTTGGGGCATGTTAAAAGACACAACAGTCTACTAAAAGTAATATTGGAAGGAAAAATACAAGGTAAAAGAGGCAGAGGCAGACCAAGACTAACATGGACGAGTAACATCAAAAGATGGACAAGTCAATCTATGTCAGCCTGCAACATCAAAGCAAGAAACAGAGTAGAATGGCGATCCATGGTAGCCAACCTTCGTTGCGGAGAGGGCACACGATGATGATGATGATGAGCCATTTCTGACCTATTTTTTGTTTACGTTTAACTGCCAAGGATTATTTAACGTGCGTGTGTGCACACGGGGCCTGTTTATGTCGGTATCCGAAAGAATTAGACATTGGATCTCACTACCCAAAGACCAAGAGAGGGTGAAGCAACGAAGAAACTACTTGTCGTGCACACATTCCTCCTGATTATGATGGCATTGGTGGCGCATTCATTTTGTATGTAGTTCATATAGCTCTCATGATGATGATGGCATTGGTGGCGCATTCACTTTGTATGTAGTTTATATAGCTCTCATGATGATGATGGCATTGGTGGCGCATTCATTTTGTATGTAGTTTATATAGCTCTCATGATGATGATGGCATTGGTGGCGCATTCATTTTGTATGTAGTTCATATAGCTCTCATGATGATGATGGCATTGGTGGCGCATTCACTTTGTATGTAGTTTATATAGCTCTCATGATGATGATGGCATTGGTAGCACATTCACTCTGTATGTAGTTTATATAGCTCTCATGATGATGATGGCATTGGTAGCACATTCACTCTGTATGTAGTTTATATAGCTCTCATGATGATGATGGCATTGGTAGCACATTCACTCTGTATGTAGTTTATATAGCTCTCATGATGATGATGGCATTGGTAGCACATTCACTCTGTATGTAGTTTATATAGCTCTCATGATGATGATGGCATTGGTAGCACATTCACTCTGTATGTAGTTCATATAGCTCTCATGATGATGCCAAGTCTACCACGGACAGCAAACAAATATTACTGGACATAACCCGCGCCACTGCTACGGTGTTTGTGTTGCTGTTGTGATTTAATCAAGATGGCGGCAGGTCCGTATATCATGATGATGGTCATACACAAATAAAGCAAACGTCACACGTAGCCAGTTACAAACATTCCATCTACCTAACATTGTTCATGTCTACCTTGTTTTCTTTTACCAGGTGGTTTCCAAATGAATGTCTGACGTAGAGTCTTTCTTCATTCATTCTCAGCACATGACCGATGTATTTCCAACACCTTCTTCTTATAAAACTCAACATGTTTTCTTGTTTTGATTCGTCTCTTATCTGTTCATTTGAAATGTATTTTTCCAACTTATGTTTGAAGATATTTGCTTCCTAAGGCATTTAATTTCCTATCTAGGCTCTTTTTGGATTTCCAGTTTTCACATCTATGTGTTAGCTCTGGTATCACATCCATATGTTAGCTCTGGTATCACATCTATGTGTTAGCTCTGGTATCACATCCACATGTTAGCTTTGGTATCACATCCATATGTTGGCTCTGGTATCACATCCATATGTTAGCTCTGGTATCACATCCATATGTTAGCTCTGGTATCACATCCATATGTTAGCTCTGGTATCACATCCATATGTTAGCTCTGGTATCACATCCATATGTTAGCTCTGGTATCACATCCATATGTTAGCTCTGGTATCACATCCATATGTTAGCTCTGGTATCACACTGGAATTGAACAGTATACGTTTTGTTCGTTTACCTAGAACTTTAGATCTCCAGATATTCGTCAGTTTGTTGAAAGCATTTATTGCTAGTGCGATACGTGTCATGATTTCTGTTGTTATGTCTCCATTTCTGGACATTTTGCTGCCTAGGTAGGTCGCAAAAACTTTGTGTAATATATAATTATTAACCGTTATATCAGAGACTTTGTGTAAAATATAATTATTAATCGTTATATCAGAGACTTTGTTGATAACATCCAAGACTTTCATTTTGGTCGTGTTGATCTGGAGGCATGTTTGACCAAAAATATTGTAGAGTCATTCTATCTTTGCTTGAGCATCAGCGTGTGTAGAGCTGAAAAGTGCTGAGTCGTCTGTAAAGTCGAGGTCCTCCAGGAGTTTATTATTAATCCACTTAATGTCTAATTGTCTGTCTTCTAGTGATTTGTCACGACCCAATAAATTGCGATTCCAAATAGAAGTGGTGGCATGACGCATCCTTGTTTCGGGGGCCTCGGTAGCCTAGTTGGGAAAACCACCGGACTGGCTACCGACGTTCGGACAACCCGTGTTCGATTCCCGCTGGAATAGTGCGAATTGTACTCATGGTTGGAAAAAAAAATACCCCCGCGGTCGACCCAGCAGCTGACAAAAATGGGTACCGGGGTAGTAGTCTGGAAAAGTTAGGAATGCCTCCTTGCATCGTGAGTTTCGATACTTGAAGCGACACTATCTAGAAGTCTCCGAACAATTATGGATAGGCGGCTGAACACAAGGGTGGAAACTGGCGTGCTAAGACGCCGGCTCAAGTCTCGTACTTTAGTAAAAGTAAGTCAAGTACCCCCGTCACGCCAAGTGGGATATAAGGATTATAGTGTTAGTGACCCGTCACGCCAAGTGGCATATAAGGAGTATAGTGTTAGTGACCCGTCACGCCAAGTGCCATATAAGGAGTATAGTGTTAGTGACCCGTCACGCCAAGTGCCATATAAGGAGTATAGTGTTAGTGACCCGTCACGCCAAGTGGGATATAAGGAGTATAGTGTTAGTGACCCGTCACGCCAAGTGGGATATAAGGAGTATAGTGTTAGTGACCCGTCACGCCAAGTGGGATATAAGGAGTATAGTGTTAGTGACCCGTCACGCCAAGTGGGATATAAGGATTATAGTGTTAGTGACCCGTCACGCCAAGTGGGATATAAGGAGTATAGTGTTAGTGACCCGTCACGCCAAGTGGGATATAAGGAGTATAGTGTTAGTGACCCGTCACGCCAAGTGGCATATAAGGAGTATAGTGTTAGTGACCCGTCACGCCAAGTGGCATATAAGGAGTATAGTGTTAGTGACCCGTCACGCCAAGTGGCGTATAAGGAGTATAGCGTTAGTGACCCGTCACGACAAGTGGCGTATAAGGAGTATAGCGTTAGTGACCCGTCACGCCAAGTGGCGTATAAGGAGTATAGCGTTAGTGACCCGTCACGCCAAGTGGCATATAAGGAGTATAGCGTTAGTGACTCGTCACGCCAAGTGGCATATAAGGAGTATAGCGTTAGTGACCCGTCACGCCAAGTGGCATATAAGGAGTATAGCGTTAGTGACCCGTCACGCCAAGTGGCATATAAGGAGTATAGTGTTAGTGACCCGTCACGCCAAGTGGCATATAAGGAGTATAGTGTTAGTGACCCGTCACGCCAAGTGGCATATAAGGAGTATAGTGTTAGTGACCCGTCACGCCAAGTGGCGTATAAGGAGTATAGTGTTAGTGACCATATTTTTCAGACCTTCGGCATATGATTTTTTGGGGTAATGTGGTCGGTATTACGCCCGTGCCACTTTACTTTCCCAGAAAAAAATCCGGTACCCATTAAAGGCTGGGTGAACCATGCCGTCGGTTGGGATCGAACTCTACTTCTTGTCCTTTGTAGTCCAGTTCACTAACCACTGAGCTATCGCAGCTTCCTCTCGTACTTTACCTTCACCTTTATTTCATCACCTCTTCACACTCTTACGATCAACATAAAAAAATGAATGTTAGTGAATGTGAAACTTAATCACATTTTTTTGTGTGGGGGAGGTGACGGGGGGGGGGGGGGGGGGGGGCGGATGCCGTTCTTTGGCGATATTTATTGGGACAGTTGGACTTTAATGTCTGCCGGTGGGTGGCGCTTCTTGGGGATTCGCTCGATCCTTTGTTTCCTGGACAACATCTATTGTTTGCTTAATCACAATCAAAAATTCCTCCCCACCTCGTTCCACGCTTAACCTCCTTCCATCTTCAACCCCACCCATTCAGTGTTTTCATTCCCATCAAGTGTTATTATCTCCATTTAGTACACTGCCGCTACTAATTGTTTCTCTATATGTCACCTTTGTGTTCGTGTTTAGTGTTCTCGTTTGTATTAGTATTTTTAATTTTGTTTCTGAGGAAAGTTTTTGCCGAAACGTTTTTTGCCTCGTCTCTTGTCAAGTATAGCTCCTTAATACCATTATTATATTAGTTTCCTATGTTCTCCACAGTTCAACTCGTGGTCTCCATGATGTTTAAACACTTTCATTCCTAAAGTCAAACTTGGACCTTCCCAAGAAGAAATCGCTGACAGAAGAAGAATTGTCTGGTGGTTGTCTTGAAAGTCACATCAGGACAATTATTGTAGACAAAGACTACATGTGTAGACTGTATTAAATAAAAGAAGATTGAAGTAAGAGTACATATGTAGTAAAAGAAATACATTAAAATAATATAATAATTATAAAGAAAGAAGAAGGAGATGGGAAAAGGGCAAGAGGCAGGCCCAGAGTAAGATGGATAGACAACATCAAAGAAACGTTACAACAACATCAAAGAAACGTTACAACAACATCAAAGAAACGTTACAACAACATCAAAGAAACGTTACAACAACATCAAAGAAACGTTACAACAACATCAAAGAAACGTTACAACAACATCAAAGAAACGTTACAACAACATCAAAGAAACGTTACAACAACATCAAAGAAACGTTACAACAGCATCAAAGAAACGTTACAACAACATCAAAGAAACGTTACAACAACATCAAAGAAACGTTACAACAACATCAAAGAAACGTTACAACGACATCAAAGAAACGTTACAACGACATCAAAGAAACGTTACAACGACATCAAAGAAACGTTACAACGACATCAAAGAAACGTTACAACAGCTTTAATTGAGAATAAGCGAAGCTGCCAAAATGGCGAGAATCAGAACTGTCTATCTCCCTCTACACCCGAACGAGTGCAAAAGGAAGTGAAGAAAGAACAGCGAAAGTAGAAGATTGATAGAAAAATATCTCAAAATCTTTGATAAATACAGTTTTTCATCTACCAGATTATTGCAGATGAATCCCACGTTGTCTTTATAACAGATCCTTTAGGAATAATAATTTTGGACACACACATCGATTTCGATTGCCTTCACAATTATCATAAAAAAAGCTCCAATAAACATATATTTTTATGTTAATAATTATATTTGTTAAGTGTGATATGCCGCGACATGATCAAATCTTAATGATAACAATATTTTGATAGTGGATTATCCCACGCTGTATAAAGTTGGTTTTACTTGCTCCGGTACTTTACTTTAATCGAATATTATAGAGGCTCGCTACCAATATTATAATCAATTCTAAAATTGTTTGAAATAAAGTCTGACGTAAATCATCTTGTGAAATGATGTGAACCTTAGAGTGTGTAGCATCGAAAAGGAAAGGAAAGTAATATCTCACGTAAACTTTGATTTTTACTTCAAAGTAATCGAATAGCGTTGCGTAATGTCAACTTATTTAAAATTAAATTTCTTTTGCTATTTTCGCTTGTGGCAACTTAAAAGATGTCTACAAAATGGGAGGTAGGAAACAAATACTTGGTGATTGTACAGTTGAGTAAGCACTGACTATCGTGCTCAATAGCTGAACAGTGGTAGGAAAAGTGTCATATATTTTATATTATATATTTGTACCTCCACATACATTTACTGCAACGCCTGTTCTGTGTTTCGCTGCTTCCATGTTCGCGTCTACCTCCTCCTTCGGTCCACTCAGTCACTAACCCCATCAATATTCAACACTTATCCGTTTGCTGACAGTTTACCATAACGAGTAATCACCACGCCCACATTGTTCCCATCAAACATTGCAAGAATTGTGAACCAATCAGAGAGTGAGAAATTGTAATCGTCAACACCTTACGACCTGAACATCGACCAGATAGACAGTACCGATCACATTATCATTAAGTGTCATGCCTGCTGGCGTAGGTGATCACGTCTCTTCACATCTCTAGATCTCAACAGTAATTTATCATTTCTGTTGTTGAATTTCTGCTAAGCTATTCTCTTACACTGCATGGTATATTTTCTCTTTGCTTCCCTCTATCTCTTCGTCCCTCAATTTTCCCAGCTGTCACAATATATTCCAGCTGTTCCCTTATCATTACATGACTAAAAAATGATGATTGTTTCTTCCTAATATTGGAAATTGGCTCTCTTTATGCAGAAAGATTTCATTACTCATCTTAGTCGTCCATGGTATTCTCAACATTCGTCTATAAAACAACAATTATACAGCCTTCAGTTATTTTCTTGTCTGTTGTCCTATTGCCCATAATTCACATCCGTATGTTGGTTCTACACAACATTTACGAACTCTTTTTTCTTGTTTCTTTTGTCAAAAATGGGTTGCACAGTATCTTCCTCATTTTTTTGGAAAGCTGCTTTTGCCTGAGCCATTCTCACCTCTGTTGTACATCTACCACCTGAGGTTAACAATGTCCCCAGATATTTAAATTTATTTACAAGTTTTAATATTGCAGGGATCTATCAACAGCAAATAAAGAATAGCGTGGACATCATCAGGTTTCAACCGAGTATTTTCGTGACAAATGTGTTATCACCATGTGATGACGTCGCACTCTCTATACTTCTAACTCTCATCCTCCTCCTTTCAGAAGCTACGGACCGCTAATAGAGTCAATAGTCGCTACACCATGTGGTGTTTGTAGCAGTGACTTCTTTCACTATGTGCGGTCCGTGGACAAACTTGACAGGGTGCTCAAATTCTTGCTCACACTTTAAATGTTTTCATTCTTTTCCATCAGGTTGCCATTAACTGTGCTTCTCCTTCATCTCGTAACTCACTGCCTGGCAGTTCTCCTTGCGCCTTTTATCGGAGCTCACAGCCTGGCAGTTCTCCTTGCCCCTCTTACCGGAACTCACAGCCTGGCAGTTCTCCTTGCCCCTCTTACCGGAACTCACAGCCTGGCAGTTCTCCTTGCCCCTCTTACCGGAACTCACAGCCTGGCAGTTCTCCTTGCCCCTCTTACCGGAACTCACAGCCTGGCAGTTCTCCTTGCCCCTCTTACCGGAACTCACAGCCTGGCAGTTCTCGCGATTACATCTGGATTTCTTTGATCTAGCCAGCCCCGTCGTCTGCTTGTTATCACTATGGGAGTCTACTCTTAGTTGTACCTCTAAAGGAATTCTTCGTTGCTCACTTTGTCCAGTAAAAATATTCTGAGAATTCATCTCAGACAGAGAGCATGAAATGATGATACGTTTCCTGTTTGTGTAGCTCTCCAACATTCGAATGCATATACAACAACTACTGGGTCAGAGCTCTCAAACCTCGCTCATGGCTCCTATATTTCAGAAGCTGAACTCCGCCTCGCGTTAGACAGTTAGGACACACTTGTCTCTGTTAAAACTGCTTTCTCCCAAGTGCCCCAAAGTGGGTGGCTGAGAGAGAGCTTTGGCATGGGGGTCTGGATTTTTTAGGGGCGCTGCGTTTAATTGGGGGGGGTGAGGGTTGGTCAGTTAAGTGTAGGATTACCAAACGTCAGAATTTTGCCGGACAATTCCTATATTTTTAAATATTTATTCTACGTCCGGACAGGCATTTGCCACCAGAAAACTGCAAGACTTTATCTCCCCTCGAAGCTGAAAGACAAACGGGAGAAGAAAGAAGAAGATTCAATATTTATTAATCTGTTCTTTTGTGTGTGTTTTTTCAACGTTTTAATTATATATTCAGTTTAATAAACATTTAATAATCTGTTCTGCTTATCCAGTATCTGTTAATCTAGTTTATTTATTAAATGTTTGTTAATCTATTATTTTGATGTTATATTTTAATCTATTTTCTTGATTCCACATTTGTTAATCTATTTATTATATATGTTTTAACCTGTTTGTTTATTTATAATTATAAAAAGAATAATATCAATGTGTTCAGTCCTCCTGTGTAAAATGTGTGCTTTCTCTGACAGCTCCGTTGGCTCTGCACCTCAACGTGACAGGCACTGTCTACTTCCCACCTGCTGTGCAGCTCTTCACCTCTGAGATCAGATCTGCCTACATGTGGTTTTACATCCAGAAACACCACCCGCCGCCTTCCCACATCACCATTCAGAGAATTCTCCCCGATAGCAAGTCTGCCCAATCTTATGTGACCAAGACAGTGTTCTCTCTGGAACTGGCCAAAGAGAAAGCTTTTGGATGGAAGAAGGTGGACCTACGGGACACGTTACGACAGTGGATCAAGCATCCGATGTCAAACTTTGGCCTCTTACTAAAAGCCGAAGATAAGGCTGGCAATAACTTAATCATTCTCCCTCCTGCATCGGAACTCGACAAAAGCTACGTGAGTTGATTGTTTTACATTTTCTTTTTTACTTTCCCCCTGATTTTTTTTCTTTCAAAGATAATTATTGCAAACCTTGACTTCAGACTCAAGAACAATTGAAGAAATAACCACTCCCGCGGTGAATTGTGTTAGACGAATGATGGGAAACAACCTGAGAGATTGTGTTAGACGAATGATGGGAAACAACCTGAGAGATTGTGTTAGACGAATGATGGGAAACAACCTGAGAGATTGTGTTAGACGAATGATGGGAAACAACCTGAGAGATTGTGTTAGACGAATGATGGAAAACAACCTGAGAGATTGTGTTAGACGAATGATGGGAAACAACCTGAGAGATTGTGTTAGACGAATGATGGGAAACAACCTGAGAGATTGTGTTAGACGAATGATGGGAAACAACCTGAGAGATTGTGTTAGACGAATGATGGGAAACAACCTGAGAGATTGTGTTAGACGAATGATGGAAAACAACCTGAGAGATTGTGTTAGACGAATGATGGAAAACAACCTGAGAGATTGTGTTAGACGAATGATGGAAAACAACCTGAGAGATTGTGTTAGACGAATGATGGGAAACAACCTGAGAGATTGTGTTAGACGAATGATGGAAAACAACCTGAGAGATTGTGTTAGACGAATGATGGGAAACAACCTGAGAGATAAGATCAGAAATGAAGAACTGAGAAAGAAGCTATGGGTAATTCTCACCACAGAATACATAAAGAAAAAAAAAAGGTAAAGTGCCCCCGCCACGCCAAGTAGTGTATAGGAAATATGGTGTTAGTGACCATATATTTTACAGACCTTCAGCACCTGATTTTTGGGGTAATATGATCGGTATTACGCACGTGCTGCTTTACTTTCCCAGAAAAAAATCCGGTACCCATTAAAGGCTGGGTAAACCCGGAAACCGTCGGTAGGAATCGAACCCTACCTCTTGTCCTTTGTAGTCCAGTTCACTAACCACTGAGCTATCGCGGCTCCAATACATAAAGAAGCAACATATAAAATGGTTTGGCCACGTGATGAGGCAGACAAATAAAAACACGACACAACGAGTCTTCAATAATCTTTACGAGAACACCAAACCAAAGAGCGACCACGAAAAAGATGGATCCATGGAACATTAAAAACAAGTAAACATAACATCAGCGGAGGCCAACAAAAGAGCATAAACCACAAACAATACCATCCCTCAACGCTGAAAGGAAAATGAAGAAGTAAAGAAAAGGAAGAATAACTATTCTGTTTTACGTGCATTACTTGTATCCTTTAGTCTGTTATATCTCTTCTTGCAAATTGGGTGTAAATGGTCATCCTAGTCATGCGATGTAGACACAACTCCTTTAAAGGTGTATTTCGTTACTGATCTCACAGAGATAACGAGACTAGGTCCACCCACACAGATAACCCAGTAGCCTATTTATTGATCCGATGTTGCCAGTTGGAACAGTCCAGAACAACCCAGAACTGTCATTTATTGTCTTGTTTCCGAGATCTGTCACATTCCACTGGCTGAGCCTGCCAGGGATAAAGTGTGACATGACGGAGGTGCCTTCCTTCTACTGGTACCGCGTTGTTAGAGTTGTGTGTTGTGCGAAAATACGGTGTTTGAACAAGCGTTGTTTATTTACTTGTTATGTGAAAGTTTGCCTGCTATGTGAAGTTTGCTTATGTGAGGTTTACTTGTTGAGTGAGTTTTCCTTGCTGTGTGAGGTTTACTTAATGTGGGAGGTTTACTTGTGTGAGATTAACTTGTTGTATGAGGTTTATTTGATGTGTGAGATTTGTTTGTTGTATGAGGTTTACTTGATGTGTGAGGTTTGTTTGTTGTTTGAGGTTCAGTTGATGTGTGAGGTTTGTTTGTTGTATGAGGTGTAGTTGATGTGTGAGGTTTGTTTGTTGTATGAGGTTTACTTGATGTGTGAGGTTTGTTTGTTGTATGAGGTTTACTTGAAGTGGGAGGTTTACTTGTGTGAGATTAACTTGTTGTATGAGGTTTACTTGATGTGTGAGGTTTGTTTGTTGTATGAGGTTTAGTTGATGTGTGAGGTTTGTTTGTTGTATGAGGTTTAGTTGATGTGTGAGGTTTGCTTGCTGTGTGAAGTTTGCTTGCTGTGTGAGGTTTGCTCGCCGTGTGAGGTTTTCTCGCTGTGTGAGGTTTTCTTGCTGTGTGAGGTTTGCTTGCTGTGTGAGGTTTGCTTGCTGCGTGAGGTTTGCTCGCTGTGTAAGGTTTGCTTGCTGTGTGAGGTTTGCTCGCTGTGTGAGGTTTGCTTGCTGTGTGAGGTTTGCTTGCTGTGTGAGGTTTGCTCGCTGTGTGAGGTTTTCTTGCTGTGTGAGGTTTTCTTGCTGTGTTAGGTTTGCTTGCTGTGTGAGGTTTGCTTGCTGTGTGAGGTTTGCTTGCTGTGTGAGGTTTGCTCGCTATGTGAGGTTTTCTTGCTGTGTGAGGTTTTCTTGCTGTGTGAGGTTTGCTTGCTGTGTGAGGTTTTCTTGCTGTGTGAGGTTTTCTTGCTGTGTGAGGTTTTCTTGCTGTGTGAGGTTTCTTGCTGTGTGAGGTTTTCTTGCTGTGTGAGGTTTGCTTGCTGTGTGAGGTTTGCTTGCTGTGTGAGGTTTGCTCGCTGTGTGAGGTTTTGCTTGCTGTGTGAGGTTTGCTTGCTGTGTGAGGTTTTGCTTGCTGCGTGAGGTTTGCTTGCTGTGTGAGGTTTGCTCGCTGTGTGAGGTTTGCTCGCTGTGTGAGGTTTGCTTGCTGTGTGAGGTTTGCTTGCTGTGTGAGGTTTGCTTGCTGTGTGAGATTTGCTTGCTGTGTGAGGTTTGCTTGCTGTGTGAGGTTTGCTTGCTGTGGGAGGTTTGCTTGCTGTGTGAAGTTTGCTTGCTGTGTGAGGTTTGCTTGCTGTGTGAGGTTTTCTTGCTGTGTGAGGTTTGCTTGCTGTGTGAGGTTTTCTTGCTGTGTGAGGTTTGCTTGCTGTGTGAGGTTTGCTTGCTGTGTGAGGTTTTCTTGCTGTGTGAGGTTTGCTTGCTGTGTGAGGTTTGCTTGCTGTGGGAGGTTTGCTTGCTGTGGGAGGTTTGCTTGCTGTGGGAGGTTTGCTTGCTGTGGGAGGTTTGCTCGCTGTGTCAGTTTTCTCGCTGTGTGAGGTTTGCTTACTGTGTGAGGTTTGCTCGCTGTGTGAGGTTTGCTTGCTGTGTGAGGTTTGCTCGCTGTGTGAGGTTTGCTTGATTGTAATGTTGTTACCTAAAGCACAGACATGAATGTACACATATACAACTGATTTGAACCTTGGTATATTCTACTCACGACAATCATGATTGTCTGGATGAAAATGAGAAATAATAAATAAATCATTAACCGCGCTATTAATAGATTAAACACCATCATCAAATGTTATGCTGACTGGCGTAGGCGATCATAACACTCCACACATTTCTGATCTCGTTGTTCCATGACTTTCATTATCGTTCGTCTCTTTCTGTGCCAGACAAATAAACTGCCTTGTATTCTTTGTCGTTGTCGTTCTGTGTCTCCCTTTTTGGTGTTTCTATTTTCCCCTCTTGTTAAAACAATTCAAAACTTTCTCTTTCACAACCTGATCAAATGACGTTCTTTATCTTCCTCTTTTCTTCTTTCTCTTTTCTTCCTCTTGAGCGATCAAGACTTGTGATCATGCAATTTTCACTCCTTTTCCTGTGTCATGGTGGAGAAGTAATCCATCATAAAACACGATGAGCTGGTCTTATGGTCAGGAGACAACTAACAATAAATGACAATTATGATATAGGGAAGCTTCCGAGCCGATAGATCCGCGGATTATGTCATGGGAAGATGTATGTTTGCAACAATACGAAAATAAATCACAAATAATCATCAGGAAAAAATACAAAGAACAATAGACACCCCGAGCAGGATCGAACACGTACTCCTTGTCACAGGGCCTTGCCGCTAGAAACAAACGCTAGAGCACACGGCCAACTAAGCTACCCAAAAGTTGTGGTCAGTACTCGTATATACGTGTGTCCTGATTTTCCGCTAAGCCTGCGCCGTGGCTGACACACTCCGTCGTCGGCAGGCAGGATCTACTTCTTTTTATATACAATTTTTCTAACGTTTTCTTTGTGCCCGTAAGGGACGGTTCCGATCTTCATGTCTATTCCTCACAATGTTCCTCATAAAGTTCCTCACAAGGTACCTCACAATGTTCCTCATAAAGTTCCTCACAAGGTACCTCACAATGTTCCTCATAAAGTTCCTCACAAAGTTTCTCATAAAGTTCCTCACAAAGTTCCTCATAAAGTTCCTCATAAAATTCCTCATAAAGTTCCTCACAAAGTTCCTCACAAAGTTCCTCGCCAAAGTTCCTCATAAAGTTCCTCATAAAGTTCCTCACAAAGTTCCTCGCCAAAGTTCCTCGCCAAAGTTCCTCATAAAGTTCCTCATAAAGTTCCTCATAAAGTTCCTCACAAAGTTCCTCGCCAAAGTTCCTCATAAAGTTCCTCATAAAGTTCCTCACAAAGTTCCTCGCCAAAGTTCCTCATAAAGTTCCTCATAAAGTTCCTCATAAAGTTCCTCACAAAGTTCCTCGCCAAAGTTCCTCGCCAAAGTTCCTCATAAAGTTCCTCACAAAGTTCCTCATAAAGTTCCTCATAAAGTTCCTCATAAAGTTCCTCACAAAGTTCCTCACAAAGTTCCTCATAAAGTTCCTCATAAAGTTCCTCACAAAGTTCCTCATAAAGTTCCTCACAAAGTTCCTCGACAAAGTTCCTCGCCAAAGTTCCTCATAAAGTTCCTCATAAAGTTCCTCACAAAGTTCCTCATAAAGTTCCTCGCCAAAGTTCCTCACAAAGTTCCTCATAAAGTTATTCACAAAGTTCCTCACAAAGTTCCTCATAAAGTTCCTCGCCAAAGTTCCTCATAAAATTCCTCATAAAGTTCCTCACAAAGTTCCTCACAAAGTTCCTCATAAAGTTCCTCATAAAGTTCCTCACAAAGTTCCTCACAAAGTTCCTCATAAAGTTCCTCATAAAGTTCCTCGCCAAAGTTCCTCATAAAGTTCCTCACAAAGTTCCTCACAAAGTTCCTCGCCAAAGTTCCTCAAAAAGTTCCTCACAAAGTTCCTCAGAAAGTTCCTCACAAAGTTCCTCGCCAAAGTTCCTCATAAAGTTCCTCGCCAAAGTTCCTCATAAAGTTCCTCACAAAGTTCCTCACAAAGTTCCTCGCCAAAGTTCCTCATAAAGTTCCTCATAAAGTTCCTCATAAAGTTCCTCATAAAGTTCCTCGCCAAAGTTCCTCATAAAGTTCCTCACAAAGTTCCTCGCCAAAGTTCCTCATAAAGTTCCTCATAAAGTTCCTCACAAAGTTCCTCATAAAGTTCCTCATAAAGTTCCTCATAAAGTTCCTCACAAAGTTCCTCGCCAAAGTTCCTCATAAAGTTCCTCGCCAAAGTTCCTCATAAAGTTCCTCATAAAGTTCTTCATAAAGTTCCTCACAAAGTTCCTCGCCAAAGTTCCTCGCCAAAGTTCCTCATAAAGTTCCTCATAAAGTTCCTCACAAAGTTCCTCGCCAAAGTTCCTCATAAAGTTCCTCATAAAGTTCCTCATAAAGTTCCTCATAAAGTTCCTCACAAAGTTCCTCATAAAGTTCCTCATAAAGTTCCTCATAAAGTTCCTCACAAAGTTCCTCGCCAAAGTTCCTCATAATATTCCTCACAATGTTCCTCACAATGTTCCGCACAATGATCCTCACAATGTACCCCACAATGATCCTCACAATGTACCCCACAATGATCCTCACAATGTACCCCACAATGATCCTCACAATGTACCCCACAATGATCCTAACAATGTTCTGTGAAACCACAAGCTATCGTGACATCCATTGCAAGCTTTTTCAAGAAATTAATGATCAAGAAAGGGCTAACTTTATAACCACCCATGATCTGACTCGTGGAGATGTGACCTACACTACACCACAATGAGGCAGGTTATCGCCCACTAGCGAATATCTTTATTTCGTTGTCTGTCTTGTGCCTGTTTTCTGAAGAAGGCCGCATGCAGGCCGAAACGTCAAATATAAATATATTTGTTTTCTCCTGTTTGGTAAAGCTGTCACCATACTCTGTAGGAGTGTATGTTACACCCCACCACTTGTTCTCTGCTACCAGCTTCACTGCAACATTACACTCATTTACTCGTTCCCGTTCGTCTTCATTGTGTGAACTGCTACTGTATTCTCTCTGTGTGAACTGCTACTGTATTCTCTCTGTGTGAACTGCTACTGTATTCTCTCTGTGTGAACTGCTACTGTATTCTCTCTGTGTGAACTGCTACTGTATTCTCTCTGTGTGAACTGCTACTGTATTCTCTCTGTGTGAACTGCTACTGTATTCTCTCTCTGTGAACTGCTACTGTATTCTCTCTGTGTGAACTGCTACTGTATTCTATCTGTGTGAACTGCTACTGTATTCTCTCTGTGTGAACTGCTACTGTATTCTCTCTGTGTGAACTGCTACTGTATTCTCTCTGTGTGAACTGCTACTGTATTCTCTCTGTGTGAACTGCTTATGTATTCTCTCTGTGTGAACTGCTACTGTATTCTCTCTGTGTGAACTGCTACTGTATTCTCTCTGTGTGAACTGCTACTGTATTCTATCTGTGTGAACTGCTACTGTATTCTCTCTGTGTGAACTGCTACTGTATTCTCTCTGTGTGATCTGCTACTGTATTCTCTCTGTGTGAACTGTACTAGTGGTTGAAAAAAAGATATCTCTGCGGTCCACCCAGCCGCTGCAGAAATGGGTACCAGGGTTCATGCTCTGGAAGGATGTTGTTTTTGACGTAATGCCGCGAGTTGATGCGGGCAGGGTGCCCTTTGACTCATTGATGTGGCGGGTCGTAATGGCTTTCTTGACATTCCCGGCTCTTACTGGAGAAGTTGGAGTTCGTATATCCCAGGCTTTGCTGGGAAACTACTAGTCCAGCCCAGAGGTACTGCAATACTAGGTCTTCTATATCAGTAACAGCCACCACTACAGGGAACACGGCGATCCTAGCTTCTGTTAGCCAGCTTGTTTTGACATAGACTGTTACCAGGGGAGACCACAAGGAGGTAGAACTGCTAGGTCTTCGTTAGCTGATGGTGCGCCGACCCTGCTGCTAGGTCTTGGTCAGCTGATAGTGCGCCGACCCTGCTGCTAGGTCTTAGTCAGATGATGGTGCGCCGACCCTGCTGCTAGGTCTTGGTCAGCTGATGGTGCGCCGACCCTGCTGCTAGGTCTTAGTCAGCTGATGGTGCGCCGACCCTGCTGCTGGGTCTTAGTCAGATGATGGTGCGCCGACCCTGCTGCTAGGTCTTAGTCAGCTGATGGTGCGCCGACCCTGCTGCTGGGTCTTAGTCAGCTGATGGTGTGCCGACCCTGCTGCTAGGTCTTGGTCAGCTGATGATGCGCCGACCCTGCTGCTGGGTCTTAGTCAGCTGATGATGCGCCGACCCTGCTGCTAGGTCTTGGTCAGCTGATTGTGCGCCGACCCTGCTGCTGGGTCTTAGTCAGATGATGGTGCGCCGACCCTGCTGCTAGGTCTTGGTCAGCTGATGGTGCGCCGATCCTGCTTCTAGGTCTTGGTCAGCTGATGGTGCGCCGATCCTGTTATTGCGACCGCAGGTCGCATTCGCTTCTGCTCCCCCACTCTGGGAAGGTGAGGAATGGCTGCTCGCTCGTGAGTTAACGATGCTTGAGGCGACACTGGACATGAGTCTCCGAACATTGTTGGATAGGCGACCGAGCATATATAGGTAAAGAAAGCCTCGTGCTAAGACACTGATTACAATCTCGTACTTTTAACTTTATCTTTCTTCTGTTCTCAATCATGTTGTTGAGCCGTGAGATCACAACAAACAAAAACAAAACTGAATATCTGGGATAGTGATCTATAACAATGGAGACTACCAGGAGGAGGTTAAAAGAGGACTAGCAACAGCAACACAATAATTAAATGCCATGAAGAACATGTGACATTTTGCCAACAATACAATAACATTAAAACTATTTAGAACGTGTATCTTCCCGATAGAAACAAACGGTTGTTAATCATGGACAATCTCGCCAATACCAAGGAAGAAAATTGGTCCACTTGAGAGAAATTGCTGAAGAAAAAATTCTTAGGATATCTTGTATAATGAAGAAGAGAAACGAAAACATTTGTAAAAACTTGAATATTGAAAAGAACTAGCTTATAAACAACGGAAAAAATCACACATTTGCATTCAACAGAAGACAGACACCAGGACTCAACAACAAGGTGAACAATTGAGAAGGCTGGCTAATCTTCTCATGCATCAGAGAATAAATTGTTTTGGAAAAGGTCAACTAAAGTGAGAAAATTGTGTGAAATCAACAAAAGTTATGCAGAAAGCAGACCCAACAAACTCTATGACGTCAGCTAAACTGTTTAATAAAACAAACACCCACCGGGAAGAAAACGGCATCTTCCTAAACAGAGAGCAACCCCGACATAGAAACAGTCAGAGTGGGGAACAGAGAAGAAGAATGTTGCTAAGATACATAGAGAAACACGAGCCAAACTGCTCCTGGACACATACATAGAGAAACACGAGCCAAACTGCTCCTGGACACATACATAGAGAAACACGAGCCAAACTGCTCCTGGACACATACATAGAGAAACACGAGCCAAACTGCTCCTGGACACATACATAGAGAAACACGAGCCAAACTGCTCCTGGACACACACACATAGAGAAACACGAGCCAAACTGCTCCTGGACACATACATAGAGAAACACGAGCCAAACTGCTCCTGGACACATACATAGAGAAACACGAGCCATACTGCTCCTGGACACGTACATAGAGAAACACGAGTCATACTGCTCCTGGACACGTACATAGAGAAACACGAGCCATACTGCTCCTGGACACATACATAGAGAAACACGAGCCAAACTGCTCCTGGACACATACATAGAGAAACACGAGCCAAACTGCTCCTGGACACATACATAGAGAAACACGAGCCATACTGCTCCTGGACACATACATAGAGAAACACGAGACAAACTGCTCCTGGACACATACATAGAGAAACACGAGCCATACTGCTCCTGGACACGTACATAGAGAAACACGAGCCATACTGCTCCTGGACACATACATAGAGAAACACGAGCCAAACTGCTCCTGGACACATACATAGAGAAACACGAGCCATACTGCTCCTGGACACATACATAGAGAAACACGAGCCATACTGCTCCTCGACACATACATAGAGAAACACGAGCCATACTGCTCCTGGACACATACATAGAGAAACACGAGCCATACTGCTCCTGGACACGTACATAGAGAAACACGAGCCAAACTGCTCCTGGACACATACATAGAGAAACACGAGCCAAACTGCTCCTGGACACATACATAGAGAAACACGAGCCATACTGCTCCTGGACACATACATAGAGAAACACGAGCCAAACTGCTCCTGGACACGTACATAGAGAAACACGAGCCAAACTGCTCCTGGACACGTACATAGAGAAACACGAGCCAAACTGCTCCTGGACACATACATAGAGAAACACGAGCCAAACTGCTCCTGGACACGTACATAGAGAAACACGAGCCAAACTGCTCCTGGACACATACATAGTGAAACACGAGCCAAACTGCTCCTGGACACATACATAGAGAAACACGAGCCAAACTGCTCCTGGACACGTACATAGAGAAACACGAGCCAAACTGCTCCTGGACACGTACATAGAGAAACACGAGCCAAACTGCTCCTGGACACATACATAGAGAAACACGAGCCATACTGCTCCTGGACACATACATAGAGAAACACGAGCCAAACTGCTCCTGGACACGTACATAGAGAAACACGAGCCAAACTGCTCCTGGACACGTACACTGATGGATCAGCAACCAACAGAAAATGTGGAAGCAGAAAAATGGTCCCCTGCCTTAAAAATAGGACACAGAAAAGACTCTCTGTTGCTCCAGGGAAATTTCCAGTAACTTTGAGGCAGAGGCAGAAGCTCTGACAAATTCAGCTGGAACTCTCTTGAAGGATAAGATTACAGAAGAGAATGTTGCATTCATAACAGATAATATGTCCATAGTTACAGCACTGAACAGTCATGGAAACGAAGACCTTAATGATCAAAGAGAAACACTTTACAAGCTCTGTCAGAGATGCAGAACTGTGATTTAGTGGATCCCATCTCACTGCAATAGTCCTAGAAACAATGAGGCAAACATGAAGGTAAAGGAAAGTGGTAAATTAGAGCAGCCAGATGAAAGTACAAGTTATGAGGAAACAAAGAGGTTTGTCAGGAACAAATACATGAACAAATGACGTACAGAACACCAGGTCTATCAGAGAAATAATGTCTACTATCATCTTAACAGGTAAGAACAGGTAACAATTTGTCGACTCTGAACAGACCACATCAGATTGAAGTAGCACTTTTACAACACCCTAAGGATAGGAGCCTCTGAATGTGACTGTGGGACAGGCAAAATGTCAGCTGGACATCAGCTACAATCATGGCCAACTTGTGAAAAACAGAGAACAAGGCTCTTGTGGTCCTCACCGGTATCATACCGGGACTACTGCACAACTATCTGCACAACTATCTGCACAACTATCTGCACGTCTATCATGCCCATGAGCACATGTATGGAGGATGTGGTGAATATCACGCCAGACCGCATATCTTTCTCATAGAAAAGTATGATACCAATTTTAGGATCCTGATCGAACCCAAGGTCGTAAATTAAACCAGCTTTCATTCATCCGTCTCCGCTAAGGTTAGACATTACTGTTTAAACTTGTATCGTCTCTCCTTTGTAGTTTATGAATTGTCCTGCCTTCAAACAAATAACGATTTTATTATTTATGAGTTTTTTTTTTAATTTTAAATTTGTTGTTTGCTCTCTGACCCGTGAACAGGAACCTTGGCTGGACACGAAGATCATCGAGCCCAAACACAACAGCCGGCGTCGTCGAAGCGAGTCCTTGATGTGTGTGGAGAACTCAACCGACTCTCGGTGCTGCAGGCATCCACTGCTTGTTGGTTTTGCTGAGTTTGGATGGGACTGGATTATAGCCCCGACCCACGTGAACGCCGACTACTGTACCGGAGAGTGTCGCATGACCATGCAGGACCACACTCCCTATAGCTGGGTCAACCAGCAGATGACAGGGACTAACTCGTGCTGCACGCCTACCAAGTTGTCGCCCCTTCCCTTGCTTTACTTTGATGAATCCATGAACATAGTGTATCAGATCCTGCAGAACATGAAGGTAGATAAATGTGGATGTGCATGATGCTGCTGTCTCTGCCGCTACAAGATTCCCAATGTGTACTTGCAAGAACTGCTGCTAAATAGCGAAACAGAGAGAACGGTGCTGTCTGCGTCTTGCGAGTGGACACCCAGAAAAACAGACATTGATTGCTTTCATGAAACACATTCGTCAGTGTTTCAACAGAATGACAACTGAAGGAATGACAACTGAAGGAATGATAACAATCCCCCCACCCAACTCCTTCCATTGTAATTAACCACCAAAACCCACAGTGTATATTTGAAGATGGTGAGTGTGTTGTAGGATAGATGATGGTGAGCGTGTGGTAGGATGGGTGATAGTGAGTGTGTGGTAGGATATGTTATAGTGAGTGTGTGGTAGGATGGGTTATAGTGAGTGTGTGGTAGGATTGGTTATAGTGAGTGTGTGGTAGGATGGGTTATAGTGAGTGTGTGGTAGGATGGGTTATAGTGAGTGTGTGGTAGGATAGATGATGTTGAGTGTGTGGTAGGATGGGTTATAGTGAGTGTGTGGTAGGATGGGTTATAGTGAGTGTGTGGTAGGATGGGTTATAGTGAGTGTGTGGTAGGATGGGTTATAGTGAGTGTGTGGTAGGATGGGTTATAGTGAGTGTGTGGTAGGATGGGTTATAGTGAGTGTGTGGTAGGATGGGTTATAGTGAGTGTGTGGTAGGATAGGTTATAGTGAGTGTGTGGTAGGATGGGTTATAGTGAGTGTGTGGTAGGATGGGTTATAGTGAGTGTGTGGTAGGATAGATGATGTTGAGTGTGTGGTAGGATGGGTTATAGTGAGTGTGTGGTAGGATGGGTTATAGTGAGTGTGTGGTAGGATAGATGATGTTGAGTGTGTGGTAGGATGGGTTATAGTGAGTGTGTGGTAGGATGGGTTATAGTGAGTGTGTGGTAGGATAGGTTATAGTGAGTGTGTGGTAGGATAGATGACATTGAGTGTGTGCTATAAAACAATGAACAATCGCCCAGTGTCAGTCGAACAGACCACGAAAGTTTGAAAAGCGCGAATATTCTAGTTGAAACAGGTTGTTGTTGATGTTGATGTTGTTGTTGATGTTGATGTTGTTGTTGATGTTGATGTTGTTAGAGTGTTTGCTGGTTCCACGTTTGGGACTCTGTTCGTATACCGACCACCTCTATTGAGCTATTTCCTTCCTTCATTTAATTGTTGAATAAGTGGTAACGTAGTAAGTCTGGTGTTTGTGTGTGTTTGTGTATGTATTTATGTATGTTTGTGTATGTGTTTGTGTGTGTGCATGTGTGTGTATGTATGTGTTTAAATCCTAGGAAAGAATAGTGACTGAAATAAACGTTGACTGCTTCACGTTGAACAGATAGAAATCACCAACACAATGTTCTGAAACAAGCGACCCACAAGCAGGCTGTTCTAGTCATCGCTTTACAGCAAACGCGTTGTGGCAAATGTGTCTTTATATTGCTGAAACTGCTAGTGACTTGAAATATTTTTTAATAACTAGAGAGAGAGAGAGAGAGAGAGAGAGAGAGAGAGAGAACGAGAAAGAGAGTATTGAGAGAGAGAGAGTGAGTAAACGAGTGGGAGGGAGAGGTGATATCTAAATCAGCAGTATGGGGTTATTTAAATGGGACGAAGTCTGCGAACGGATCCCATAAACTGATAGGAACCACTGGAGAGAGATCGATGCAGTATTAAATCGATTGTAGAAAGGATCAGAAAAATATAAACTAATGTTCGAAAAAGATGAATACGGAAATGCACGGCGCTATCAACTCGTTTTACAGCAATGAAGTCCCATAATTATTTTTCTACGTAAAACTGATTACATATATATATATAATACAGTATATAATGGAATGGAATATAACATTGCAGAGCTGTGTAGAACAGAGTAGAGTAGTCTAGAACAGTGTAGAGTAGTCTAGAACAGTGTAGAGTAGTCTAGAACAGTGTAGAGTAGTCTAGAACAGTGTAGAGTAATGTAGAACAGTGTAGAGTAGTTGAGGACAGTGAGAAGCAGTGTAGAGCATTGCAGAGCAGCGTAGAGCAGTGTAGAGTAGTCTAGAACAGTGTAGAGTAATGTAGAACAGTGTAGAGTAATGTAGAACAGAGTAGAGTAATGTAAAATAGTGTAGAGTAATGTAGAACAGTGTAGAGTAATGTAGAACAGTGTAGAGTAGTGTAGAACAGTGTAGAGTAATGTAAAACAGTGTAGAGTAATGTAAAACAGTGTAGAGTAATGTAGAACAGTGTAGAGTAGTGTAGAACAGTGTAGAGTAATGTAAAACAGTGTAGAGTAATGTAAAACAGTGTAGAGTAATGTAAAACAGTGTAGAGTAATGTAAAACAGTGTAGAGTAATGTAGAACAGGGTAGAGCAGTGCGGAGCAATGTAGGGCAATGTAGAGCAATGTAGAGCAGTGTAGAGCAATGTAGAGCAATGTAGAGCAGTGTAGAGCAGTGTAGAGCAATATAGAGCAGTGCGGAGCAGTGTAGAGCAATGTAGAGCAATGTAGAGCAGTGCGGAGCAGTGTAGAGAAATGTAGAGCAATGTAGAGCAGTGTAGAGCAGTGTAGAGCAATGTAGAGCAGTGTAGGGCAATGTAGAGCAGTGCGGAGCAATGTAGAGCAGTGCGGAGCAGTGTAGAGCAATGTAGAGCAATGTAGAGCAGTGTAGAGCAATGTAGGGCAGTATAAAGCAATGTAGGGCAGTATAAAGCAATGTAGGGCAGTATAAAGCAATGTAGGGCAGCATAAAGCAATGTAGAGCAGTATAAAGCAATGTAGAGCAGTATAAAGCAATGTAGGGCAGTATAAAGCAATGTAGGGCAGTATAAAGCAATGTAGAGCAGTATAAAGCAATGTAGGGCAGTATAAAGCAATGTAGGGCAGTATAAAGCAATGTAGGGCAGTATAAAGCAATGTAGAGCAGTATAAAGCAATGTAGTGCAGTATAAAGCAATGTAGGGCAGTATAAAGCAATGTAGGGCAGTATAAAGCAATGTAGGGCAGTATAAAGCAATGTAGAGCAGTATAAAGCAATGTAGGGCAGTATAAAGCAATGTAGAGCAGTATAAAGCAATGTAGAGCAGTATAAAGCAATGTAGAGCAGTATAAAGCAATGTAGGGCAGTATAAAGCAATGTAGGGCAGTATAAAGCAATGTAGAGCAGTATAAAGCAATGTAGAGCAGTATAAAGCAATGTAGCGCAGTATAAAGCAATGTAGAGCAGTATAAAGCAATGTAGGGCAGTATAAAGCAATGTAGGGCAGTATAAAGCAATGTAGAGCATTATAAAGCAATGTAGGGCAGTATAAAGCAATGTAGGGCAGTATAAAGCAATGTAGAGCAGTATAAAGCAATGTAGAGCAGTATAAAGCAATGTATAGCAGTATAAAGCAATGTAGAGCAGTATATAGCAATGTAGAGCAGTATAAAGCAATGTAGAGCAGTATAAAGCAATGTATAGCAGTATAAAGCAATGTAGAGCAGTATAAAGCAATGTAGAGCAGTATAAAGCAATGCAGAGCAGTATAAAGCAATGCAGAGCAATGTAGAGCAGTATAAAGCAATGTAGAGCAGTATAAAGCAATGTAGAGCAGTATAAAGCAATGTAGAGCAGTATAAAGCAATGTAGAGCAGTATAAAGCAATCTAGAGCAGTATGAAGCAATGTAGAGCAGTATAAAGCAATGCAGAGCAATGTAGAGCAGTATAAAGCAATGTAGAGCAGTATAAAGCAATGCAGAGCAATGTATAGCAGTATAAAGCAATGTAGAGCAGTATAAAGCAATGCAGAGCAGTATAAAGCAATGCAGAGCAGTATAAAGCAATGTATAGCAGTATAAAGCAATGTAGAGCAGTATAAAGCAATGTAGAGCAGTATAAAGCAATGCAGAGCAGTATAAAGCAATGTAGAGCAGTATAAAGCAATGTAGAGCAGTATAAAGCAATGTAGAGCAGTATAAAGCAATGTAGAACAGTATAAAGCAATGTAGAGCAATGTAGAGCAGTATAATGAAGAAAGGTGTAGAGTACTGCAGAAGAAATGCCTGAGGGTTTAATGTGACAAATGTTTACAACATTAGAGGAACTGTATCACGTCACTGCAGTAATAGTAATCGTATTACCAGTGATAGTATTAGTAGTAGAAGTACTTACAGTAATAGTAACATTAGTAGTAGTAGTATTAATAGTAGTATCTGATAAGTAACATATTAGTAGTAGTAGTATTAATAGTAGTAGCTGATAAGTAACATTAGTAGTAGTAGTATTAATAGTAGTAGCTGATAAGTAACATATTAGTAGTAGTAGTATTAGTTGTAGTAGCTAATAAGTACCAGATTAGTAGTAGTATTAGTGGTAGTAGCTGATAAGTACCATATTAGTAGAGTATTAGTGGTAGCAACTGATAAGTACTATATTAGTAGTAGTATTAATGATAGTGGCTGATAAGTACCATATTAGTAGTAGTATTAATGATAGTAGTAGTAGGTGCAGTAGTAGAAGTTGTTATAGTAGTTGCAGTAGTTGCAATTGTAGTACATGTAGTAACATAATAATAGTTGTAACGTTGGTAGTAGTAGTAGTAGCAGCAGCAGCAGAAGCAGCAGAAGCAGCAGCAGCAGCAGTAGTAGTAGTAGTAGTAGCAGCAGCAGCAGCAGTAGCAGTAGAAGTAATTTCTGAGGTGTGTTCATAGAACAAGCAATAACGGTAGCATCAACAGGTGGCCGTTCTCACTAACTTATCATTACACTTACATATTACGATTACACACGCTACTACAAATGCGTTAACATTTACACACATGCTTATGCCCACTCACACACATGCTTATGCCTACTCGCACACATGCTTATGCCCACTCGCACACATGCGTATGCCCACTCACACACATTCTTATGCCCACTGTATTCTTTGTTATGATACTCTATGTTGTGGGGTGATGCCACTGAATGTTGTGGGATGATACTGTGTGTTGTGGGGTAATAATGTGTGTTGTGGGGTGATACTGTGTGTTGTGGGGTGATACTGTGTGTTGTGGGGTGATACTGTGTGTTGTGGGGTGATACTGTGTGTTGTGGGATGATACTGTGTGTTGTGGGGTGATACTGTGTGTTGTGGGGTGATACTGTGTGTTGTGGGGTGATACTGTGTGTTGTGGGTGATACTGTGTGTTGTGGGGTGATACTGTGTGTTGTGGGATGATACTGTGTGTTGTGGGGTGATACTGTGTGTTGTGGGGTGATGCCACTGAATGTTGTGGGATGATACTGTGTGTTGTGGGGTGATGCCACTGAATGTTGTGGGATGATACTGTGTGTTGTGGGGTGATACTGTGTGTTGTGGGGTGATGCCACTGAATGTTGTGGGATGATACTGTGTGTTGTGGGGTGATGCCACTGAATGTTGTGGGGTGATACTGTGTGTGTGGGGTGATACTGTGTGTTGTGGGGTGATGCCACTGAATGTTGTGGGGTGATACTGTGTGTTGTGGGGTGATACTGTGTGTTGTGGGGTGATGCCACTGAATGTTGTGGGATGATACTGTGTGTTGTGGGGTGATGCCACTGAATGTTGTGGGATGATACTGTGTGTTGTGGGGTGATACTGTGTGTTGTGGGTGATGCCACTGAATGTTGTGGGATGATACTGTGTGTTGTGGGGTGATGCCACTGAATGTTGTGGGGTGATACTGTGTGTTGTGGGGTGATGCCACTGAATGTTGTGGGGTGATACTGTGTGTTGTGGGGTGATGCCACTGAATGTTGTGGGGTGATACTGTGTGTTGTGGGGTGATGCCACTGAATGTTGTGGGATGATACTGTGTGTTGTGGGGTGATGCCACTGAATGTTGTGGGATGATACTGTGTGTTGTGGGGTGATGCCACTGAATGTTGTGGGGTGATACTGTGTGTTGTGGGGTGATGCCACTGAATGTTGTGGGGTGATACTGTGTGTTGTGGGGTGATGCCACTGAATGTTGTGGGGTGATACTGTGTGTTGTGGGGTGATGCCACTGAATGTTGTGGGATGATACTGTGTGTTGTGGGGTGATGCCACTGAATGTTGTGTGATGATACTGTGTGTTGTGGGATGATACTGTGTGTTGTGGGATGATACTGTGTGTTGTGGGATGATACTGTGTGTTGTGGGGTGATACTGTGTGTTGTGGGGTGATGCCACTGAATGTTGTGGGATGATACTGTGTGTTGTGGGATGATACTGTGTGTTGTGGGATGATACTGTGTGTTGTGGGGTGATGCCACTGAATGTTGTGGGATGATACTGTGTGTTGTGGGATGATACTGTGTGTTGTGGGATGATACTGTGTGTTGTGGGGTGATGCCACTGAATGTTGTGGGATGATACTGTGTGTTGTGGGGTGATACTGTGTGTTGTGGGGTAATACTGTGTGTTGTGGGGTGATACTGTGTGTTGTGGGGTGATACTGTGTGTTGTGGGGTGATACTGTGTGTTGTGGGGTGATACTGTGTGTTGTGGGATGATACTGTGTGTTGTGGGGTGATACTGTGTGTTGTGGGTGATGCCACTGAATGTTGTGTGATGATACTGTGTGTTGTGGGATGATACTGTGTGTTGTGGGGTGATACTGTGTGTTGTGGGGTGATACTGTGTGTTGTGGGGTGATACTGTGTGTTGTGGGGTGATGCCACTGAATGTTGTGTGATGATACTGTGTGTTGTGGGGTGATGCCACTGAATGTTGTGGGATGATACTGTGTGTTGTGGGGTGATACTGTGTGTTGTGGGATGATACTGTGTGTTGTGGGATGATACTGTGTGTTGTGGGATGATACTGTGTGTTGTGGGATGATACTGTGTGTTGTGGGATGATACTGTGTGTTGTGGGATGATACTGTGTGTTGTGGGGTGATGCCACTGAATGTTGTGTGATGATACTGTGTGTTGTGGGGTGATGCCACTGAATGTGGTGTGATGATACTGTGTGTTGTGGGGTGATGCCACTGAATGTGGTGTGATGATACTGTGTGTTGTGGGGTGATGCCACTGAATGTGGTGTGATGATACTGTGTGTTGTGGGGTGATGCCACTGAATGTGGTGTGATGATACTGTGTGTTGTGGGGTGATGCCACTGAATGTGGTGTGATGATACTGTGTGTTGTGGAGTGATACCACTGTATTCTTTGTTATGATACTCTATGTTGTGGGGTGATACTGCATGTTATGGGTTATACCACTGCATGTTGTGGGGTGATACCACTGTATTGTATGTTATGATACTGTTTGCTATAGGGTATACACTGTATGGTGTGGGATGATACCGTATGTTATGGTGTGATACTGTATGTTATGGTGTGATACTGTATGTTATGAAACGCTATTGTGCATTATGGGAGACAAATGTATGTTATGAAATACTACTGTTTGCTATGGGGCACTACTGTATGTTATAGGGCACTACAATATGTTATGAGGCACTACTATATGCCGTAGGGCACCAATGTATGTTATGGGGCACTGCCGCATGTTATGGGACAATACGTATGTTACGGACAGGAACTATACTGTATGCTAACGGAACTATGTTAATGGGCTCTGTATGTTATGGACATCGAATGTTTATCAAACAGTAGGTAGGATTGATTGCAGAATGCATTATCTTAGTTTGTCCACGCACAGTCGAGTAGTTGTCATCAACAAGTGAGAACTATCTTATTGGTGCAGCGTGTAAATATGTTGTGCCTGTGAATTGTTTGTTGTAAATTTAAAACAAAACTAAGAACAACAACTCAAAACCATGAGTTGGTTTATTGTTTGTGCGAGTTATGATTTATTTGCACAATTTTCGTGATTACAAGCATGACACTGTCCAGTTTAGGTATGGACATATTTATTTTGCTTGTTGAATCTTTCTACGACTGTTAAATGGCACTGTCTTTTCTTGATACTTCCTGATTCAATATCTTGATATTTAGATTGTCTTATTGTAATGTTCCTGGAACGAGACGTTTTTTTTTTGACTTAACGATTATTTAATTTGTATTATAACAACTGTTGAGACATCGTTCAACAAGCTTCCTGTCAAAGAACAGCAACCCTGGAGTGTCCACAAAGAGGGGACCTAATTGTGCCTTTGTTACATTATATCATTTATTTTATAAAGTTTACTTGTCAATATGTCAAGATGATATAACATCTGACGTTTAAATGCCAAAGTTTGCAAATAAGATAGCATCTATTTTGTAAATATGATATGTCAAAGTTTACAAATAAGATACCACTTGTTTTGTGTAGTTTGAATGCCAGAATTTACATACATTTAAGCATTTACTTGAAGATATAAATGAGCTGATGCAACATATAAATATATATGTGAGCTGATGGTTTCAACACATAAAGATATAAATGAGCCGATGGCTTCAACACACACACATATATATATATATATATATATATATATATAAGCTGATGGCTTCAACACATAAAGATATAAATGAGTTTATGCTTCAACACATATAAATGAGCTGATGGTTTCAACCAAAGTAAACAGAAAACACATAATTATGTTAACTGTGATCGACAGAACAGCCCAGCAGGAAAGACTCGGACAACTTTGTCTTTGCTTCATCTGATGGCAACAGCAGAAGAAAATGAAGCGTAAATAAAGCAACTTGTAAATTGATGTAACAATTGTAAACCAACTTGTAAATCGATGTAACAATTGTAAACCAACTTGTAAATTGATGTAGCAATGATTTTAGTTGTACACATATTATAGGTCAGTTGTTATTAACGAGCACAAAATAAGCCTTCTAGTCCCTCTCCCCAAATCAGAAGAAAATGGTGTACAACTGGGATGAGAAGGACGGCAGATTGTTTGTCCAATAAGGTCGACAGCGTGAACTAAAATATTACTTTTATGTGTGTGTGTGTTGTTACTGTGGCTGGTTTTTTTTAATTTACTGTTATATGACTATATATCGTTATTTTTGCTCAAATGATGTAACTCTTTTACTGGAGAACTACAAATGGACGTTACTAATGAAAATGATGACAATTAAAGTAATTTGTGATAAAAGGGTCTATAAATATGTTCATAGCGACCTCAGAGGGAATCTGAAAGGGCCGTGGACTTAGGGCCCGGACTTTGAAATAATATAGGATATTATTGTAACTTTTTATTGTCTACACCCATGTAGATAATTTGTAAAATATATAATAAATATTACTTTTGAGTCATCGTTTAAATTGAATTATTCTTTCACAGATCTGGCATGGAGAGGGCACGATATCCTTGACCTTAGCGGTTGGTTGGGAAAAGAGGATAGGGGAGCAGGGGGATGACTGCATAAGGTTCTGTCCTGGTGGTCCGCTTCAGGGTGTGGGCCTTGAATAGCTGTATTGTAGCCCCTTAGCTTCTCCCACACGTAGCACAACCCCCAATGACAAGTCTAATGCCATAAATGTCATATTTACAACCTATTAACTATTAATAGACTCTTAGAACTAGCAGAGTTTTATGTCTAAGGATGCGCCCTGTAAAAAACACAGCCAAAGAATTACTTCAATAAATGAAGTGCCTTAGAGTCAACGAGTTGTACTCATGCTGGTAGCTTTATGTGGTTGGGAGAGGGGACAATACAGATCATGAAAGCCAACCTGTAAAAAGAGACCCTAATGCCATATATGTACATATAAAATATACGTGCATATGTGTTAATATATGAGTGCACATAAACTATAAACGACATAGTTACGTGGAAGAAGTGAGCCACTAAACACAACAATATACAGGAGATGGCAAGGAAAGAAAAGGAGAAAAAGATATATATCTATGCGATATTTATCAAACTTGTTGGGGATATATCAACAAGTTGGGAATTCATTAGCAAAGACCTCATTCCCAGCACAGTCCACATATGCTATACAGGTCATAGTTGTTATTTCGTCCCCGAGGCTACATTTTTTTTTTTACTGAGAATCAAATCGACGTCTATCTCACGATACAGCACAGGTTCAGTAACCCGTATTGCTCCATTCAGTGTACCAGGTCGTCTGTACGTCACGATGTCAAAAAAACTCGACGCCAATTCTAGATTATGTCCCTTGTTATGTTTACACGCCGTACTGGATATATTATTAGTTGTTTGTATTCCCTTCAACAAGTTTGTATGTGCTTGTCAGTTCATGTTTGTATATTTTTATTATTACCTGACTTCGATGTATTGCAATTATTGTTAGTTCCAGTAATTACTTGCGCTGCCTTGTTCATCTGTTCATCAAATATATCATTTCTGTGCGGATGACTTTCTGATATGATATCGCGAATGTGAATCATACCATGTTCGTGTACAGCAATGTCTGGTGTGGTTTATATTTCCTTTTCTGCTGGCGGTTCGTGTGTGAGAAGACACGCCCAGTCTTGAACCTCAACGCTACAGCATCAACAGCTCTTGCAATCACACGATGTGTTTGTTTCTTGGCTTTATTTTTGGGAGTTACAATTTGCTTTTACTGGTTTTAGCATAGATTGTGTTCTTGACCTATTGCATTTTGTGTAGTATAATAGTGCCTTGGTAGCACCTGAATTCTGTCTGTTAGACAACATGGCGACCTTATATGACTCCCAAGACGTCTCAATGAACGCAAGCTGTCCATCTTTCTTTCCCTGATCACAGGCCAACACAACAGTCGGTGAAAGGTAGATCGTGTGAACAAAAATCAAGGTTTGTCAACTTCAAACGATGTGTGCTCAGTCTGGTCCATGTTATTCATCTCTGCTTCTACTATCTTCTACTATATTGTCCTCTATCGTCTTCCCTCCAGAATTATGTACATGGCAGTTCTGGTTATTTTTTCTCGATCTCATCACAGCGGGCGGCAACTCCGTTAACTACCGGTCAATACGGCTACAATAATGTAATCTCATTGCATGATAATGTAAGCTAATGTAATCTTCAAGTGATAGATGAAAGTTAATGTAATCGTCTATTAATACAACTAAGGTAATGTAATACTCAAGCAATACACCTTCAACTAATGTAATCTTCAAGTGATAGATGAAAGTTAATGTAATCGTCTATTAATACAACTAAGGTAATGTAATACTCAAGCAATACACCTTCAACTAATGTAATCTTCAAGTGATAGATGAAAGTTAATGTAATCGTCTATTAATACAACTAAGGTAATGTAATACTCAAGCAATACACCTTCAACTAATGTAATCTTCAAGTGAACTAGCGCAGTCTGGTTCAACTACTACGTCATAATTTCTATCTGATTGATTCACTAAAGGTATAATAATAATAATAATAATAATAATAGTAATAAAAATAATAATAACAGGAAAAATCTGAAAGACACAAGAACAACCGATCACCTCTTTAAAGGAGACACGGCTAAACTAACTGCAAATTTGGAGTGCTATTTGAAGCGAATCATGGACAGTAGACAAAGAAATGAAAAGACGATTAGAGCCCACAGAGATACGATTTCTCAGAAAAATGTTGAGAGTTCCCTGGACAGCTAAAAAGACCAACCAGGGAAATTCTCAAAGAGGGCAACACAAAAAGAAAGCTCCTAAAAAACATCAGAAAGAAACAATCAACATTTTTCGAGCACATCGTGAGAAGAAAAAAAGTTGGAATATTTGGTTACAACTGGCAAAATACAGGGAAAGAGATCGCAGAGTGTCATGGCACGGAAAACAGTAAACACCAGAATTGATACGATGCACTGTGGATAGAGAACTGTGGAAGGATATGATCGCCTGCGCCAACTGGTATGGCTCATGATGATGATGAATATAAAAATACTGCTGAACTAAAAGTACTGGCGTATTTTGGTCATAACTTATAAAACGTGTTAAACGCCACAAGTCGACACCAGCTTTAATGTCATCCTGAACTTTCATCAAACGGTCTTTATAAAAAGTGTTCACAGGAAATGTTACTCATATTACAACATCCGCTGGGGCGATTTAATCGGCAAATCTTGTCACAAAAAAACACATATAAGTTGAATTCATTTCCGCTAACGGAAAGATAAAACACATAAGAAACGACGCTTCTATGTAACATTAAATAATATAATGGAATATTCTTCACATGAAATGTGTCGTTAATTAGTGAGAAAATAAATTGTGGGTAAGGCCTGTAACAGTTGCCGGTTCACTCTGACTTATAGTTGGTGCAGCTGAAGTTGGTGTAGCTGTAGTTGATGTAGCTATAGTTGGTGTAACTGTAGTTGATGTAGCTATAACAGGTTTAGTTATAGTTGGTGTAGCTATAGATAGGGTAGCTGTAGTTGGTGTGGCTGTAGTTGATGTAGCTATAGTTGGTGTAGCTGCATTTGGTGTAGCTATAGTTTGTGCAACTGTAGTTGGTGTAGTCGTAGTTGGTGTAGATGTAGTTGGTGTAGCTATAGTTGGTGTAGCTGTGGTTGGTGTAGCCATAGTTGGTGTAGCTATAGTTGTGTAACTATAGTTGGTGTAGCTGTAGTTGGTGTAGCCATAGTTGGTGTAGCTATAGATGGTGTACCTATAGCTGGTGTAATTATAGTTGGTGTAACTATAGTTGGTGTAGCTGTAGTTGGTGTAGCTGTAGTTGTTGTAGCTGTAGTTGGTGTAGCTTTAGTTGGTGTAGCTGTAATTGGTGTAGTTGTAGTTGATGTAACTATAGTTCGTGTAGCTGTAGTTGGTGTATATTTAGTTGGTGTAGCTGTAGTTGGTATAGCTTTAGTTGGTGTAGCTGTAGTTGGTGTATTTGTAGTTGATGTAGTTGTAGTTGGTGTATCTATAGTTGATGTAGCTATAACTGGTTTAGTTGTAGTTGGTGTAGCTATAGTTTGTGTAGCTTCAGCTGGTGTAGCTATAGTTGGTGTAGCTATAACTGTTTTAGTTACAGTTAGTAGCTACAGTACCTGCAAAGGTAGATTTCTCGAAGTTGTCTTCTTTGCTCAGTCATGGACCAACAAAAGAAGTTTATAGCCGGGACTCTCCTGGTGTCTTCAGTAGGGCAACAATAATTGGTCCAGGGCAAAAATAGGTGTTCAGGGCAACAATAGGTGGTCCAGGGCAACAATAGGTGGTCCAGGGCAACAATAGGTGGTCCAGGGCAACAATAAGTGGTCCAGGGCAACAATAAGTAGTCCATGGCAACAATATGTGGTCAAGGGCAACAATAGATGGTCCAGGGCAACAATAGGTGGTCCATGGCAACAATAGATGGTCCAGGACAACAATAGATGGTCCAGGGCAACAATATGAGGTCCAGGGTAACAATAGGTGGTCCAGGGCAACAGTAGGTGGTCCATAGCAACAATAGGTAGTCCAGGGCAACAATAGGTGGTTCAGGGCACAATATGTGATCCAGGGCAACATTTTTTTGCCCAAAGCAACAATATGTGACCCAGGGCAACAATATGTGGCCCAAGGCAACAATAGGTAGTCCAGGAAAACAATAGGTAGTCCAGGGCAACAATATGTAATCCAGGGCAACAATAGGTAGTCCAGGGCAACAATAGGTGATCCAGTGCAACAATATGTGGCCCAAGGCAACAATAGGTAATCCAGGGCAACAATAGTTAGTCCAGGGCAACAATAGGTAGTCCAGGGCAACAATAGGTGGTCCAGGGCAACAATATGTGGCCCAGAGCAACAAAATGTGGCCCAGGGCAACAAAATGTGGCCCAGGGCAACAATAGGTCCGTGCATATTTCCATGACATTCTCCGTCTGGTCCACACCTGTTATATTTCTATTCCACTAACTCCATGCTGCCGTTAGTCTGCCTCACATCCTTCTCACATATTTCCGTGACATTCCCCGTCTGGTCCACACCTTTCATAATTCTATTCCACTAACCCTAATGCCGTTAGTCTGCCTCACATCCTTCTTCCCTCAGCCTCTGGTGCATATCAATCCTTGTGCTTGTTTCTATATATCCTTTAATTACGTCCTATCAAACTCGATCTCCTACCTTTTATCATTATGTACATTTCCTCTTTATCGCATTTTTGAGGCAATGCTGGATTGCTTATTTTATTTCATTTTCTAGATTTTTTTTCCAAAGGCAGGTCATGATGACAGGTTTGACTTTTTTATTTCCTCGTTGTAGTGACTCAGAGCCAAGTGGTGCACGTTCACATACAGAGCCAAGTGGTGCACGTTCACATACAGAGCCAAGTGGTGCACGTTCACATACAGAGCTATCTTTGTGGTTTTTAATTAATTATCATGTGTTATATCTTAAGCGAATAGCTACACGCACGCTTTCACAAGTTGTATTTGTTTGGAAATATATTTGTACGACATTGTTCTTGAAGATGTGTGAACTACTTTGTGCGAACTTTGGAAAGTTGTCAAGAGAACGTGTGAGTTTGACTGTTCTCATCGCGTGGGTCACGACATATGTTGTTCCCCACATACTTGTAATCAATGCACGTAATATGACATAAATATTGAGGGTCTTTCATTGTTTTCATAAACTGAAAATATGAAAACGAAATATCTACTGTGTGAAAAATACTTATGTAAATATTCTATGAAATATTGTAACCAATCGCAATGCTTCATATTTTGTTAACTGTTTATTATACTATAACATGTAGTCAACAAATTGATAACTGTGGAGCTACAGTTCATGCGTCACACATTGCAATTTGTATGTGAAATGTCATAGTAATTCTGTTTGAGTCATCCTTTTTTTTTAAGTTGCAATTGTCATGTGATTATGATTGCGACTTTCTGTTCGCCGCCCCCCCCCCCCCCACACACACACAAACACATTCTGGTTATTGTTGATCCTTTTTAGTCAGGTCGGGGGGCAATTGAGAATGTTACATCGGAACAAATAAAAGGAAAAGGGAGCAAGAAGATGCAACGGGAGGACAAACAAAGAAGCAAGAAGAGGCAACGATAGGACAAAAGAGGAAGAAAATGCAACGGCGGTGGGGGGGGGGGGGGGGACATAAGAAAAGGCAGGGGAAAAAAAACTTGATGATTTAGTTGCATGACCTTTGAATAAAGACAGTTGGAGAACTGGTACTGAAGACAGAAATTGGTGGATGGAGTGACATGATCGCCTAAGCCAGTGGACTTTATGACTATAAGTTACTTCAATACCGAGTACCTAGCTAACGAAAATGTAAAAGTTAGTCAGGTATGGCAGCTTCCGCCAGGGACATGAGTACGTCTGTTCCCGGGGCTGCATCTGCGCGGAACACCTCGATCTCGTTATTGCCAGCGAGCGTTCCTACCTTCCTGTGGGAAACACCCAGTTCAAGGTTACGGCACGTTCTGCATGAACTGATGGCTACCAACTCAAATATCAGCCTGGCAGTAGCGTTTTTGTTGTGCTTTTGTTGGTAGAGACAGGGGTTCAGTGAAGTACTGGAGAATTACATCGAACCATTACATGTTATCTTACGCTCTGTTATTCGTCTCACAAATAAGAGGTGAAACTAATATAAAGTCAAGAGCCCCTTCACGCCAAGTGGCGTATGGGGAATATGGTGTTAGTGACCATAATTTTTGCAGATCTTCGGTACATGATTTTTGAGATAATGTGGTCAGTGAAACTAATATAACAAGAGAATTAATATTATCATTTTAATATCACTCTTTGGTAGCCCCAATAGTCCAATAATTTATTTAATTTTCAACGTAGATTCTATTTTCGGTGCAATTTCTATTTTCCCATTTCATTTCTATTTTCTATTATTCTCACTTGCTCAGTCTACAAACGGGTGTTACTTGTCATCAGCTTTACATAGTGTTTGTTTCTAGGTTTTAATTCTTTCAGTTGTTAATATGTTTTTTTACCAACAATGCAGCTGAAAGAAAATAAAGAAACTTATCAATCTTTGTTCAAATTAATCAGTTTCTTTGACGAAATAGCTAGGCACTGATAGTAGACTGAATCTGTGCTTCTTACCTTCTAGCCGACCCAATGAATGTACACTTGGATCACAGATGCGAGGAAGGTGATTCGCTCGAGTAAGATCACAGCAGGGCAGCAATAACTTCCGAATGCAGCAACAACGTGCTGGAACCGACGCTCGATGCTGTAGCCCCGTAACCAAGGATTATTGCTATGTTTCACTTTATCAATCGTGTCTTAATATTTTACGAGCACTAGACAAGTGTGTGGTAGCAACAATTATTGATTGTTTCATAACCAGTCCTGATTTAGCAGCATCCTATAGCAATCGGGGTTTACAATTAATCCTTTGGTTGTACAAGATCCGACAATGAAGTCATGAGACTAAAACAATTTTTTTACAAAATAAAAAAATAAACAACAGTTGAGGTTGTAACCAATATTTTATTAAAAGTAAGTCCCATTGTGCATTGATAGAGCGAGTTCACGATCTAACAAACACTGGAACGATCTCTGTAGTTCTTCTGTTGGTGTGGCCCTTACAGTTGAAGTTACGGCCCTTTAGATGTTATCATTATCATCAAATAAGTGACCTTTCAGGAGTAACTAATTTTGGGAACAGAAAATAGTCGCAGGGAGACAACTCTGGAGAATATGGTGGATGGTCGAGAACACACGCACTTGTTTTAGGGCAAAAATTCGTGTACATCTACCGCCTGGTGATCCGGTGAATTATCACGAAGAAGGGAAACACTGTCAGGTGCTGAATACTCGGGTCGGACTCGGAGAATCGTTCTCAAGAGTCGTTTCAAAATACTTCAATAAAAGTTGGCAGTGACAGTCTGTCCCTCTGGAATCAGTTCTTTGTGAATAACTTCTTTGTTGTCGTAGACGCGCACCAATATTGTCTTCAATTTCGACTTTTGAAGATGAATATTTTTTGCCTTTTGGTGATGATGATTTCCACTGAGCACTTTGGTGTTTAGTTGTGGGATCATAGCGGACAATCCATGTTTCATCCTCTGCAAAAAACACTTTTGAGAAATGTTCATTTTTGAGATATGTTTTGGTGGTGTCTTTGTGTACCGAACACACTGATGTTTTTGATTATATAACAATAGGTTTGAAAAAAAAAAAAACCCACGGTCGACCCAGCCGTTGGCAGAAATGGGTACCAGGGTATCTCCCTGGGAAGGTGAGGAATGTCGCCTCGCATTTGAGTTTCGATGCTTGAGGCGACACTATCCAGAAATCTCCGAACATTTCTGGATAGGTGGCCGAGCACATATGGGTGTAAACTCGCGTGCTAAGACGCCGGTTCAAGTCTCGTACTTTACCTTTACCTTTAATGGCGGCTTGTTAATCGTCTGCTTATCAGGCGGTGATTAAAAGTTGACAGATCATAGATGAAGGGAGCTCCTTTGGATTCCATGCTTTGCTTCATGGCATTTTTGTCTTGGTCGTAATAAAATCAATCTGATGATTTAATTGTCGGACCTTGTATTGTGATTTGCCATATAAGCTTCTAGGAGAACTGTTCACTTAGATCGTGGACTAGAGCAACCACTGGTTTATAAAGGATGGTCCTGGTTTATAGAGGAGGGCCACTGGTTAATATGAGCCGGTTAGTGGTCTATAGAGGAGGGCCACTGGTTAATATGAGCCGGTTAGTGGTTTATAGAGGAGAGCCACTGTTTAATATCAGCCTCTTAATGTTTTATAGAAGAGGGCCACTGGTTAACATGAGCCGGTTACTGGTTTATAGAGGAGGGCCACTGGTTATTATGAGCTGGTTTATAGAAGAGGGCCACTGGTTAATATGAGCCGGTTACTGGTTTATAGAAGAGGGTCACTGGTTAATATGAGCCGGTTACTGGTTTATAGAAGAGGGCCACTGGTTAATAGGAGCCGATTACTGGTTTATAGAAGAGGGTCACTGGTTAATAGGAGCCGGTTAGTTTATAAGAAACGGTTCTGAATTATGAAAGGGGGTGGGGTTACTGATATATAAAGAACTGCCAGTGATTTACAAAGGTAGATCGCTGATTTACAAAGGTAAATCGCTGATTTGTCAAAGGTAGATCGCTGATTTGTCAAAGGTAGATCGCTGATTTACAAAGGTAGATCGCTGATTTACAAAGGTAGATAGCTGATTTGTCAAAGGTAGATAGCTGATTTACAAAGGTTGATAGCTGATTTACAAAGGTAGATCGCTGATTTGTCAAAGGTAGATAGCTGATTTACAAAGGTAGATCGCTGATTTGTCAAAGGTAGATAGCTGATTTACAAAGGTAGATCGCTGATTTGTCAAAGGTAGATAGCTGATTTACAAAGGTAGATCGCTGATTTGTCAAAGGTAGATAGCTGATTTACAAAGGTAGATCGCTGATTTGTCAACGGTAGATAGCTGATTTACAAAGGTAGATCGCTGATTTGTCAAAGGTAGATAGCTGATTTACAAATGTAGATCGCTGATTTGTCAAAGGTAGATAGCTGATTTACAAAGGTAGATAGCTGATTTACAAAGGTAGATAGCTGATTTACAAAGGTAGATCGCTGATTTGTCAAAGGTAGATAGCTGATTTACAAAGGTAGATCGCTGATTTGTCAAAGGTAGATAGCTGATTTACAAAGGTAGATAGCTGATTTACAAAGGTAGATAGCTGATTTACAAAGGTAGATAGCTGATTTGTCAAAGGTAGATAGCTGATTTACAAAGGTAGATAGCTGATTTACAAAGGTAGATCGCTGATTTGTCAAAGGTAGATAGCTGATTTACAAAGGTAGATAGCTGATTTACAAAGGTAGATAGCTGATTTACAAAGGTAGATAGCTGATTTACAAACGTAGATCGCTGATTTGTCAAAGGTAGATCGCTGATTTACAATGGTTGATAGCTGATTTACAAAGGTAGATCGCTGATTTACAAAGGTAGATCGCTGATTTGTCAAAGGTAGATCGCTGATTTACAAAGGTAGATCGCTGATTTACAAAGGTAGATAGCTGATTTACAAAGGTAGATCGCTGATTTACAAAGGTAGATAGCTGATTTACAAAGGTAGATAGCTGATTTACAAAGGTAGATAGCTGATTTACAAACGTAGATCGCTGATTTGTCAAAGGTAGATCGCTGATTTACAAAGGTTGATAGCTGATTTACAAAGGTAGATCGCTGATTTACAAAGGTAGATCGCTGATTTGTCAAAGGTAGATCGCTGATTTACAAAGGTAGATCGCTGATTTACAAAGGTAGATAGCTGATTTACAAAGGTAGATCGCTGATTTACAAAGGTAGCTCCCTGATTTACAAAGGTAGATCGCTGATTTACAAAGGTAGATCGCTGATTTGTCAAAGGCGGTCACTGCTTTACACACGACGATCACTGTCTTATCGCGGTCCGTTACTGGCCTGCATAATTGTATATTTGCATTAAATATTTGAACTGTACACATTTGTAAATGCTTGTTTTGACTGTCTAATCAATGAGCGCATATCTCCAGTTCGACCTGGCATCTTCTAAAATATCATGTTCATAAAGCTAATTTGTAATCATTGCAATATTGGGTTTCCATAGATCCATTGAAACTGTGATCATATGTACTTGCAATTGTGATCACTTTCTTGATTTTATTATTATCTCTGTAATGCTCATTATGTTCTTATTTGTAATGGTGAATAAAAGCTCTGCTTAAAAATTGATTATGCTTCATCATTACTTTGTTCAATATTTAATTCATTTTTTGTTCAATATTTAATTCATTTTTTGTTCAATACTTAATTCATTTTTTGTTCAATATTTAATTCATTTTTTGTTCAATATTTAATTCATTTTTTGTTCAATATTTAATTCATTTTTTGTTCAATATTTAATTCATTTTTTGTTCAATATTTAATTCATTTTTTGTTCATTATTTAATTCATTTTTGTAAAATTCGGAAAGTTAGCAGTGTTTTGGGGGAACCCTGACAGAAATGCGGATGTGCGCACAATTGATGAGTCTATAGCAGAGAGGTGTTCGGTGCTGGAGGCTGTAGCTATAGTTGATGAGTCTATAGGAGAGGGGTGTCTGGTGCTGGAGGCTGTAGCTATAGTTGATGAGTCTATAGGAGAGGGGTGTTTGGTGCTGGAGGCTGTGGCTACAGTTGATGAGTCTATAGTAGGGAGATGTTTGGTGCTGGAGGTTGTGGATATAGTTGATGAGTCTAAAATAGGGAGGTGTTTGCTTGGTGCTGGAGGTTGTGACTAAAGTTGATGAGTCTATAGTAGGGAGGTGTTTGGTGCTGGATGTTGTGGATATAGTTGATGAGTCTAAAGTAGGGAGGTTTTTGGTGCTGGAGGTTGTGGCTATAGTTGATGAGTCTATAGTAGGGAGATGTTTGGTGCTGGAGGTTGTGGCTATAGTTGATGAGTCTATAGTAGGGAGGTGTTTGGTGCTGGAGGTTGTGGCTATAGTTGATGAGTCTATAGTAGGGAGATGTTTGGTGCTGGAGGTTGTGGCTATAGTTGATGAGTCTATAGTAGGGAGATGTTTGGTGCTGGAGGCTGTGGCTACAGTTGATGAGTCTATAGTAGGGAGATGTTTGCTTGGTGCTGGAGGTTGTGGCTATAGTTCATGAGTCTAAAGTAGGGAGGTGTTTGCTTGGTGCTGGAGGTTGTGGCTATAGTTGATGAGTCTAAAATAGGGAGGTGTTTGCTTGGTGCTGGAGGTTGTGGCTATAGTTGATGAGTCTAAAGTAGGGAGGTGTTTGCTTGGTGCTGGAGGTTGTGGCTATAGTTGATGAGTCTAAAATAGGGAGGTGTTTGCTTGGTGCTGGAGGTTGTGACTATAGTTGATGAGTCTAAAGTAGGGAGGATTTTGGTGCTGGAGGTTGTGGCTATAGTTGATGAGTCTAAAGTAGGGAGGTGTTTGCTTGGTGCTGGAGGTTGTGGCTATAGTTGATGAGTCTAAAGTAGGGAGGTGTTTGCTTGGTGCTGGAGGTTGTGGCTATAGTTGATGAGTCTAAAGTAGGGAGGATTTTGGTGCTGGAGGTTGTGGCTATAGTTGATGAGTCTAAAGTAGGTAGGTGTTTGCTTGGTGCTGGAGGTTGTGGCTATAGTTGATGAGTCTATAGTAGGGAGGTGTTTGCTTGGTGCTGGAGGTTGTGACTATAGTTGATGAGTCTATAGTAGGGAGGTGTTTGGTGCTGGAGGTTGTGGATATAGTTGATGAGTCTAAAGTAGGGAGGTGTTTGCTTGGTGCTGGAGGTTGTGGCTATAGTTTATGAGTCTATAGTAGGGAGGTGTTTGCTTGGTGCTGGAGGTTGTGGATATAGTTGATGAGTCTATAGTAGGGAGGTTTTTGGTGCTGGAGGTTGTGGATATAGTTGATGAGTCTATAGTAGGGAGGTGTTTGGTGCTGGAGGTTGTGGCTATAGTTGATGAGTCTATAGTAGGGAGATGCTTGGTGCTGGAGGTTGTGGCTATAGTTGATGAGTCTATAGTAGGGAGATGTTTGGTGCTGGAGGTTGTGGCTATAGTTGATGAGTCTATAGTAGGGAGATGTTTGGTGCTGGAGGTTGTGGCTATAGTTGATGATTCTATAGTAGGGAGATGTTTGGTGCTGGAGGTTGTGGCTATAGTTGATGAGTTTATAGTAGGGAGATGTTTGGTGCTGGAGGTTGTGGCTATAGTTTATGAGTCTATAGTAGGGAGATGTTTGGTGCTGGAGGTTGTGGCTATAGTTTATGAGTCTATAGTAGAGAGGTGTTTGGTGCTGGAGGTTGTGGCTATAGTTGATGAGTCTATAGGAGAGAGATGTTTGCTTGGTGCTGGAGGTTGTGGCTATAGTTGATGCGTCTATAGTATGAAGGTGTTTAGTGCTGGGGGTTGTGGCTATAGTTGATGAGTCTAAAGTAGGGAGGTGTTTGGTGCTGGAGGCTGTGGCTACAGTTGATGAGTCTATAGTAGGGAGGTGTTTGGTGCTGGAGGCTGTGGCTACAGTTGATGAGTCTATAGTAGGGAGGTGTTTGGTGCTGGAGGCTGTGGCTACAGTTGGTGAGTCTAAATTAGGTAGGTGTTTGCTTGGTGCTGGAGGTTGTGGCTATAGTTGATGAGTCTATAGTAGGGAGGTGTTTGGTGCTGGAGGTTGTGGCTATAGTTGATGAATCTATAGGAGAGAGGTGTTTGCTTGGTTCTGGAGGTTGTGGCTACAACAGTAGCGTATTCTCTATGATACCGCAGCTACAGCCGGTAGCCTGAACATATTAACGAAATACAAAAGGAAATTATAATTTATTATATTTTTTCATAATTATATTACACATTTTTGAATATTCTATTACACATTTCGTAGGCCAATATGATTTATTTGCTTTGATTTGCATTTATTAAAGCAAGGTTTTCCTATGGCCACTATAACGTTTGTGAATGAAGCCGAAACTACTATTTAAAAAAATAGTACAAGAAACCGCTAATCAGCAGCGGTACATTTCTTTTCTCTCCGACTTAGAATTAATGACCTTGACATTCAAAAATTTCCGTAAAAATTATACAGGCGAGAGCTACCTAAACAAAATGCGGTTTCATGGGTTATTATTCATCATCATCGCGGGCCTTCTCCGCAACGAAGGTTGGCTACCATGGATCGCCATTCTACTCTGTTTCTTGCCTTGATGGTGCAGGTTGACATAGATTGACTTGTCCATCTTTTGATATTACTCGTCCATGTTAGTCTTGGTCTGCCTCTGCCTCTTTTACCTTGTATTTTTCCTTCCAATATTATTTTTAGTAGGCTGTTGTGTCTTTTAACATGCCCCAAAAAATTTCATTTGTCTTGTCTTAATTGTATTTAGTAGTTCTCTTTTTATTTTCAGTTGTTTTAAAACTTCATCGTTTGTTATCTTTTGTTTCCATCCAATTCTACCTATTCTTCTATAAATCCACATTTCAAAGGCTTCAATTTTCTGTTTCAGGTTCAATTTTGTTGTTCTCCATGTTTCACAGCCATATAATAGGATAGACTTAACATTTGAGTTGAAAATGTTTATAAACTAAAAATAAATTATTATAAATCAGTAGTACATCTATAGACTTAACAACTATAGACCAACAAACTGGCAAGGAGAAATAATCCCACACAACAAATTGACCAACAGAAATAATCCCACACAACAAATTGACCTACAGAAATAATCCCACACAACAAATTGACCTACAGAAATAATCCCACACAACAAATTGACCTACAGAATAATCCCACACAACAAATTGACCTACAGAAATAATCCCACACAACAAATTGACCTACAGAAATAATCTCACACAACAAATTGACCTACAGAAATAATCTCACACAACAAATTGACCTACAGAAATAATCCCACACAACAAACTGGCAGAGATAAATAATCTCACAACAAATTGACCTACAGAAATAATCCCACACAACAAAATGGACTACAGAAATAATCCCATACAACAAACTGGACTACAGAAATAATCCCACACAACAAATGGCAGAGAGAAATAATCTCCCACAACAAACTGGCAGAGAGAAATAATCCTACACAACAAAATCGACTACAGAAATAATCCCACACAACAAACTGATCTACAGAAATAATCCCACACAACAAACGATCCTACAGAAATAATCCCAGAAAACAAACTGGAAGAGATAAATATTCCCACACAACAAAGTGGTAGAGAGAAATAATCTCCCACAACAAACTGACCTACAGAAATAATCCCACACAACAAACTGACATTTAGAAATAATCTCATACAACAAACTGACCTACAGAAATAATCTCACACAACAAATGGCAGAGAGAAATAATCTCCCACAACAAACTGGCAGAGAGAAATAATCCTACACAACAAAATCGACTACAGAAATAATCCCACACAACAAACTGATCTACAGAAATAATCCCACACAACAAACGATCCTACAGAAATAATCCCAGAAAACAAACTGGAAGAGATAAATATTCCCACACAACAAAGTGGTAGAGAGAAATAATCTCCCACAACAAACTGACCTACATAAATAATCCCACACAACAAACTGACATTTAGAAATAATCTCATACAACAAACTGACCTACAGAAATAATCTCACACAACAAACTGACAGAGAGAAATAATCTCACTCAACAAAGTGGCAGAGAGAAATAATCCCACACAATAAAGTGGCAGAGAGAAATAATCTCACATAACAAACTGACCTACAGAAATAATCTCACACAACAATGTGGCCGAGAGAAATAATCTCACACAACAAAGTGGCAGAGATAAATAATCTCACACAACAAACTGAACTACAGAAATAATCTCACACAACAAACTGACCTACAGTAATAATCTCACACAACAAATTGACCTACAGAAATAATCTCACACAACAAACTGGCAGAGATAAATAATCCTACACAACAAAATCGACTACAGAAATAATCCCACACAACAAACTGATCTACAGAAATAATCCCACACAACAAACGATCCTACAGAAATAATCCCAGAAAACAAACTGGAAGAGATAAATATTCCCACACAACAAAGTGGTAGAGAGAAATAATCTCCCACAACAAACTGACCTACAGAAATAATCCCACACAACAAACTGACATTTAGAAATAATCTCATACAACAAACTGACCTACAGAAATAATCTCACACAACAAACTGACAGAGAGAAATAATCTCACTCAACAAAGTGGCAGAGAGAAATAATCCCACACAATAAAGTGGCAGAGAGAAATAATCTCACATAACAAACTGACCTACAGAAATAATCTCACACAATGTGGCCGAGAGAAATAATCTCACACAACAAAGTGGCAGAGATAAATAATCTCACACAACAAACTGAACTACAGAAATAATCTCACACAACAAACTGACCTACAGAAATAATCTCACACAACAAATTGACCTACAGAAATAATCTCACACAACAAACTGGCAGAGATAAATAATCTCACAACAAATTGACCTACAGAAATAATCCCACACAACAAATGGACTACAGAAATAATCCCACACAACAAACTGGACTACAGAAATAATCCCACACAACAAATTGATCTACAGAAATAATCCCACACAGCAAACTAACAGAGAGAAATAATCCCACACAACAAATGGCAGAGAGAAATAATCTCCCACAACAAACTGGCAGAGAGAAATAATCCTATACAACAAAATCGACTACAGAAATAATCCCACACAACAAACTGATCTACAGAAATAATCCCACACAACAAACGGTCCTACAGAAATAATCCCAGAAAACAAACTGGAAGAGATAAATATTCCCACACAACAAAGTGGTAGAGAGAAATAATCTCCCACAACAAACTGACCTACAGAAATAATCTCACACAACAAACTGACAGAGAGAAATAATCTCACACAACAAATGGCAGAGAGAAATAATCTCACACAACAAACTGACAGAGAGAAATAATCTCACTCAACAAAGTGGCAGAGAGAAATAATCTCACACAACAACAAACTGGCAGAGAGAAATAATCTCACACTACAAACTGACCTACAGAAATAATCCCACACAACAAACTGGCAGAGAGAAATAATCTCACACAAAAAACTGACAGAGAGAAATAATCTCACACAACAACAAACTGGCAGAGAGAAATAATCTCACACAACAAACTGACCTACAGAAATAATCCCACACAACAAACTGGCAGAGAGAAATAATCTCACACAACAAACTGACAGAGAGAAATAATCTCACACAACAAACTGGCAGAGAGAAATAATCTCACACAACAAACTGACAGAGAGAAATAATCTCACACAACAAACTGACAGAGAGAAATAATCCCACACAATAAACTGGCAGAGAGAAATAATCTCACACAACAAACTGACAGAGAGAAATAATCTCACACAACAAACTGACCTACAGAAATAATCTCACACAACAAACTGACCTACAGAAATAATCTCACACAACAAACTGACCTACAGAAATAATCTCACACAACAAACTGACCTACAGAAATAATCTCACACAACAAAATGACCTACAGAAATAATCCCACACAACAAACTGGCAGAGAGAAATAATCCCACACAACAAACTTACCTACAGAAATAATCCCACACAACAAACTGGCAGAGAGAAATAATCCCACACAACAAACTGACCTACAGAAATAATCCCACACAATAACAACAAACTGACCTACAGAAATAATCCCACACAATAACAACAAACTTACCTACAGAAATAATCCCACACAACAAACTGGCAGAGAGAAATAATCCCACACAACAAACTGACTTACAGAAATAATCTCGCAACAACAACAAACTTACCTACAGAAATAACCTCACACAACAACAACAAACTGACCTACAGAAATAATCCCACACAACAACAAACTTACCTACAGAAATAATCCCACACAACAACAGCAAACTTACCTACAAAAATAATCCCACACAACAACAAACTGGCAGAGAAAAATAATCTCACACAACAAACTGACCTACAGAAATAATCCCACACAACAAACTGACATTTAGAAATAATCTCATACAACAAACCGACCTACAGAAATAATCTCACACAACAAACTGACAGAGAGAAATAATCTCACACAACAAATGGCAGAGAGAAATAATCTCACACAACAACAAACTGGCAGAGAGAAATAATCTCACACAACAAACTGACCTACAGAAATAATCCCACACAACAAACTGGCAGAGAGAAATAATCTCACACAACAAACTGGCAGAGAGAAATAATCTCACACAACAACAAACTGGCAGAGAGAAATAATCTCACACAACAAACTGACTACAGAAATAATCTCACACAACAAACTGGCAGAGAGAAATAATCTCACACAACAAACTGACAGAGAGAAATAATCTCACACAACAAACTGACAGAGAGAAATAATCTCACACAACAAACTGACCTACAGAAATAATCTCACACAACAAACTGACCTACAGAAATAATCTCACATAACAAACTGACCTACAGAAATAATCTCACACAACAAACTGACCTACAGAAATAATCTCACACAACAACAACAAACTGAGCTACAGAAATAATCTCACAGAACAAACTGACCTACAGAAATAATCTCACACAACAAACTGACCTACAGAAATAATCTCACACAACAACAACAAACTGAGCTACAGAAATAATCTCACACAACAACAACAAACTAACCTACAGAAATAATCTCACACAACAAACTGGAAGTGAAGGCAACCAGAGCTGGAAGTTGTCAGCGACCCACAGCTGATGGGTTGCGCCAGGATCGGTGAACCAAAACCATCTAGACCCTGCTCCACCTCTCCATGGTGTCTCCAGTAACAGACTAACCTGTCTAGTCTGGCCAAGCGAGCAGGGATCGAAGAGGGAAGATAACCCGGTACCCAAAAATGTTGTGCTGAAGTCGGATGTGTTGGGTCGAAAGGCGCAAATATAACAGTTATACTGGAAACAACAACACAACGCATACACGCCCACTATGTCCTTGTAAGGGCGGATGATGAAGAGGAATATTCTAGTCTACCACGATATTCTAGAATACTTTAGCCATCAGGCAAAAGCAACTAACCAACCAACACAACAAACTGGCAGAGAGAAATAATCCCACACATCAAACTGGCAGAGAGAAATAATCTCACACAACAAACTGACAGAAAAATAATCTCACACAACAAAGTGGCAGAGAGAAATAATCCCACACAACAAAGTGGCAGAGAGAAATAATCTCACACAACAAAATGACAGAGAGAAATAATCTCCCACAACAAACTGGCAGAGAGAAATAATCTCACACAACAAATGGCAGAGAGAAATAATCTCACACAACAAAGTGGCAGAGAGAAATAATCTCACACAACAAACTGGCAGAGAGAAATAATCTCACACAACAAAGTGGCAGAGAGAAATAATCTCACACAACAAACTGACCTACAGAAATAATCTCACACAACAAACTGACAGAGAGAAATAATCTCACACAACAAACTGGCAGAGATAAATAATAATCTCCCACAATAAACTGGCAGAGAGAAATAATCTCACACAACAAAGTTGCAGAGAGAAATAATCTCACACAACAAATGGCAGAGAGAAATAATTTCACACAACAAATTGACCTATAGAAATAATCTCACACAACAAACTGGCAGAGAGAAATAATCCCACACAACAAACTGGCAGAGAGAAATAATCTCACACAACAAACTGACCTACATAAATAATCTCACACAACAAACTGGCAGAGAGAAATAATCTCACACAACAAACTGGCAGAGAGAAATAATCTCACACAAAAAACTATGGGGAGCCATTAAATCCTAAAGTCCACATTCATGCTTCTAATACTTTCCATTTGTGATGTCAAGCAGAAGTTGATCAGTGAAGAGCAATAGTTAGAGGCTTCCAATAAATGAACAAAGTAGATAAGTCTATCAATTGTTGCTTAATGGACCTGTAGACCAAATATGATGCATGGGCTTTGGCGTCTTGACAGATGATTTGTAGGAAGCAAGCATGATTGTCATACTCGACAGGAAAAGTAGGGAACAGAACCCGGTCGTGGTTAATGCTGAGGTCAACGGTCTCATCTGCGATAATACCGATGAGAAAGATGCAGTTATCTATACAGACGGATCTGTAAGACGACACCAAAGAAGTGCATGGGCATTTACATCACGCTCAGCAGGCAGAATAGCCAAGGACGACAGTGGTGCATACGCCATGACCACAAGTAGCATGACAATGGAGGTGATGGCAGTGACCAAGGCATTCAAATGGTTAGAGTCACAAGACTACATCCACGCATGTATACTGAGTGATTCGATGAGCATGATAAAAAAAGTGGAGGCGGGCTATGTACGCATGCAATGGGTAGAGTCGTTGCAGAAATCCAAAATACGTAAGGTCACCTTTGTCTATGTCCCTGGACATGCGGGAGTACGGGGAAATGAGAGAGCGGACAGGTTGGATAGCTGCGCTGTCGTTGAGGACGGGCAACCGATGGATCGGGCGGACATCATCAATGCCCTTCAAGATGTTGGAAGAGCACAGGACTTCGACAAACACAGATCCACGTCACTTCTTCGGATGATGGAAATGGGAGTTAAGATGGGCATGGCCAGAAATGAGAAACTTGGTGGCCGTGTAAGAAGACTTATCAACCAACATAGAACTGGAGTCGTCAGTCGCTGGACACTGAGGGAATTGCTGATGAGGGGATCTGAGCACCTATGGACATGTTCGGAGTGCAATGATGATGACCCGCAAATAACTCAATAACTCAATAAGCATGATAAGTCAGTAGTTTGGTAAAAATGTTAGCGTTATATGCTGGATGCTATTTAGCTAAACAGCTTCTCTCGTGGATAAATCTGCCAATATTGTATAGACAGATCCGGTCACAGAAAGAACAAGATGTATTCATGTGTGTCTGGCCTTGTCTCTTTTCTCCTGTGTCTTTTGTCTTCTGAATATGATATCAGCAGTTTCTGTGCCATTTTTTAAATGTTTGTTCTCCATGTGCTACGATCTGTAGCCAAATTTTCTGTTTCTTTCACTGATAGAGAATTCCCTCAAGGAAGCCCTGCAAGCATCCTTATATCTCAGCACTGGTCTGTCCTTTGGTCTCTTTCATTCATTAAGTTCGCCATACAGTATTTGTAATGGAATACAATAGTTTGCCATTTTTCTTACATGACCCAGCCACCTTAGTTTATATCTCCAAAGCATGATACTACCGAACAAATTCCACATCATCAAGATCGATCTATTATGTCTCTCACATACTCGACTCATCAAGGCAGGGCATGTAAACATTAAATAAACAAACATAACATAAGCGTTCCGAGTTAAAAATATGTTTATTAAAATAAACAAATTATGTTGATAGTCAACATTAATGTGTGATAACATGAGCCAATGGAAGACTGTGAGGATGAAGACTCATAAGACGAAAACAAACTGTGGCAGAAAGGAAAGTGAAGCTATGATAAAGGTTCCTGTTTGAAGAAACACTCATAAAGCAACTTCAGTATAGCAATATCAGACCTAGCAATCTACAAGGAGACAGAAACAAGAAGAACTAACAAATAAGGGTTAAGGTGCCTATAGGCAATAGGACTGGAAGCTGTCGGTGAATCATAGCAGATAGCTTATACTAGGACTGGAAGGTGTCGGTGAATCATAGCTGACAGCTTGTACCAGGACTGGAAGCTGTCAGTGAATCATAGCTGACATCTTGTACTAGGATCGGTGGACCAGAACTGCCCATACCCTAATCTACCTCTCTGCCTCCAGAAAGAAACTACCCAGTCTAGCTTGGGCTAAGTGAGTAGGGATTGAGAGGAAAGCCAGCCCAGTACTCAAAAATGTTGTGCTGAAGTCAGATGTGCTGGGCCTAAAGGTGCAAATTGGGTGAACACAAACAAGCAACAAACAACTAAGAGAATTAAAAGAGATGTAAATATAAGAGGGAGGACACAGAGAAAAATGGAAAAAGGCAGCAAAAACAGAACAAATGTGGTATGTTTGTAAAAAAGACTTGTGTTCCATGAGAAACTCAAAGAGATGGTGAAGATAAAGATAAGAAACAGATGAAGTTACATCCCTGCAATCTTTGCACTTCTAGTGAGGTCAGTAAGTCTCAAACTGACTTTCATCTCAGAGCAACTTCAGTTTGGGAAGTTTGATAGAAGAGTTGGCCACTTTCTTGCAGATGTCAATCCCAAGGGGGGACCTGAAAATAAAAGGAAACATTTCATAAAACCCACAAAGATCAGTTTTCTGGAACGTATACGTGAAATAGTGGTTCTATCAGAGGCTACCATTCGTGTATTGTGACATATGGGGATTATTATGTTAGTGCCCATATTTATTCATGACAGCTGTTCACAGCTGTTAATTGAAGCCAAACTGCATTGTAAGCAGGCGAATGCAATAACCTCTGTTACGGTGTACACAACAAAAGTAAATATTATAATAAATGCAAAGAGGCTTAATCTTTACTTTTCGTAACTGCCTTATTGTTTATTTAACTTTTAACTAGATTCTATACAAATCCTAGCCACCGTCTTTCTCTGCAATTTTTTTAAAACCTGTATTAAGATTTCAAGGCTTGGATTTATGTGTTTAATTTGTCAAGTTTGCTTGTTTGTTTTACCTGATGTTGTTTTTTGCAGAAACATTGTAGTTTGTCTTGTCTTTTATATGAGTTTTTAAGCTGCACTATAATATTTTATGTTTATGTTATATACTTTTATATGAGTTTTTAAGCTGCACTATAATATTTTATGTTTATGTTATATACTTTTATATGAGTTTTTAAGCTGCACTATAATATTTTATGTTTATGTTATATACTTTTATATGAGTTTTTAAGCTCCACTATAATATTTTATGTTTATGTTATATACTTTTATATGAGTTTTTAAGCTGCACTATAATATTTTATGTTTATGTTATATACTTTTACGTGAGTTTTTAAGCTGCACTATAATATTTTATGTTTATGTTATATACTTTTACATGAGTTTTTAAGCTGCACTATAATATTTTATGTTTATGTTATATAATGATTCCTTTGCCTTGATGATTTTAATACAAAGCGGCTTTTCCAGACTCATCAGAATTATCACAGTACACATTAGTCAACTTTCATTTGATCAAGCTTGTCTGATACCTGCATTGCAATGAACCACCTTCTTTCCATAACTTCCTACAAGAATGATAATGGTTCTACAGATAACAATGATTGTGTGATCAAAATAAAAAAAAAGAAATCAAAGTGCTCATGGAAATTATTCATGTACAGTGATGATGGTTTTGTGTATATAAGAAATCCTGTGATCAGAAACAAAATCAGAGATAAAAGACTTTACTCAAATGCAATAATGAAGGACCTACACACAAATAAATAAAAAAAAATACTAAGATAAATCCTTAGACACAATTCTGTTATTTGAAAATATTTTTCTATTAAATTTCCATGGCTATAAACCAGCAGGCAGACAAATGTTTAGATATGTAGATAGATAAGTAGGTAAAGGATAAGAAGGACAGATAAGTAGAGTAAATGAGTGGGACGGCAGGTAGGTAAGTATGTAGGCTAGTGAGAAAATAGTAGGTAGTTAAGTAGATAAATAAGTCGGTAGGTATATAAGTACACAGACAAACAAGATGGGGAAGGTATGTGTGTATGTAGGTGAACACGTAAATAAGCATAATAGTTAACTAGATATATAAGGAGGTAGGTAGATAGTATACAAACAAAATGAGGAAAGTATGTAAGCATGTGGGGGAGCCGCGATAGCTCAGTGGTTAGTGAACTGGACTACATAGGACAAGGGGTTAGGGTTCGATCCCAACCGACGGCTTCCGGGTTCACCCAGCCTTAAATGGGTACTGGATTTTTTTTTCTGGGAAAGTACAGCAGCATGGGCGTAATACCAGCTACATTACCCCAAAAATCATGTGCCGAAGGTCTGTAAAATTTATGGTCACTAACACCATATTCCCTATATGCCGCCACTTGGCGTGACGGGGGTACTTTACTTTTTTTTTTATGTAAGCATGTAGGTGGACAGGTAAATAAGTAGGTAGTTAAGTAGATACATAAGTAGGTAGATAGATAAGTAGGTAGACAAACAGGATAGAACAGGGCAGGTAGGCAGAGAGACAGACATAATTTTGTCAACTAAATACATTCCATACTTTGCCTGCACATCAAGGGAATCAGCACTCTGGAAGTAATTTCTGCCACTAATAAGTTTCTCCACGCCATTCCTACAACAACAATGGTGGAGACAGTTTTTGTTTCAAGTGAACACATGATGACAATTAAATGTAGCAAAATGTTACAGAACACATGTTAACAATTAAATGTAGCAAAATGTTACAGAACACATGATAACAATTAAATGTAGCAAAATGTTACAGAACACATGATGACAATTAAAAGTAGCAAAATGTTACAGAACACATGATAACAATTAAATGTAACAAAATGTTACAGAACACATGATAACAATTAAATGTAGCAAAATGTTACAGAACACATGTTAACAATTAAATGTAGCAAAATGTTACAGAACACATGTTGACAATTAAATGTAGCAAAATGTTACAGAACACATGATAACAATTAAATGTAGCAAAATGTTACAGAACACATGATAACAATTAAATGTAGCAAAATGTTACAGAACACATGATACAGTCGAACCTGTCTAAGGCGACCATTCACGGGACTTTCAAAAACTGGTCCCATAGGACAGGTGGTCCTGCCTCACAGGTTTCACATAATAAATAGAGCGATAAAAAAAATTTTATCCTAAGCACTATGAAAACTAACCTGCAAATCAGTGTAATCCATGAGTAGAACATAGTGCACATGTCGGTCTACAATAGCCACTGGTTTTCACAAAACAGCCACACTTTTCATAAAACACGATAGTTAAACACACAAAAATAAAACACACATACACAGATTCCACTTATACTGTACATGTATCACTTTTGACTTGAAAAAAATCCAATATGGTAGTCTGTTGTTTGACAGATGAAATAAACGATAAGTTCAATTTTTCTCTCAAGTCCATGATAACGTCTAGTATGTCAGATCTCCCGTTTGTTATTGAATAGGTGACACTGGCCATTTCCTATATTGTGTGTAACACTTTTAAAATCCACAAAAATAATTCACTGAGATACTGTACATGTACGTGAATACACTCTAAGCGGGCAATGACTAATTCTTTAGTTAATTCCTGTAATTTATACGGGCCACGCAATGGTCTACTCTGGTCTAGACGGAACCGCGAAGTGATGTCACTTCACGAATCATAGATCTGTGTCTGCCGTGTTTCTCACACCAGTATTGACTGATAAACGTAACATGTCCCACTGTAATCTGGGACTCACTAAATACGGGAAAACTTCGACACCTGTAGACACCTGTGTCGATCGTTTATGGCTCCCAGCGAGACGGAGAAGGACTGGCTGGTCAGTGTATCGTTATCTCGGATTACCCGCGTGTCGTAAACGGGATAAATAACATTGGCGGCGGTTAATTAGCCTGGTCTCTGGTCGCGTCATACGGTGAGCGCCGTAATCAGTGTTAGCATATAGTAAAAAACTCGGGGAAATTGTAGACCCGGTCCTATAACCAGGGAAACGCTTTAAACAGGTGGTCCTAAGACAAGGTTCGACTGTAACAATTAAATGTAGCAAAATGTTACAGAACACATGTTAACAATTCTCCATCTTCTTTCCTTTAAAATTTGCCTTTCTGCATCCAGGGGATATAATTTGTGGTCTTTGCTCTTTTTTGACCTCTTATGCTATTATGTTTCCTAGTGTTTCTAATTTTACATCAATTAAAATTGTTTGTGGCTGGACGCTTGGGTCTGGTGTTTTCATAGCATTTATTGAAGGATCGCTTTGTTGTATTTTTATCTTACTGGCTTATCTCGTGTCAAAATAATTTTATCTGTTGTTTCTTGATGTATTCTATAGTGGGAATTATTCCTAGCTTTATCTCTCAGTTCTTCATTTCTGATCTTATCTCTCTGGCTGTTTCCTGTCATCCGTCTAATATATTTAATCTCAGAAGTGGTTATTTTTCTTATTATTCTTGCATCTAGAGTCCAGAACTGGCTTTGGAAGCACAACGATGGGATGAAGATTGCATTGTAGAGGCCAGGACTGGCATTGGTAGCACAATGTTGGAATGAAGATTGTATTGTAGAGTATCCGTTTTGCTTCAAGAGTTATTTCCTTGTTTGACAACAATGGTGACATCACTCCGATAATATTCTCCATTAGCCGATCTGATTAGTAAAATTTATATTGATATTAGTAAAACTTGCTATATTATTTTCTGAGGCTGGGGGACTAGTTGGTCTCGAGCCAAGAAGCTGGCCAGATAGAGTGGTTGTGAATTCAAATCCTGGCTCTCCATCAAGGCCAGCTCCTTGTCATGGGGATGGGACTTGACAGTCACCAGGGACTGAAAACCAAGACTGGCCAGGCCTTTCTACACCAGAGCAAGACCACAGTCTGCTCTAGCAAGTATAACTGCTGGAGACGGAGGCAACCAGCCAAAAGGTGCACCACAGCAATCAGGATGCCATGCACTCACACCAATGGGAAGTATGTCTATAACTTCAAATCAATATGGCACTCGCCCTGTGATGGACACTCAGACAGGTGCAGTGTCGGGCCCTCAGCCTTGAAAGGGCCCAACCACTATTACTGGATGTCCTTCTCAACCACCCCGTGGAGTCAGGGGGTGAAAGAAATAGAGTTACTGGCCAATCCAGACTAAGACAACACTATATAGGCCACCGCAAGAAATACAAAAGAGAGTAAAATTTATACAGGAAAAGACATTGCAGATATAAACAATACCTCAGGTGAAGGAAAGATGGATAGAAAACCCGGCTGCACCAGTTGGGATTTTTATTTATGATTTCTCTCTGCATCTGACCTCAGCAGCAAGGCCCGGCCTGAAATGTTAATTACTCATAGACAAAAAAAAATATGAAAACCTCTTAAGACAAAGTTATCTGCCTGTGCAGCGAGGGATCCCTGTGGACATGGCTGCCAGGGAAAAACAAATTAAGACACAAAATTCAGTTCCTAGTCTCTAGGGACTTCACCAGAGGTGAAAGCTAGCGAAAAAAAAAAAAAAAAAATTCTAAAGCTGCAGGAACGCTGAATCAAGCCTTGACTAGGACAATGAGAATCAGAGAATATGAAATGGAGAGTGTGAATAACCTGAGAAATGTTTGTGTGAAAGATCTTTGAAGTAATCTCCAGGAAGAGATCTGGAGTTGCTCTTTGGTAGTCTGCTAATGTTCTTCAACTAATTCTGGCAAATTTTGTGGTGGCAGAAGCTGTACCATTCTAGCCACTTCCATGGATGTTTCAGCAACATGTGGGTAAGGGGAAATTGGGATGGGAGTAGTACATGTGTGGATCTGCTGAAAGGGTAAAAATGGTCCTCCATATCATTGTGTTCAGACAAGCTCAGGCACCAACACTATAATCACACTGAGATGAAATGTGTTAGTCGAATGACAGGAAACAGCCTGAGAGACAAGCTCAGACACCAACACTATAATCACACTGAGATGAAATGTGTTAGTCGAATGACAGGAAACAGCCTGAGAGACAAGCTCAGGCACCAACACTATAATCACACTGAGATGAAATGTGTTAGACGAATGACAGGAAACAGCCTGAGAGACAAGATCAAGCACCAACACTATCATCACACTGAGATGAAATGTGTTAGACGAATGACAGGAAACAGCCTGAGAGATAAGCTCAGGCACCAACACTATAATCACACTGAGATGAAATGTGTTAGACGAATGACAGGAAACAGCCTGAGAGACAAGATCAGGCACCAACACTATAATCACACTGAGATGAAATGTGTTAGACGAATGACAGGAAACAGCCTGAGAGATAAGCTCAGGCACCAACACTATAATCACACTGAGATGAAATGTGTTAGACGAATGACAGGAAACAGCCTGAGAGACAAGATCAGGCACCAACACTATAATCACACTGAGATGAAATGTGTTAGACGAATGACAGGAAACAGCCTGAGAGACAAGATCAGAAATGAAGAACTGAGAAAAAACTAGGAATAACCCCCACTATAGAATATATAAAGAAACAACAGATAAAATGGTTTGGCCACGTGAAAAGACAGAGTGATAAAAACACAACACAACGAGCCCTCAACAATAGTTGCCAGAACACCAGACCAAAGGGTCGACCATAAAAAAGATGGATCAATGGAATATTAGAAGCACTAGGAAACATAACAGCAACAGAGACAAACAGAAGAGCAAAAAGCAGCAAATTATATCTCCCCTCGACGCTGAAAGGCAAATGAGGAAGGAAAGAAGGAGAAGAAGACTATAATCTAGACATAAATTGGACACCATAACAGTTATACTTTTATCTACACAATAAAAGAGATTAGCTAATTTGGGATTCGCCAGAGTTCAATAAGGCTAATTGTTCTAGCCACTCAGATGAGCAGCATTTTTAGTCAGGACATAATGACCTCTGAGTGAAATAATGACATACACTCCAGTCATCAGGATACTAGCCCCTGATAATGATAAACACACACACTATACCTAACAACTGGCAATAAAACTTGCTTCTCTAATTTCTCTTGAAAAAGATAAGCTATCTATGTTAAATATACAACTCTGAATTTGTTATACTTTAAACATCTGATGAACGAATGTGGGGAAGATAATGTCAGTATTTCTTTGCCGATAAACAAAATATAAGGAGGTGATAACATTCAACAGCTGTTTGAAGATGAGATAATCCGGGTAAGAGATCTGCAACACATCTGCACTAGTTTACAGCTGGCCTTTTTTTTTTTTTGGAAACCTGCCTAAAACAATTTCAGGAATTCTGATGCCTACAGTTCAAGGAGTACTGGGTTAAAAGGTCATTGCTTAGCAAGCAAGTTTTCTAATTCTCGATGTACTTTTAGCTCATTTTCTTAAAAGCTTTCAGAATTGAAGTTACAATGGTTAATGTTATTTCTACCAAATATATAAAAATTACATAAATTTTATTTGTATAAAACTGTTATGTATTTGACAAATGTAGCAATCTATTGTGGAAATAAAAAGTTGTTTGTGGGATTCCTATATATCTGGCATAATGTTTTGTATTTTTGGGGCATTTGTTGATTTCCTGCTGACTGGTACCTCTTGTCCCAGAAATGAGCGTTCATGTTGCAAACAATATGACAATTCTTGAAACTATTCTCTTGGCAATGGCGTCTGCTTTCTTTATTTCTAAATCATAAGGGCTGTTTAATATGCTCAATATGTGATCTATGTTTAATCATAGTGTTTTGCATCCAGTTTCAACTACCATGTGAAAAGGGATTATGGGAAAAATGATTTTGCTTCATGCAGGGTTCAAACTAAGTATTTTATTTATAAGAGGTGACTACTATAACACCAGTAGGGGAGACAAGAATAGAGCCTCCATCACCTGCCTAGATGTCATAAGAGGTGACTAAGGAAGTTGGGGGATCAATATGTCTTTGCCTGTGCTATGGAGCTTGCGTATCTGAGCTGAAACCATCTTCGGTACTTTTGCTAGTGTATAGCAGACATGCTTTATACTGGGGAACATGCTGAGAAGGGGATCTCAGATGTCCATTTGCAATGAAGATGATTTGTCGACTAAATTAAATAAGACTAGAAACTTATACTCAACAGTAAGAAATGTCAAATATCAAACTAATAAAACTAGAAAACAAATAAATTCTAGACCTATCTGGACTAAAGACACAATGTTTTTATTTTCTTTGTTAAAAGATACAAATGATTACAAATGGATCTTTATAAAACAGCTTTCAGGTAGAAGATCTTCAGAAAACTGTAAGATTTGTCACCTCATTTCTAAAGCCATCTAATAAGATTCATCATCTTATTTCTAAAGCCATCAAATAAAATTCATCACCTCATTTATAAAGGTACCTAGTAATATTCATCATCTCACTTCTAAAATCATCTAATATGATTCATCATCTCAATTATAAAGGTACCTAGTAATATTCATCATCTCACTTCTAAAATCATCTAATAAAATTCATCACCTCAATTATAAAGGTACCTAGTAATATTCATCATCTCACTTCTAAAATCATCTAATATGATTCATCATCTCATTTCTAAAGCCATCAAATAAGATTCATTACCTCAATTATAAAGCAATTGAATAAGATTCATTATCTCACTTCTAAAATCATCTAATAAGATTCATCATCTCATTTCTAAGGTCATCTAATAAGATTCATCATCTCATCTCCAATGCCATCTAATGAGATTCATAATCTCATCTCTAATGCCATCTAATAAGATTCATCGTCTCAATTATAAAGCTATATGGCTTTGGTGCATGAAGAAATCTCCAGCGCCAGACAGTCCTATCTATCTATCTATTGACCTTTCGAGCCGTAACCGGCCCATAGGGCGTAGACCAAGATACACCTTCTCCTATATGAATTTTTGTTCTAGCAGTTTTCTTTTAAGATATTTTATCAATCTCGCCATCTGTCTCTGTTCTGTGCAAGCAGTTCTATCTCATTGAGGGAGCCGATTCCTGCTGCTCTTGCCTCTCTCATCAATGTTCTTCTCAGTGTCTCCCTGGGTCTTCCTCTTTTTCTTTTACCTGTTGTTTCCCATGTGCATGTTTCGTCGGAGCGGCCATTGTTCGCACATTCCAGAATCCTATTTTTGTTGTCCTAGAGGACATGATCTATTTGTGAACCATCCAACCTTTGGTTGTCCAAGGGCAGACACTCCTAGGGGACATGATCTATTTGTGAACCATCCAACCTTTGGTTGTCCAAGGGCAGACACTCCTAGGGGACATGATCTATTTGTGAACCATCCAACCTTTGGTTGTACAAGGGCAGACACTCCTAGGGGACATGATCTATTTGTGAACCATCCAACCTTTGGTTGTCCAAGGGCAGACACTCCTAGGGGACATGATCTATTTGTGAACCATCCAACCTTTGGTTGTCCAAGGGCAGACACTCCTAGGGGACATGATCTATTTGTGAACTATCCAGCCTTTGGTTGTCCAAGGGCAGACACTCCTAGGGGACATGATCTATTTGTGAACCATCCAACCTTTGGTTGTCCAAGGGCAGACAGTCCTAGAGGACATGATCTATTTGTGAACCATTCAACCTTTGGTTGTCCAAGGGCAGACACTCCTAGGGGACATGATCTATTTGTGAACCATCCAACCTTTGGTTGTCCAAGGGCAGACACTCCTAGGGGACATGATCTATTTGTGAACTATCCAGCCTTTGGTTGTCCAAGGGCCAAACAGAACAAACAGTAAGAGATTGAAGGCCATCTCTTATATAAGATATTAACTAGATGGCCAGGGAATTGGGAAAGAAATCAGCCAAAAGTAATTTAACTATTTATTCAGGTACAAATGATAATAAGCATTATGGGTAAGTTTGAATGATAATGGACGTCAATGCTACTTTTATAATGGACACCAATGCTACTTTTATAATGGACGTCAATGCTACTTTTATAATGGACGTCAACGCTACTTTTATAATGGACACCAATGCTACTTTTATAATGGACACCAATGCTACTTTTATAATGGACACCAATGCTACTTTTATAATGGACACCAATGCTACCTTTATAATGGACACCAATGCTACTTTTATAATGGACACCAATGCTACTTTTATAATGGACACAAATGCTACTTTTATAATGGACACCAATGCTACTTTTATAATGGATGCAGATGCCACTTTTATAATGCATGCCTGTGCTACTTTTATAATGGATGCCTACGCTACTTTGATAATGGATGCCTATGCTACTTTTATAATGGATGCAGATGCCACTTTTATAATGGATGCCTATGCTACTTTTATAATGGATGCCTATGCTACTTTTATAATGGATGCCTATGCTACTTTTATAATGGATGCCTATGCTGCTTTTATAATGGATGCCTATGCTACTTTTATAATGGATGCCTATACTACTTTTATAATGGATGCCTATACTACTTTTATAATGGATGCCTATACTACTTTTATAATGCATGCCTGTGCTACTTTTATAATGGATGCCTACGCTACTTTGATAATGGATGCCTATGCTACTTTTATAATGGATGCCTATGCTACTTTTATAATGGATGCCTATGCTACTTTTATAATGGATGCCTATGCTACTTTTATAATGGATGCCTATGCTGCTTTTATAATGGATGCCTATGCTACTTTTATAATGGATGCCTATGCTACTTTTATAATGTATGCCTATACTACTTTTATAATGGATGCCTATACTACTTTTATAATGGATGCCTATACTACTTTTATAATGTATGCCTATACTACTTTTATAATGGATGCCTATACTACTTTTATAATGTATGCCTATACTACTTTTATAATGGATGCCTATACTACTTTTATAATGGATGCCTATGCTACTTTTATAATGTATGCCTATACTACTTTTATAATGGATGCCTATACTACTTTTATAATGGATGCCTATGCTACTTTTATAATGGATGCCTATACTACTTTTATAATGGATGCCTATACTACTTTTATAACGGATGCCTATACTACTTTTATAATGGATGCCTATACTACTTTTATAACAGATGCATATGCTGCTTTTATAATGGATGCCTATACTACTTTTATAATGGATGCCTATGCTACTTTTATAATGTATGCCTATACTACTTTTATAATGGATGCCTATACTACTTTTATAATGTATGCCTATACTACTTTTATAACAGATGCATATGCTACTTTTATAATGGATGCCTATGCTACTTTTATAATGCATGCCTATACTACTTTTATAATGGATGCCTATACTACTTTTATAATGTATGCCTATACTACTTTTATAATGGATGCCTATGCTACTTTTATAATGGATGCCTATACTACTTTTATAATGGATGCAGATGCCTCTTTTATAATGGATGCCTATACTACTTTTATAATGGATGCCTATACTACTTTTATAACAGATGCATATGCTGCTTTTATAATGGATGCCTATACTACTTTTATAATGGATGCCTATGCTACTTTTATAATGTATGCCTATACTACTTTTATAATGGATGCCTATACTACTTTTATAATGTATGCCTATACTACTTTTATAACAGATGCATATGCTACTTTTATAATGGACGCCTATACTACTTTTATAATGGATGCCTATACTACTTTTATAACAGATGCATATGCTACTTTTATAATGGACGCCTATACTACTTTTATAATGGATGCCTATACTACTTTTATAATGGATGCCTATACTACTTTTATAACAGATGCATATGCTACTTTTATAATGGATGCCTATACTACTTTTATAATGGATGCCTATACTACTTTTATAATGGATGCCTATACTACTTTTATAATGTATGCCTATACTACTTTTATAATGGATGCCTATACTACTTTTATAATGTATGCCTATACTACTTTTATAATGGATGCCTATACTACTTTTATAATGTATGCCTATACTACTTTTATAACAGATGCATATGCTACTTTTATAATGTATGCCTATACTACTTTTATAATGTATGCCTATACTACTTTTATAATGTATGCCTATACTACTTTTATAACAGATGCATATGCTACTTTTATAATGGATGCCTATACTACTTTTATAATGGATGCCTATACTACTTTTATAATGGATGCCTATACTACTTTTATAATGTATGCCTATACTACTTTTATAATGGATGCCTATACTACTTTTATAATGGATGCCTATGCTACTTTTATAATGTATGCCTATACTACTTTTATAATGGATGCCTATGCTACTTTTATAATGGATGCCTATACTACTTTTATAATGGATGCCTATACTACTTTTATAATGGATGCCTATACTACTTTTATAATGGATGCCTATACTACTTTTATAATGGATGCCTTTACTACTTTTATAATGGATGCCTTTACTACTTTTATAATGGATGCCTATACTACTTTTATATGGGATGCCTATACTACTTTTATAATGGATGCCTATACTACTTTTATAACAGATGCATATGCTACTTTTATAATGGATGCCTATACTACTTTTATAACAGATGCATATGCTACTTTTATAATGGATGCCTATACTACTTTTATAATGGATGCCTATACTACTTTTATAATGGATGCCTATACTACTTTTATAACGGATGCCTATACTACTTTTATAATGGATGCCTATACTACTTTTATAACAGATGCATATGCTACTTTTATAATGGATGCCTATACTACTTTTATAATGGATGCATATGCTACTTTTATAATGGATGCATATGCTACTTTTATAACAGATGCATATGCTACTTTTATAATGGATGCCTATGCTACTTTTATAATGGATGCCTATACTACTTTTATAATGGATGCCTATACTACTTTTATAATGGATGCCTATACTACTTTTATAATGGATGCCTATACTACTTTTATAATGGATGCATATGCTACTTTTATAATGGATGCATATGCTACTTTTATAATGGATGCCTATACTACTTTTATAATGGATGCATATGCTACTTTTATAATGGACGCCTATACTACTTTTATAATGGATGCATATGCTACTTTTATAACAGATGCATATGCTACTTTTATAATGGATGCCTATACTACTTTTATAATGGATGCCTATGCTACTTTTATAATGGATGCATATGCTACTTTTATAACAGATGCATATGCTACTTTTATAATGGATGCCTATACTACTTTTATAACAGATGCATATGCTACTTTTATAATGGATGCCTATGCTACTTTTATAACAGATGCATATGCTACTTTTATAACAGATGCATATGCTACTTTTATAATGGATGCCTATGCTACTTTTATAACAGATGCATATGCTACTTTTATAATGGATGCCTATGCTACTTTTATAACAGATGCATATGCTACTTTTATAACAGATGCATATGCTACTTTTATAACAGATGCATATGCTACTTTTATAATGGATGCCTATGCTACTTTTATAATGGATGCATATGCTACTTTTATAATGGATGCCTATACTACTTTTATAACAGATGCATATGCTACTTTTATAATGGATGCCTATACTACTTTTATAACAGATGCATATACTACTTTTATAACAGATGCATATGCTACTTTTATAACAGATGCATATGCTACTTTTATAATGGATGCCTATGCTACTTTTATAATGGATGCCTATGCTACTTTTATAATGGATGCCTATGCTACTTTTATAATGGATGCCTATACTACTTTTATAATGGATGCCTATGCTACTTTTATAATGGATGCCTATACTACTTTTATAATGGATGCCTATACTACTTTTATAATGGATGCCTATACTACTTTTATAATGGATGCCTATGCTACTTTTATAATGGATGCCTATACTACTTTTATAATGGATGCCTATACTACTTTTATAATGGATGCCTATACTACTTTTATAATGGATGCCTATACTACTTTTATAATGGATGCCTATACTACTTTTATAATGGATGCCTATACTACTTTTATAATGGATGCCTATACTACTTTTATAATGGATGCCTATGCTACTTTTATAATGGATGCCTATACTACTTTTATAATGGATGCCTATACTACTTTTATAATGGATGCCTATGCTACTTTTATGATGCATGCCTATGCTACTTTTATAATGCATGCCTATGCTACTTTTATAATGCATGCCTATACTACTTTTATGATGGATGCCTATGCTACTTTTATAATGCATGCCTATGCTACTTTTATAATGGATGCCTATGCTACTTTTATAATGCATGCCTATACTACTTTTATGATGGATGCCTATGCTACTTTTATAATGCATGCCTATGCTACTTTTATAATGCATGCCTATGCTACTTTTATAATGCATGCCTATACTACTTTTATGATGGATGCCTATACTACTTTTATAATGCATGCCTATGCTACTTTTATAATGGATGCCTATACTACTTTTATAATGGATGCCTATACTACTTTTATAATGGATGCCTATACTACTTTTATAATGCATGCCTATGCTACTTTTATAATGGATGCCTATGCTACTTTTATAATGCATGCCTATGCTACTTTTATAATGGATGCCTATACTACTTTTATGATGCATGCCTATGCTACTTTTATAATGGATGCCTATACTACTTTTATGATGCATGCCTATGCTACTTTTATAATGGATGCTTATACTACTTTTATAATGCATGCCTATGCTACTTTTATAATGCATGCCTATGCTACTTTTATAATGGATGCCTATACTACTTTTATAATGGATGCCTATACTACTTTTATAATGGATGCCTATACTACTTTTATAATGCATGCCTATGCTACTTTTATAATGCATGCCTATGCTACTTTTATAATGGATGCCTATACTACTTTTATAATGGATGCCTATGCTACTTTTATAATGGATGCCTATACTACTTTTATAATGCATGCCTATGCTACTTTTATAATGCATGCCTATGCTACTTTTATAATGGATGCCTATACTACTTTTATAATGCATGCCTATGCTACTTTTATAATGGATGCCTATACTACTTTTATAATGGATGCCTATACTACTTTTATAATGGATGCATATGCCACTTTTATAATGGATGCCTGTGCTACTTTTATAATGGATGCCTATGCTACTTTTATAATGGATGCCTATGCTACTTTTATAATGGATGCCTATGCTACTTTTATAATGGATGCCTATGCTACTTTTATAATGGATGCCTATGCTACTTTTATAATGGATGCCTATACTACTTTTATAATGGATGCCTATGCTACTTTTATAATGGATGCCTATACTACTTTTATAATGGATGCCTATGCTACTTTTATAATGGATGCCTATGCTACTTTTATAATGGATGCCTATGCTACTTTTATAATGGATGCCTATGCTGCTTTTATAATGGATGCCTATGCTGCTTTTATAATGGATGCCTATACTACTTTTATAATGGATGCCTATACTACTTTTATAATGGATGCCTATGCTGCTTTTATAATGGATGCCTATACTACTTTTATAATGGATGCCTATGCTGCTTTTATAATGGATGCCTATGCTACTTTTATAATGGATGCCTATGCTACTTTTATAATGGATGCCTATACTACTTTTATAATGGATGCCTATGCTGCTTTTATAATGGATGCCTATGCTACTTTTATAATGGATGCCTATGCTACTTTTATAATGGATGCCTATGCTGCTTTTATAATGGATGCCTATGCCACTTTTATAATGGATGCTTATGATACTTTTGACAAAAATAATAACATCAGATGGGAGATGCACCACAGAAATAAAAAGCAGAATAGCTCAGGCCAAAATAGCATTTCAGAAAATGAAAAATATCTTATGCAACAAATCTATGTCAATAGAAATGAGAAAGAGAGTTCATCGGTGCTATATAGAACCAATTTTGACCTATGGAAGTGAATCATGGACAGTAGACAAACAAATGAAAAGACGATTAGATGCCACAGAGATGGGATTTCTCAAAAGAATGTTGAAAGTTTCCTGGACAGCTAAAAAGACCAATGAGGATATTCTCAAAGAGGCCAACACAAAAAGGGAGTCCTAAAAAACATCAGAAAGAAACAATCAACATTTTTCAGGCACATTATGAGAAGAGGAAAATGACAAAGAGAGAAAATACTGGATAGCTTGGTGTCATGGCATGGAAAACAGTCAACAACAGAACTGATATGATGCACTGTAGATAGAAGATTGTGGAAGGACATGATTGCCTAAGCCAACCGGTATGACACATGATGATGATGATACTTTTATAATGCATGCCCATGCTACTTTTATAATGGATGCTACTTTTATAATGGATGTCTATGCTACTAACAATCTCACCACATGGGAGCTGATGAACTATAAGAGCATGTTATAAATCCAAGAAAAAAAATTAACAATTATTCAATGTCATGTGCCCACTAATGAAACTGAAGACAAAGTTAAGGATGCATTTTACTACCGGCTGCAACCGCTAATAAATAAAGTTCCTTTGCAATGATACTTTGCAATGATATGAATAGCAAAGAGTGACTTTAATGTCAGTGTGGGAAGAGAGAACAAGAGAGTTATGGTGGCAATTGGCAAAGAAGGATAGACACAGTCAATCAAATTGGAGAAAGGTTAATAGAACTGTGTTAACAGAAGACCTAGTTATAATAGTTATCTATGGAACACTATTTCCACAAAAACAAGATACATAAGACAACATGGATATCTCCAGATAACAAAAGTAGATGATCACCTGTGTAAGATGATTTAAAACTGCTTTGATAGAAGTGAGGGCTTATAGAGGAGCAGACATCAAGTGACCCTAATTATGGTATTGAGAAGATTCAACTGGGAAGCCTCCACAAGAAGCACACCTTGAAGAAGACAGGCATTTACAAATTAAAAGTAGTAAATATCAACAATTTAATCTAGCATTCAGCAATCTCACAATTTAATCTAGCATTCAGCAATCTCACAATTTATCTAGCATTCAGCAATCTCACAATTTAATCTAGCATTCAGCAATCTCACAATTCAATCTAGCATTCAGCAATCTCACAATTTAATCTAGCACTCAGCAATCTCACAATTTAATCTAGCATTCAGCAATCTCACAATTTAATCTAGCATTCAGCAATCTCACAATTCAATCTAGCATTCAGCAATCTCACAATTTAATCTAGCATTCAGCAATCTCACAATTTAATCTAGCACTCAGCAATCTCACAATTTAATCTAGCACTCAGCAATCTCACAATTTAATCTAGCACTCAGCAATCTCACAATTTAATCTAGCATTCAGCAATCTCACAATTTAATCTAGCACTCAGCAATCTCACAATTTAATCTAGCATTCAGCAATCTCACAATTTAATCTAGCATTCAGCAATCTCACAATTTAATCTAGCATTCAGCAATCTCACAATTTAATCTAGCACTCAGCAATCTCACAATTTAATCTAGCACTCAGCAATCTCACAATTTAATCTAGCATTCACCAATCTCACAATTTAATCTAGCACTCAGCAATCTCACAATTTAATCTAGCATTCAGCAATCTCACAATTTAATCTAGCATTCAGCAATCTCATTGAAGCTTTGGGTGAATTAAATGAATCTAATTTAGATGAACTATGGAATATTCACAACACAGCAATATTGAGCTAGCTCAAACTGTGAAGAAAACTGAAAGAAAAGCATGGATCCCAGAAATAACATGGAAGCATATCCAAAATTAAGTATGAAGCCAAACTTGCTATGTTAAATCTCAAGACTGAGCTAGGTAAAAATCTAGCAAAAGCATCAAATAAAGACATTGATAATGAGGTGAAAAACAGAACATATATAGAGAATGTGGCTATTGAAGAAGAATTAGCCTCCAAGACAGGAAACAGCAAAGTATCTTACAATATACAGAAACAACTAACAAGCTCCTTGACATCAAATGGTGGACCTGTCATGAGTAAAGATGGCACCTCACTAACTTCCAGTAATAACAAGGAAGCCAGATGGGTTGAACATTTCTAGGAGAAAGTTCAATCTCATCCCACTCTACTAATGCACCAACTTCGCATCTAGACATCAGTACAGAAGAAATCATCTTAAAAGAAATGTAAGTAGCTGTTAAACACATGCCTAATAATAAAGCCTCTGGTGAAGATAAAATAACTGCTGAAATGTTAAAATTATTTCATACTTAAATCCTAACACACTTATAAAAGTTATTTAATAAAATTTGGGATGAAGAAAAAGTTACCCCAAACTGGAAAAAGGGGATCATTATAAAATTATCTAAAAAGGCAATCTTAAAGATTGCAACAACAGGAGGGTAATTAATGCTTTATCAGCTGCCTCCAACATTTTTTGCAGAAGGATGCTGAACAGCATAAAAGATGCTACAGATAATATTATGCACAAAGAGAAAGCTGGATTTAGAAAGGGGAGAAGCTGTTTTGACCAAATATTCAATATATGAAACAACTGCACAAAGAAATTAAGAGGAACATACAAACAGATTAATACATTTTTTAAATATAAGAAAGGAAATCTGCTTAGTAATATAAGGGAACAAAAGAAGTGATGGTAAGACCATTTTGAAGACCTTTTGAACAGATCCAACCCAAACAAGCTTCCAGATATACTACCGGAAAAGGAAGTGTTGCCAGTTATAAATAAAAGCAAAAAATGAATTACTAAAGTCAAGACACAGGAAACTTACACAAAGAAGTGAGAAGATACATTAAAAGGGATAAGAGAAAATATATAGATAAACTAGCTAAAGAGGCAGAGGAAGTGGCAAATGAAGTAAATATGAAATAACTGTACAACAGCACAAAGAAATTAAGTGGAACATACAGACAGATAAATGATTTTATTAAAGATAAGAAAGGAAATCTGCTTAGTTATATAAGGGAACAAATGAAGAGATGGAAGAAGCACTGTGAAGAACTCTTGAACAGACTCTGCCCAAATAACCCTCCAAATATACTACCAGCAGAAGAAGAGCTACACGCCAACTGTGGAAGGTCAAGCAAGGAAGAAATAATGAAAGCCATCATGCTGTTAAAACATGGTAAAGCCATAAGACCAGATGAAATTCCTTCAGAAGCCATCAAAGCAGATATTAACGATTCTACCAAGGTAAAGGTAAAGCACGAGACTTGAATCGGCGTCTTAGCACGAGAGTTTTCACCCAATGTGCTCAGCCACCAATCCAGAAGAGTTTGAAGACTTCTGGATATTGCTGCTTCAAGCATCAAAACTCACGATGTGAGGTGGCATTCCTCCCCATCCCAGAGTGCTACCTAAGTACCCATTTCTGCCAACAACTGGGTCAACTGCGAGGGTATTTTTTTTCCAACCACGAGTACAATTCACACTGCTTCCAGCAGGAATTGAACACAGATTGTCTGAACGCTGGTAGACCAAAATTAAGAGAATTAATGAAGTTGGCAATAACTAAAAGAAACATTAGGGGAACAAACACTAGGAGAAATACCACTGCCACACGTGAAATCTTACCTAGGCAATAAATTAGACAAAAAGAGAGAAAAAGAGAGAATGATACCAAAATAAGGATTAAAGAAAAAAAAGCAAGAGGAGCCTTCATTACACTAGAAAACATGTAGGAATTAGGTTAACACATTCCGTACCATGAGCTCCAGGAGCCAACACAAGAAACCCAAGAGCAGCGGTTTGCTGCTTTTAATTTAGCGACATTTTTGCAATTATTTCCGCTAAAACCCTGTAATTCTTTTATTTAACCATTTTTCCGACTTCATGAACAAATTATCCCATCAATTGCGTGTTTTAAATAAATTTTCATTATTATCTCACTGTTATTTCAAACTTTTTAAAAATTCAGACACACGACCTGGCCAGGGCATGCAGAACCCCTTGATGGTGAATGTGTTAAATAAATACAATAAATTAATTTCAACTTCAGTATTAAATCAGTCCTATTATATGGCTGTGAAACATGGAGAACAACAAAAATGACAATCATGATGAAACAAACTCTCATTAATGGATGCTTGCACAAAATAAAAGGATGGACATGGCAGGACAAGATCATGAACTTAGAACTATGGGAAAGTACCAGTCAAATACTAGTGAACAAAGAGATATGACAAAGACAATGACGCTGGATAGGACTCACATTGCGGAAGTCAGCTGAGAGCATTAAACGACAAGCCCTTTTGTGGAATCCCCCTGGGGAGGAGACTAGGCAGGCCATGGTACAAACTTATAAGAAAGGCAAGAAAGAGGATAGCTTGGAAAGTGTTTGTTGAAGATTTACACTGTACAGGGAGCTAAAAGGGAGAAGAAGAAGAAAGGTTGCGCATTGCAGTCAAGCCACAGAGAATGACATGAGAGCCTACAAGTACAAATAAGAAACACTGAAATAAGAGATCCAGAACTGAATAAACACAGGCAGATATCGAGATGACACCTGTCAGACTAATAGGGGTTCTGACAAAATACTATGATAATAAAAAATGTTTAGAGTTTTACTCAATTGAGTTCATCAAAATAGAGTTTTACTCAACTGAGTTCATCTAAATAGAATTTTTACTCAACTGAGTTCATCAAAATAGAGTTTTACTCAACTGAGTTCATCAAAATAATTGTTATAAAATGTCTATGGACGACATTACACTGGAACAAGCTGATTGTTTTATTGTTTTGATGAGAGTCCTATAAATGGTATTTTAATTTGTCAGTTTTTCAAAAACAAGTGTTGATGCTATGATAATATTCTGATTGACAAACTAATGATGAATCAAGGGACAGTACTCACCATGCTATCATAATCCCATTGTCTGTGCATAGTTTCTGTGGTGGACATATCAACTGATAATCGTAGAGGTTGCAAAGGTGCTGAAGGTTGGCTCGAATATATATATTACTAGCCACGCCTCCTGACACAACCTAAGAAATGCAGAAGTAAAAAGCTTGTTAATGTTACATTTTAATGATGATAGAAATGTGACTTTTTTATCTGTTATTTTAGGAATGTTACCATTTTTTATGTGTTGTTTAAACATATGAGGAATATGGTGTATGTGATCATATTTTTCTATGACAATGGCACATTTCTGTGTGATATTTTTAGAGGCTGGGTGAATCCCAGAGCTTTGACAGTCTGAAAAAAAAATTGACCACTCCTGTGAATCAAACCTGGACCCTTCTGATGAGGCCAGGAATTGAGTACACTAAGCACTGAGCCGCAGAACAGAAAGGTACTAAAATATAATTGAAGTATAACATTCATATGATCACTTCACAAATATTTATTGGAATAGTTAGACAAACATTACCAGAGTCTTGTTGGCTCCTATAAGCTCAGCATATTCAACAAAGATAAAGGCTCTCTGTAACCTTCGAGCCAGATGGTAGACAATATTGTGCTGGAACCATGCACAGATATCAGCTGTGTTAGGCAAGACTTCATTCATAGGCAAGCCTAGTGAGACAAATATCAACAATGTTAGGCAAGACTTCATTCATAGGCAAGCCTAGTGAGGCAAATATCAACGATGTTAGGCAAGACTTCATTTATAGGCAAGCCTAGTGAGACAAATATCAACTATGTTAGGCAAGACTTCATTTATAGGCAAGCCTAGTGAGACAAATATCAACAATGTTAGGCAAGACTTCATTTATAGGCAAGCCTAGTGAGGCAAATATCAACGATGTTAGGCAAGATTTCATTCATAGGCAAGCCTAGTGAGGCAAATATCAACTATGTTAGGCAAGACTTCATTTATAGGCAAGCCTAGTGAGGCTAATATCAACTATGTTAGGCAAAACTTCATTTACAGGCAAGCCTAGTGAGGCAAATATCAACTATGTTAGGCAAGACTTCATTTATAGGCAAGCCTAGTGAGGCTAATATCAACTATGTTAGGCAAGACTTCATTTATAGGCAAGCCTAGTGAGGCAAATATCAACTATGTTAAGCAAGACTTCATTTATAGGCAAGCCTAGTGAGGCAAATATCAACTATGTTAGGCAAGACTTCATTTATAGGCAAGCCTAGTGAGGCTAATATCAACTATGTTAGGCAAGACTTCATTTATAGGCAAGTCTAGTGAGACAAATATCAACGATGTTAGGCAAGACTTCATTTATAGGCAAGCCTAGTGAGACAAATATCAACTATGTTAGGCAAGATTCATTTATAGGCAAGCCTAGTGAGACAAATATCAACTATGTTAGGCAAGACTTCATTTATAGGCAAGCCTAGTGAGACAAATATCAACTATGTTAGGCAAGACTTCATTTATAGGCAAGCCTAGTGAGACAAATATCAACTATGTTAGGCAAGACTTCATTTATAGGCAAGCCTAGTGAGGCAAATATCAACTATGTTAGGCAAGACTTCATTTATAGGCAAGCCTAGTGAGGCAAATATCAACTATGTTAGGCAAGACTTCATTTATAGGCAAGCCTAGTGAGGCTAATATCAACTATGTTAGGCAAGACTTCATTTATAGGCAAGCCTAGTGAGGCAAATATCAACGATGTTAGGCAAGACTTCATTTATAGGCAAGCCTAGTGAGACAAATATCAACTATGTTAGGCAAGACTTCATTTATAGGCAAGCCTAGTGAGACAAATATCAACTATGTTAGGCAAGACTTCATTTATAGGCAAGCCTAGTGAGACAAATATCAACTATGTTAGGCAAGACTTCATTTATAGGCAAGCCTAGTGAGACAAATATCAACAATGTTAGGCAAGACTTCATTTATAGGCAAGCCTGGTGAGGCAAATATCAACTATGTTAGGCAAGACTTCATTTATAGGCAAGCCTAGTGAGACAAATATCAACGATGTTAGGCAAGACTTCATTTATAGGCAAGCCTAGTGAGACAAATATCAACTATGTTAGGCAAGACTTCATTTATAGGCAAGCCTAGTGAGACAAATATCAACAATGTTAGGCAAGACTTCATTTATAGAAAAAGAAATTGACTTATTTCATAAAATAATTCCTTTGCTCACTTACATTTTAATAATGAATATAAGTTGTGATTATTAAAATATACCACTGACGAACAATCAATATAGACAGCTCTCATCATCAAAACTGTTAATAAATGTCTATTGTATGAACGTTCTTGTACCTACTTAATTCTATGAACATTTGTGTACCTAACTTATTGCATGAACATTTGTGTACCAAACTTATTGCATGAACATTTGTGTACCAAACTTATTGCATGAACATTTGTGTACCAAACTTATTGCATGAACATTTGTGTACCAAACTTATTGCATGAACATTTGTGTACCTAACTTATTGTATGAACATTTGTGTACCAAACTTATTGCATGAACATTTGTGTACCAAACTTATTGCATGAACATTTGTGTACCTAACTTATTGTATGAACATTTGTGTACCTAACTTATTGCATGAACATTTGTGTACCAAACTTATTGCATGAACATTATTGTACCAAACTTATTCTATGAACATTATTGTATCAAACTTATTGCATGAAAATTATTGTACCAAACTTATTGAATGAACATTATTGTATCAAACTTATTGTATGAACATTATTGTACCAAACTTATTGTATGAACATTTGTGTACCTAACTTATTGCATGAACATTATTGTACCAAACTTATTCTATGAACATTTGTGTACCTAACTTATTGTATGAACATTTGTGTACCTAACTTATTGCATGAACATTTGTGTACCAAACTTATTGCATGAACATTATTGTACCAAACTTATTCTATGAACATTATTGTACCAAACTTATTCTATGAACATTATTGTGTCAAACTTATTGCATGAACATTTGTGTACCTAGCCTATTGTGCTCGGCCACTATTTGTCTTCTTGCTGACATCCTGAGACCACTGAAGGAGAAGCAACAGTTGGCCTGGTTTGTCATGACATTGACACGAGGGAAAGCTGTGGGGTCACCATCTCTGGCCATGAGTTCTATAGCAGCACCTCCAGACATTGAAGAGAACTGAGGTTGACTAGTTAGCTTCAGTTCTCGAGCAGTCTGCAAATATCAGTGGCAATTACCTCATTTATCAGGCAGTCTACAAATATCAGTGTCAATTACCTCATTTATCAGGCAGTCTAAAAATATCAGTGTCGATTACCTCATTTATCAGGCAGTCTACAAATATCAATGTGGACTACCTCATTTATCAGGCAGTCTACAAATATCAGTGTGGACTACCTATTTTATCAGGCAATCTACAAAAATAAGTGTGGATTACCTCAGTTATCAGGCAGTCTTGAGAAATGTCAATTCAACCCTTAATTACGATAACTATCTGTGACTGACTGATGTATTTACGATACCAAAGTAAAAATTACTACCATTTAAACGTAACATTAGGTGCTCTAAAAATAGTATTTTCTCAGAACTTTTGACACACAGCCATGTGTTCACACTAGGCCTGACATGGGAACTTGGATTTCCTGGCTCAGGTTGATTTATGAATTGAGTTTGACCTCATAAACCGGACGTGCTACAATGTCTATCAGTACAGTCACCATAAATCCATCAGTATGTTCGGCTACCTCATAGCGTTATTTGCTGCGTTTCCCGAGTCATAAAAGGTTATTTTATGTAAATAACATTAATTAAAATAAAAAAAATAAAAATAAAATATTTTTATATTTTACAATCGAGGAAACTTCCTTGGTCACATAAAAAAAAAAACCAAGGAAAAAAACAACAAATTTCTTTAAAATTTGCCACACACCCCCCCCCCCCCCATATTATATGAATTGTTTCTCACGAAAAGAAAGAAAATAATACTACATCAATAGAAAAAAATCCAACGCTCAGGAGTCAGCAGGAGTAGTAATTAGAAAGGTACACAGGGAGGGAGATGTGTGTGTGTGTGTGCGTGCGTGTAAAATAAAATGTTTCATCATGACAAAATGTCAGATTTTGAATTTGTGTTCTGATGCGGTAATTTTTATGACGGCAGGTATCATAATCTAGGGTTAAATATGCCAAAGTAAACAAAATTCTTATCTCAAACTAAAAAGTTGTAAAATCAATGCTGTAGTACAGGTCCTCATCACTGCACATACATAAGTGCTCAGATCTCTTCTCCAGTATGTCTCTCAGTGTTTGGAGATTTCCGTTCTGTGTTATTTTTTTTTTTATTCTTCTGTTTCTCTTTGAAGAGCGCTCCTTTCTGGTACCTCCTGTTTTGACCTGATGTTCACGCAGTCTGGACATGACTGTAGGTGCATGATCATAGACTGAGTCATCTGCGAGCCCTACCCTCCCTGAGGGCATTCAGAATGTCTGCCAGATCCATTCACAGCAGCTGTTCCAGGAAGGCTATCAGCTTGTTCAATATCTCTAACGCCAGAGAGTTCTGGGACATGGGCGAAAAGCTTAAAAGTACTCCACAGACAACGGATTAATGCTAATGCATGCTGTTTCTTTCTTTTCAATATTCACCTGGCAATTAGGAAAAAAAATCTCTTCACCATCTGCCCTTAATGGGGTGTTAAATAGACATAGATGCGATGTGTTGCAGTTTCCAGCTGTCACATTTGTGCCTTTTTATCAAGCACATCCGACCTCAGCTTGGCACTATTAAATACCAGGATAGCTGACTTCATAAGAGAGTCTGGAATCTTACTCTGATTTAGACTTGATCACAGACAGAGAGAGAAATACCAGGATAGCTGACTTCATTAGAGAGTCTGGAATATTACTCTGATTTAGACTTGATCGCAGACAGAGAGAGAGAGAAATACCAGGATAGCTGATTTCATAAGAGAGTCTGGAATCTTACTCAGATTTAGACTTGATCGCAGAGAGAGAGAGAGAGAAATACCAGGATGCCTTTCCTCTACTCCCTTGGGCAGACTAGTTAGTGTCTTTCTAAAAGCACCACAAAGAGATGGAGTAAGATCTGGACAGTTCTGAATCACTGATGCAGCATGGACAAGCACCTTAACATGTGCACTTTATAGAACAAGTAAACTCTGTCTCATTACCTTAAAACACCTGAGGCAAATAAAACAGTGCACTTTATGCAACAATCACTGTCTCATTACTTTAAAACACCAGACACACAACTGTGTACTTTATACAACATACACTGTCTCATTACCTTAAAACACCAGACACACAACTGTGTACTTTATACAACAAACACTGTCTCATTACCTTAAAACACCAGACACACAACTGTGTACTTTATACAACAAACACTGTCTCATTACCTTAAAACACCAGACACACAACTGTGTACTTTATACAACAAACACTGTCTCATTACCTTAAAACATCTGAGGCAAACAACTGTGCACTTTATACAACAATCACTGTCTCATTACATTAAAACACCAGAGACAAAGAACTGTGCACTTTATACAACAAATTACCTTATCATAAGCCTCTCCCGGAGCAATATCCAGAGAATAGCCCAGAAGTAAAAAGTCATCAACATCACGTGCTACAGCCAGTAAGCAATGACCTCCACTGGCTAATAATACAAGAAAAGGAAAGTCTACCCTAGATGGAGAAAATAAAAATAAAATAACTTGTATGTTGGGCAATGATAATTCTTGACTGATATCTACAAATGTACACATCTTATATTGTACATGTACACAAACACAATGTACTCATCATTAATGTGTTACTCTCATTTCCAGCTTTCCTTCAGAATTTTATATTTTAATGTATTTTTTGTATCATTACCATCATTTTTAAGAGTCCTCATTGCAGTCACAATATTTATTTATTCACACATAATAGCTGTTATTCACACAACACACATAATCCCTGTTATTCACACATCAAACATAATCCCTGTTATTCGCACATCAAACATAATCCCTGTTATTCATACATAATCCCTGTTATTCACACATCAAACATAATCCCTGTTATTCACACATAATACTTGTTATTCACACATAAAAAATAATCCCTGTTATTCACACATAATCTCTGTTATTCACACAACACACATAATACCTGTTATTCACACAACACACATAATCCCTGTTATTCACACATCAAAATTGTAACATCAAAAGATGGACAAGTCAGCCTATGGCAATTTGCACCATCAAAGCAAGAGACAGAGTGGAATGGCGCTCCATGGTAGCCAACCTTCGATGCGGAGAGGGCACTCGATGATGATGATGATGATTCCCACGTTAAACATAATTTGTTATTCACACATAATACTTGTTATTCATACATCAAACATAATCCCTGTTATTCACACATAATTCCTGTTATTCACACATAATCCCTGACATCATCAATGCCCTCTGAGATGTGGGAAGAGCACAGGACTTTGACAAACACAGATCAACGTCACTTCTTCGGATGATGGAAATGGGAGTTAAGATGGGCACAGCCAGAAATGAGAAACTTGGTGGCCGTGTAAGAAAACTTATCAACCAACATAGAACTGGAGTCGTCAGTCGCTGGACACTGAGGGAATTGCTGAGGAGGGGATCTGAGCACCTATGGACATGTTCGGAGTGCAATGATGATGACCTGCAAATAACTCAATAATCCCTGGCAATATTTGTAACTTCTTTCAATGTGTGCAAATAGCTTCTAGCACAGAGAGAACTCTCTAGTAACACCTTGACTAACTGACTATGTCCCTGACACCTGTACAACTAATTGTTTCTAAAAGATTATGTGACAAGTGGAGCTGTAATGCACCAAAACGGACCTTGAGTTTAAAGTAGGAAATTGATAGAAACTTGAAATTCAAACTAAAATATGGAAGCAGTTGCCAGTCACATTGATTTTGTTGTACTAATCTTGAAGCTCAAACATGTATCACCAGTGCAATGGTGGGCAATCCCCCATGACACATTAACAATTTAAAGAAGAGACCAAACCATCATCTTCAGACTGGGAACCGGTCATGTACCACTGGGCAAACACATCTATAAAATACAACAAAAACAAACTTCAGCATGTCCACTCTGTGAAAACCCACATGAAACAGTTGAACATAATCTTTTTGACTGTCCAAAGCTCACAGACATCAGAGCAACTCTACTTCTTCAAAGACCTGATAAGTGGAACACCTTGTATGGAACTTCAAGGGAACTCAGAAATACCTGCAGATATCATTGCATGGCACTTGGTTGAAGGGCACCAGCTCACAGGCTTCTGGATACATAACAACAACTGTAATGGTGTTCCTTGTTGCAGTTTCTTCATATTCCAAGTCCGGCTTGTTGCAGGAGCTACTGAGTTAAGTGCTCTGTGCACACCATGAGTTGTGCGTTTCATCTGTTTTGATCGTGTTTCGATATTCCGAGTGTTTACGATGAATGATGATATCGTATGAAGGAGAACAGATGTCTGTGTTCACTTTCTGTGCGGTTTTGCCTTATGTCTTTCGGCGTGTGCTGAGACTGCTATAATGGGGACTACAGCTACCTTTCTTTGTTTGGGAGATAAGATAGTAATTCGGATGATTCCACTGGCACGTGCGGTTGAGCAATTATGGATTTTAATTCGTTTGCAGTGATACCGGGGCCTTCCATAACCATAACCATAACTGTAATGGTGCAGGTTTTAACAGTGTAATGTTACCTGTCAATCATTCTAGCTGTCAGTGCATGAGCCTCCATATGGTGTATTGGTATTAATTGTTGGCTGAAATAAAGAAAGAGAACAAATCACACAAATATGAAAAAAAGCACACATTCAAAAAGAACAATGATGAAAAAGATAGTATCCCAATGGCATAGATTTAACATAGTGCTAGTGCCCATATTTTTTACCATCAGCACATTATTTGGGTAATGTGGTTGGTACTACACTAGTGCCATATTCATTTCTCAGATAGATTTAGTACCCATTTAAGGCTCAGTGTCCATTTAATCACCATTTTATCACCACAGGTGATAGATGTACAACAGATGTGCGATGCAGAATGGCTCAGTGTCCATGTAATCACCTCAGGTGATAGATGCACAACAGATGTGCGATGCAGAATGGCTCAGTGTCCATGTAATCACCTCAGGTGATAGATGTACAACAGATGTGCGATGCAGAATGGCTCAGTGTCCATGTAATCACCTCAGGTGGTAGATGTACAACAGATGTGAGATGCAGAATGGTTCAGTGTCCATGTAATCACCTCAGGTGGTAGATGTACAACAGATGTGAGATGCAGAATGGCTCAGTGTCCATGTAATCACCTCAGGTGATAGATGTACAACAGATGTGCGATGCAGAATGGCTCAGTGTCCATGTAATCACCTCAGGTGGTAGATGTACAACAGATGTGAGATGCAGAATGGTTCAGTGTCCATGTAATCACCTCAGGTGGTAGATGTACAACAGATGTGAGATGCAGAATGGCTCAGTGTCCATGTAATCACCTCAGGTGGTAGATGTACAACAGATGTGAGATGCAGAATGGCTCAGTGTCCATGTAATCACCTCAGGTGGTAGATGTACAACAGATGTGAGATGCAGAATGGCTCAGTGTCCATGTAATCACCTCAGGTGGTAGATGTACAACAGATGTGAGATGCAGAATGGCTCAGACAAAAGCAGCTTTCAAAAAAATGAGGAATATACTGTGCAATCCATTTTTGACAATAGAAACAAAAAAAAAAGATGTTAAATGTTAAATAGAACCAGTCTTAACATATGGATGTGAATCATGGACAATGGGACTAGCAGGCATGGTACTTGATGACGATTATTTTATCACACCATTATATACAACAATAAAATGCTACAAAGAAACGACCTAATGGTAATGACTTCTATTACTCAAGCTATCTCAGGTTTCACTGGCAAGGGGTTCAAGTGAATGACATGTTAAATCTGACAATATTTAGCAAAAACTCTGAAACAAAACTATCAATGCAAGCAAAAAGTTCTGAGATACACTGATAAGTAAAGAAAAAGAAATAAAGGATATTCAAAGTATTTGAGACTTGTCCAGAAAGGTGCTAGATAATCTCACAGGGTGTCCCATTGACCGGCACATTCAACTATCTTGTTCTAAACTTGTATCCTTTCTATCCCAACACTCAGAAGCTATTGACTAAGGTGACTGGGACATGTTAGAAGAATGGAAAACATATACGCAAGCAAAAATTTATATGGAGAACTTACATTTACAAGGAAAGTGACTTCTGGGCAAACCTAAACTGATAGAGAATACGAAGATGGACATCTCTGAGAAACTGCTCCAATAACCCTAGATAAAGAAAGCGTTGTAAAAATTACTGCAACACAAATTCTTTAAAATCTGTCCCTCCCTGTACCTTCCTAATTACTACTTGCAGTGAGCCCTGAGCCCGAGTGTTGGATATATTTCTATTGATGTAGGATTTTTTTTATTTATCATTTCTGTTGTTGACCTTCTGCCAAGCCATTCTCTTAAGCTGTCTAGTGTCTTCTCTCTTTGCTTACATCTACCTCTTCATCCCTCAATTTTTACAGTTGTCACAATATATTCCAGCTGTTCCCTTCTCATTACATGGCCAAGAAAATTATTATTGTTTCATCCTAATATTGGAAATTAGCTCTCTTTTTGTTTTGGCCTCTTTCAGAACATTTTTGTTACTCTTCTTAGCTGTCCATGGTATTCTTAACATTCTTCTGTAAAACCACATTTCTACAGCCTTCAGTGATTTTCTTGTCTGTTGTCCTATTGACCATGATTCACATCCATATGTTAAGACTGACTCTACATAACATTTAAGAACTCATTTTCTTGTTTCTATTGTCAAAAATGGATTGCACAGTATATTCCTCAATATTTGGAAAGCTGCTTTTGCCTGAGGGGTGAAGGCATCAAGATGCATTGAAATGTAAAGCTGGTGATAATAGTGAGCATTTTAAAAAAAAGGAAAAAGTGGTTGGGTAACAGCTTTCTGTAGATAATTATTTGATATTATGTTATTTGTATGTTATGTTATGATTATATTATGGGATATTATGTAGATTATTATGTATTAGATGAGAAACAAAAAAAAAAGTAGAACGTTTTGGTCAAGGTCTTTAGCTAGAACAACAACAACACACAACAATATATAAGGATATACACAGAAATCTAACTACATGGTGATAATATTTGGTGCTTGATATTGCTTTTGCATCTGAGGTTAACATTGATCCCATATATTTAAATTCATTTACCTGTTTTAATATTGTTCCACTTGTCGTTATTGTGCATTGCGGTCATGTCTTTTCTTTTGTTGCTACCATTACTTCTGTCTTTTTGCTATTGAAGCTGAACCCTTTATTCAAGTCATGAAATGTAAGATGTAAACTAACTACTTGTGATTTCTATATTTGTGTGTCAGTTAGAAATGTGACTCAAGTGAGAATCTTACTTTGTTATATGAGCTAGCTTCTGTGCATGGCGGAGACCAATTCTCAATGACATGATAAGGCCAGGCTTCACAGTAACTGCTATTGCATCCAAATCCTGCAATTGGCAAAGACAATTTTCTATTTTAGCGAACTGATCAAATTAAGAAATCTATCACTCTCTGACGCTGTGTAAGTATACACCTGTATGATGTCCAGTATGTGTATGTGAGCTGTAGAACAGAATGTTGGAAGTGGAGGTTTACTAATATCTGGCGTACTAATATCTGGTGTTCTAATATCTGGCGTACTAATATCTGGCGTACTAATATCTGGCGTACTAATATCTGGCGTACTAATATCTGGTGTTCTAATATCTGGCGTACTAATATCTGGTGTACTAATATCTGGCGTACTAATATCTGGCGTACTAATATCTGGCGTACTAATATCTGGCGTTCTAATATCTGGTGTACTAATATCTGGCGTACTAATATCTGGTGTTCTAATATCTGGTGTACTAATATCTGGTGTTCTAATATCTGGTGTTCTAATATCTGGTGTACTAATATCTGGTGTTCTAATATCTGGCGTACTAATATCTGGTGTACTAATATCTGGTGTACTAATATCTGGCGTACTAATATCTGGTGTACTAATATCTGGTGTTCTAATATCTGGTGTTCTAATATCTGGTGTTCTAATATCTGGTGTTCTAATATCTGGCGTACTAATATCTGGCGTACTAATATCTGGCGTTCTAATATCTGGCGTACTAATATCTGGCGTACTAATATCTGGCGTACTAATATCTGGCGTACTAATATCTGGCGTACTAATATCTGGCGTACTAATATCTGGCGTACTAATATCTGGCGTACTAATATCTGGCGTTCTAATATCTGGTGTTCTAATATCTGGCGTACTAATATCTGGTGTACTAATATCTGGTGTTCTAATATCTGGTGTTCTAATATCTGGTGTTCTAATATCTGGCGTACTAATATCTGGCGTACTAATATCTGGTGTTCTAATATCTGGCGTACTAATATCTGGTGTTCTAATATCTGGTGTTCTAATATCTGGTGTACTAATATCTGGTGTTCTAATATCTGGTGTTCTAATATCTGGTGTACTAATATCTGGTGTTCTAATATCTGGTGTTCTAATATCTGGTGTTCTAATATCTGGTGTTCTAATATCTGGTGTTCTAATATCTGGCGTTCTAATATCTGGTGTTCTAATATCTGGTGTTCTAATATCTGGTGTTCTAATATCTGGTGTACTAATATCTGGTGTACTAATATCTGGTGTTCTAATATCTGGCGTTCTAATATCTGGTGTTCTAATATCTGGTGTACTAATATCTGGTGTTCTAATATCTGGTGTTCTAATATCTGGTGTTCTAATATCTGGTGTACTAATATCTGGTGTACTAATATCTGGTGTACTAATATCTGGTGTACTAATATCTGGCGTTCTAATATCTGGTGTTCTAATATCTGGTGTACTAATATCTGGTGTTCTAATATCTGGTGTTCTAATATCTGGTGTACTAATATCTGGTGTACTAATATCTGGTGTACTAATATCTGGTGTTCTAATATCTGGCGTACTAATATCTGGTGTACTAATATCTGGCGTACTAATATCTGGTGTACTAATATCTGGTGTACTAATATCTGGCGTACTAATATCTGGTGTACTAATATCTGGCGTACTAATATCTGGTGTACTAATATCTGGTGTTCTAATATCTGGCGTACTAATATCTGGTGTACTAATATCTGGTGTACTAATATCTGGTGTTCTAATATCTGGCGTACTAATATCTGGTGTACTAATATCTGGTGTACTAATATCTGGTGTTCTAATATCTGGTGTACTAATATCTGGTGTACTAATATCTGGTGTTCTAATATCTGGTGTTCTAATATCTGGTGTACTAATATCTGGTGTACTAATATCTGGCGTACTAATATCTGGTGTACTAATATCTGGTGTACTAATATCTGGTGTTCTAATATCTGGCGTACTAATATCTGGTGTACTAATATCTGGTGTACTAATATCTGGTGTTCTAATATCTGGCGTACTAATATCTGGTGTACTAATATCTGGTGTTCTAATATCTGGTGTTCTAATATCTGGTGTACTAATATCTGGTGTTCTAATATCTGGTGTTCTAATATCTGGTGTACTAATATCTGGTGTACTAATATCTGGTGTTCTAATATCTGGTGTACTAATATCTGGTGTACTAATATCTGGTGTACTAATATCTGGTGTTCTAATATCTGGTGTTCTAATATCTGGTGTACTAATATCTGGTGTACTAATATCTGGTGTTCTAATATCTGGCGTTCTAATATCTGGTGTTCTAATATCTGGTGTTCTAATATCTGGTGTACTAATATCTGGTGTTCTAATATCTGGTGTACTAATATCTGGTGTTCTAATATCTGGTGTTCTAATATCTGGTGTTCTAATATCTGGCGTTCTAATATCTGGTGTTCTAATATCTGGTGTTCTAATATCTGGTGTACTAATATCTGGTGTTCTAATATCTGGTGTACTAATATCTGGTGTTCTAATATCTGGTGTTCTAATATCTGGTGTACTAATATCTGGTGTTCTAATATCTGGTGTACTAATATCTGGTGTACTAATATCTGGTGTTCTAATATCTGGTGTTCTAATATCTGGTGTACTAATATCTGGTGTACTAATATCTGGTGTTCTAATATCTGGCGTTCTAATATCTGGTGTTCTAATATCTGGTGTACTAATATCTGGTGTACTAATATCTGGTGTACTAATATCTGGTGTTCTAATATCTGGTGTTCTAATATCTGGTGTACTAATATCTGGTGTACTAATATCTGGTGTTCTAATATCTGGTGTTCTAATATCTGGTGTTCTAATATCTGGTGTACTAATATCTGGTGTACTAATATCTGGTGTTCTAATATCTGGCGTTCTAATATCTGGTGTTCTAATATCTGGCGTACTAATATCTGGTGTACTAATATCTGGTGTTCTAATATCTGGTGTACTAATATCTGGTGTTCTAATATCTGGTGTACTAATATCTGGCGTTCTAATATCTGGTGTTCTAATATCTGGTGTACTAATATCTGGCGTTCTAATATCTGGTGTACTAATATCTGGTGTTCTAATATCTGGTGTACTAATATCTGGTGTTCTAATATCTGGTGTACTAATATCTGGTGTTCTAATATCTGGTGTACTAATATCTGGTGTTCTAATATCTGGTGTACTAATATCTGGTGTACTAATATCTGGTGTTCTAATATCTGGTGTACTAATATCTGGCGTTCTAATATCTGGTGTACTAATATCTGGCGTACTAATATCTGGCGTACTAATATCTGGTGTACTAATATCTGGCGTTCTAATATCTGGCGTACTAATATCTGGCGTACTAATATCTGGCGTACTAATATCTGGTGTACTAATATCTGGCGTACTAATATCTGGCGTACTAATATCTGGCGTACTAATATCTGGCGTACTAATATCTGGTGTACTAATATCTGGTGTACTAATATCTGGTGTTCTAATATCTGGTGTACTAATATCTGGTGTACTAATATCTGGTGTTCTAATATCTGGTGTACTAATATCTGGTGTACTAATATCTGGCGTACTAATATCTGGCGTACTAATATCTGGCGTACTAATATCTGGCGTACTAATATCTGACGTTCTAATATCTGGTGTACTAATATCTGGTGTACTAATATCTGGTGTTCTAATATCTGGTGTTCTAATATCTGGTGTACTAATATCTGGTGTACTAATATCTGGTGTTCTAATATCTGGTGTTCTAATATCTGGTGTACTAATATCTGGAGTTCTAATATCTGGTGTACTAATATCTGGTGTACTAATATCTGGTGTTCTAATATCTGGTGTACTAATATCTGGTGTACTAATATCTGGTGTTCTAATATCTGGTGTTCTAATATCTGGTGTACTAATATCTGGTGTACTAATATCTGGTGTACTAATATCTGGTGTTCTAATATCTGGTGTTCTAATATCTGGTGTACTAATATCTGGTGTACTAATATCTGGTGTACTAATATCTGGTGTTCTAATATCTGGTGTACTAATATCTGGTGTACTAATATCTGGTGTACTAATATCTGGTGTACTAATATCTGGTGTTCTAATATCTGGTGTTCTAATATCTGGTGTACTAATATCTGGTGTACTAATATCTGGTGTTCTAATATCTGGTGTACTAATATCTGGTGTTCTAATATCTGGTGTACTAATATCTGGTGTTCTAATATCTGGTGTACTAATATCTGGTGTACTAATATCTGGTGTACTAATATCTGGTGTTCTAATATCTGGTGTTCTAATATCTGGTGTACTAATATCTGGTGTACTAATATCTGACGTTCTAATATCTGGTGTACTAATATCTGGTGTACTAATATCTGGTGTTCTAATATCTGGTGTTCTAATATCTGGTGTACTAATATCTGGTGTACTAATATCTGGTGTACTAATATCTGGTGTACTAATATCTGGTGTTCTAATATCTGGTGTACTAATATCTGGCGTACTAATATCTGGCGTACTAATATCTGGCGTATTAATATCTGGTGTACTAATATCTGGTGTTCTAATATCTGGTGTACTAATATCTGGTGTACAAATATCTGGTGTTCTAATATCTGGTGTACTAATATCTGGTGTACTAATATCTGGTGTTCTAATATCTGGTGTACTAATATCTGGTGTTCTCATATCTGGTGTACTAATATCTGGTGTTCTAATATCTGGCGTTCTAATATCTGGTGTACTAATATCTGGTGTTCTAATATCTGGTGTTCTAATATCTGGTGTACTAATATCTGGTGTACTAATATCTGGTGTACTAATATCTGGTGTTCTAATATCTGGTGTTCTAATATCTGGTGTACTAATATCTGGTGTTCTAATATCTGGTGTACTAATATCTGGTGTTCTAATATCTGGTGTTCTAATATCTGGTGTACTAATATCTGGTGTACTAATATCTGGTGTACTAATATCTGGTGTTCTAATATCTGGTGTTCTAATATCTGGTGTACTAATATCTGGTGTACTAATATCTGGTGTACTAATATCTGGTGTACTAATATCTGGTGTTCTAATATCTGGTGTACTAATATCTGGTGTACTAATATCTGGTGTACTAATATCTGGTGTACTAATATCTGGTGTTCTAATATCTGGTGTACTAATATCTGGCGTACTAATATCTGGCGTAATAATATCTGGTGTATTAATATCTGGTGTACTAATATCTGGTGTTCTAATATCTGTTGTACTAATATCTGGTGTACTAATATCTGGTGTTCTAATATCTGGTGTACTAATATCTGGTGTACTAATATCTGGTGTTCTAATATCTGGTGTACTAATATCTGGTGTACTAATATCTGGTGTTCTAATATCTGGTGTTCTAATATCTGGCGTACTAATATCTGGTGTACTAATATCTGGTGTACTAATATCTGGTGTACTAATATCTGGTGTACTAATATCTGGTGTACTAATATCTGGTGTACTAATATCTGGTGTTCTAATATCTGGTGTACTAATATCTGGTGTACTAATATCTGGTGTTCTAATATCTGGTGTACTAATATCTGGTGTTCTAATATCTGGTGTACTAATATCTGGCGTACTAATGTCTGGTGTTTGTTTAACAAACATTCAACTTTAGAACTTGATTCAGTAAATATATGACATCATTCAACTTTAGAACTTGATTCAGTAAATATATGACATCATTCAACTTTAGAACTTGATTCAGTAAATATATGACATCATTCAACTTTAGAACTTGATTCAGTAAATATATGACATCATTCAACTTTAGAACTTGATTCAGTAAATATATGACATCATTCAACTTTAGAACTTGATTCAGTAAATATATGACATCATTCAACTTTAGAACTTGATTCAGTAAATATATGACATCATTCAACTTTAGAACTTGATTCAGTAAATATATGACATCATTCAACTTTAGAACTTGATTCAGTAAATATATGACATCATTCAACTTTAGAACTTGATTCAGTAAATATATGACATCATTCAACTTTAGAACTTGATTTAGTAAATATATGACATCATTCAACTTTAGAACTTGATTCAGTAAATATATGACATCATTCAACTTTAGAACTTGATTCAGTAAATATATGACATCATTCAACTTTAGAACTTGATTCAGTAAATATATGACATCATTCAACTTTAGAACTTGATTCAGTAAATATATGACATCATTCAACTTTAGAACTTGATTCAGTAAATATATCACATTCAACTTTTAAAATTCTATATTTGCTCAATGATTGTTCCTCAATACCACACAACCTTTAAATGGGGCTGATTAAAAAAAAAAAACTATCTTTACAACATCTTCCCATTACTGGGGTCTGCTGGGGGAATTGTAGGACAGGAGTTGAGTGACCATAATAATTTTACTGTTGAAAAATGTGTCCTTATATTAGTTTATTGTGATAACTTTTGCCACAAAGTGTTTGTTTTAACTGGAAGACAAGCTATCAATGCATGAAATTTGCCACAAAGTGTTTTGCTGAACTCCTACCTGTAGTTGCATGTTTGCACAGTCCAAAGTCCTCTGTACAACAGACTCCACATTCTGTGCATGCAACTCTTTTGCAACATTTGGGATGATTCCACCTGCTCTAGAAAAAGATCACATTGCAGAGATCATGGCAAAAAGAAATAGGACTGGTTTTACTCTATGCAGAAAGCAGTCAATATGTTCTCACATAGAAAAGCTAATGATTAGTAGAACCAACATCATTGTAGTTTGATATGACAAAGAACATGAATGGTGATAACTCTGATAGCTGACTGATTGAACACACTTTGTTAGCTGACTGATTGAACACACTTTGTTAGCTGACTGATTGAACACACTTTGTTAGCTGACTGATTGAACACACTCTGTGTCTAACATCTCAACCTTTCTGATATGTTCAGTGGTTACAATTCCTTCAAAAATCTTATTATGTTCAGTGTTTAACTCTTTCCGTATGTTTTGCCGCACTGTGCGCCACACCGATTTCGACAAAGTACGTTTCGCCACATAGTGCGCCACGCTTAACTTTATTAGTGTGAATGCCATCAAACCATACTCATTTTACATGTCTTGTATCATCTTGATATTGGTGAAATCTAATACCTTGTTCAATTATCTAAACATTCATATATAATATGTTATATGTTAGATAAATATAAATATGTAGATTGATTCTTAAAACCATGAATAATTTTGTCTCTAAAATCTCTTCCATTGCGTCGATAAAAAGCTTCCGTATGGAAAGAGTTAAACATTCCTTCAACAATCTTATTATGTTCATTATTCCAACATTCCTACAAATGCTGGCTGATCTAAGAAGTCTCCACTGTCCATGTTTAATGTTCTTCCTCACAATACTTTTATAGCTAGCTCCTGTCATCTTTTTATCTGTTCTGGATTCCTATATGTTCTGAACACAGGAAAACCACATATGCCCGAATGAAAGAAGCTGTAATCTATGCCACATAAGTGTGAAAGCATAAATTTTCATGAGGAACTTTGTCACAGAAAGCTAGGACTGGGTCAGACCAGCAAACAAGAGGCATGACTATGTTGGCCAATTTTGGAAGGTGCACACCTTTACAGACATAGCATGGGTAGACCTCTCATGTCTGTTGTTTTTTCTTCAACAAAGTGAGGTGTCCTTCTTCATGCCTTCCTTTTAAATTACTCAACACTTTTTGTAAACTTTTTCTGCCACATTCCACTGTTCATTCCATGCTTCCTTCTTGGCAGTATTTTCAGTTAACTTTCTCCAGTGTTGAACCATTCATTTCATCTGATAATAAACTCTACTGTAATGACCTGGCCAATCATATTCTCTGATAATAAACTCTACTGTAATGACCTGGCCAATCATATTCTCTGATAATAAACTCTACTGTAATGACCTGGCCAATCATATTCTCTGATAATAAACTCTACTGTAATGACCTGGCCAATCATATACTCTGATAATAAATTCTACTATAGTAACCTGGCCAATCATATTCTCTGATAATAAACTCTACTATAGTAACCTGCCCAATCATATACTCTGATAATAAACTCTACTATAGTAACCTGGCCAATCATATTCTCTGATAGGACTTCCGTTTCAAAATGGTGGAACGCTTCACGTTCTCTCGATCGCTGCAGAAAATACATCTGGGGTGTGCTTAATTTCGGCTCACTGATGCAATTTTCTGTGTTGAAATCAAAATGATGTTCTACTTAGCAAATCTGCGCCGACGAAGTGAACAAATCTGCACCGCTGAGTACATACAGCTATCTTTCTTTTTGACAAGTCAAGTATTGTAAAAGCGACCTTCACCGTCTAGTGTTGACATTTGGTTTACGTCACATTGAGTGCTGTTCAATGGCCGATGTTTGAATTGTTTGACGCAAGTTATTTACATGCTGAAATGCATTAATGGATTGCTCTGTCAAGTCGACCGAAGATTTTTCTCTTTGGGGAATTTGCACCGTGTTTCGTTCGTTGTGCGCTAACCGCAGGGTTTGTTGTTTGATGTGTGACGGGGATAATTCGACGACTAACTTGTGTGTTTATATGGTCGGTTGGAGTCAAGAACGACATCCTAACATCATCAAGTGCTATACATTTTTTGTTCTCAATATGACAATCATCATTTTCGGGAGGACGTGAACTTCCGGTATATGGTGGATAGGTGGCAGGAACCATTGAAGGCTATGTCTGAAAAGTGATTCTTGTTGCAGTTTCCTCATATTCCAAGTCCGGCTTGTAGCAGGAGCTACTGAGTTAAGTGCTCTGTGCACACCGTGAGCTATGTATCTCATCCATTTTGATCACGTTTCGATATTCCGATTGTTTACGATGAATGATGATATCGCATGACAGGGAACAGTTGGCTGTGTTCACTTTCTGCGCGGTTTCACCTTATGTCTTTTGGCATGTGCTGAGACTGCTACGATGTGGACTACAGTTACCTTTCTTTGTTTGAGAGATGAATTAGTAATTCGGATGATTCCACTGGCATGGGCGGTTGAGCAATTATGGATTTTAATTTGTTTGCAGTGATACCGAGGCCTTCCATAACCAATAACAATAACCAATTCTCTGATAATAAACTCTACTATAGTAACCTGGCCAATCATATTCTCTGATAATAAACTCTACTGTAATAACCTGGCCAATCATATTCTCTGATAATAAACTCTACTATAGTAACCTGGCCAATCATATTCTCTGATAATAAACTCTACTATAGTAACCTGGCCAATCATATTCTCTGATAATAAACTCTACGATAGTAACCTGGCCAATCATATTCTCTGATAATAAACTCTACTGTAGTAACCTGCCCAATCATATTCTCTGATAATAAACTCTACGATAGTAACCTGGCCAATCATATTCTCTGATAATAAACTCTACTATAGTAACCTGGCCAATCATATTCTCTGATAATAAACTCTACTATAGTAACCTGGCCAATCATATTCTCTGATAATAAACTCTACTATAGTAACCTGGCCAATCATATTCTCTGATAATAAATTCTATGATAGTAACCTGGCCAATCATATTCTCTGATAATAAACTCTACTGTAGTGATCTGGCAATCATATTCTCTGATAATAAACTCTACTATAGTAACCTGGCCAATCATATTCTCTGATAATAAACTCTACTGTAGTGATCTGGCAATCATATTCTCTGATAATAAACTCTACTATAGTAACCTGGCCAATCATATTCTCTGATAATAAACTCTACTGTAGTGATCTGGCAATCATATTCTCTGATAATAAACTCTACTATAGTAACCTGGCCAATCATATTCTCTGATAATAAACTCTACTATAGTAACCTGGCCAATCATATTCTCTGATAATAAACTCTACTATAGTAACCTGGCCAATCATATTCTCTGATAATAAACTCTACTGTAGTGATCTGGTCAATCATATTCTCTGATAATAAACTCTACTATAGTAACCTGGCCAATCATATTCTCTGATAATAAACTCTACGATAGTAACCTGGCCAATCATATTCTCTGATAATAAACTCTACGATAGTAACCTGGCCAATCATATTCTCTGATAATAAACTCTACTATAGTAACCTGGCCAATCATATTCTCTGATAATAAACTCTACTATAGTAACCTGGCCAATCATATTCTCTGATAATAAACTCTACGATAGTAACCTGGCCAATCATATTCTCTGATAATAAACTCTACGATAGTAACCTGGCCAATCATATTCTCTGATAATAAACTCTACTATAGTAACCTGGCCAATCATATTCTCTGATAATAAACTCTACTATAGTAACCTGGCCAATCATATTCTCTGATAATAAACTCTACGATAGTAACCTGGCCAATCATATTCTCTGATAATAAACTCTACTATAGTAACCTGGCCAATCATATTCTCTGATAATAAACTCTACGATAGTAACCTGGCCAATCATATTCTCTGATAATAAACTCTACGATAGTAACCTGGCCAATCATATTCTCTGATAATAAACTCTACGATAGTAACCTGGCCAATCATATTCTCTGATAATAAACTCTACGATAGTAACCTGGCCAATCATATTCTCTGATAATAAACTCTACGATAGTAACCTGGCCAATCATATTCTCTGATAATAAACTCTACTATAGTAACCTGGCCAATCATATTCTCTGATAATAAACTCTACTATAGTAACCTGGCCAATCATATTCTCTGATAATAAACTCTACTATAGTAACCTGGCCAATCATATTCTCTGATAATAAACTCTACTATAGTAACCTGGCCAATCATATTCTCTGATAATAAACTCTACTATAGTAACCTGGCCAATCATATTCTCTGATAATAAACTCTACTATAGTAACCTGGCCAATCATATTCTCTGATAATAAACTCTACTATAGTAACCTGGCCAATCATATTCTCTGATAATAAACTCTACTGTAGTGATCTGGCAATCATATTCTCTGATAATAAACTCTACTATAGTAACCTGGCCAATCATATTCTCTGATAATAAACTCTACTATAGTAACCTGGCCAATCATATTCTCTGATAATAAATTCTGTCTGGTGTTCATGACTACTAAAGGAACTGATGTCCTCTTTGCTGTCCGTTCTTAAAAGAATGTTAAGTAGGTGCAGATGTGTTGTAATGAGGTTTAGAGTAGAACTGTGATGTCAGCACCTTTCGGCCCAACACATCCGACTTCAGCATGGCATTTGTGTATATTGGGTTGCTTTCCCATTTCGATCCCTGCTTGCTTGATTAGACTACACTGGTTAGTTTGTTGCTAGAGGCACTGCAAAGAAGTACTGTAGGTTCTGGTTCACTGATCCTAGTGCAAGCTATCAGCTATGATTTGCTGACAGGTATAATATGTACTGTAGATACAGTAATGCATGAAGAACACGCTAGGTTTAGAAAAAGGATAAGCTGCCTTGACCACATTTTCACTCTACGACTTATATTGGAGGAACACATTGAGAAGCAAAAACCTTTTGTACTTAACTTCATCGATTTCAAAAAAGCATTTGACAGTATTCATAGAGATTCTATTGTGGAAAATTCTGAAGCAATATGGCTTGCCATAAAAAAATCATAAATATTATTAAAGATGTGTATGATGATTACACATGTGCAGTTCGAACAGAGGAAGAACTGAGCGAATGTTTCCCAATAGAAACTGGGGTTAAACAAGGATGTATTTTATCGCCCTTGTTATTTGGAGTTGTTATGGACTTCATAATGAAAAAAATGCTGCACCGGTAATAAAGGCATCGAATGGATTCAAGGAGACCATTTGGAGGACCTCAACTTTGCAGATGACATAGTCCTCATCAGCAGTCAGATAAAAACGATGCAGGAAAACACAAATGAACTATCATCAATAGCCAGCAAAATTGGGCTTGAGATCAATCATGAAAAGACTAAAGTCATGAAAAGCTTAATTCCAACAGACGACAAAATATACATGGAAAACAAACCAGTAGAAGAGATCGATCACTTTATCTATCTTGGAAGTCACATTGATCGAGAAGGGATACAAGCAAAGAAATTAGAATCAGAATAGCTAAAGCAGCAATGTCTTTCAGAAGCCTTGAAGAGTTGTGGAAATTAAAACTCATCAGCACAAACACAAAACTTAAGACTATTCAAATCAAATGTACTATCAACCCTTACGTATGCGTGTGAAAGCTGGAAAACAACAAGAGATATAGAAACAAAGTTGAACGCATTCGAAAATAAATGTCTAAGGAAAATACTTGGTATAGCGTGGAACGAATTCAAAACAAATGAGGAAATTAGAGAAATCGCCAATCAACCACTAATATCTTCAGTAATAAAGAAAAGATGATGGTCATATGTTGGACATGTGATGAGAAGATATAATAACCGAATAGCAAAGCAAGCCCTCATGTGGGAAACAACAGGTAAGAGAAAAAGAGGAAGACCCTGAGAGACACTGAGAAGAACATTGCTGAGAGAGACAAATGCAGCAGGAATTAGCTCCCTCAATGAGATAGAGTTGCTTGCACAGAACAGAGACAAATGGCGAGATTTGATAAAATATCTTTAAAAGAATTGAAAACTGCTAGAACAAAAATTCAGATAAGAGAAGGTGTATCTTGGTCTACGCCCTATGGGCCGGCCACGGCTCGAAAGGTCAATAGATAGATAGATAATATGTACTGTAGACATTCACAAATTTTAAATTATGTGTTTTGTCTCTAACAAATAACAGACACTTCCACTTTAAGCACATAATTTCCTTATTTGTGGACATAAAAGCATTTTTTTAAAAAAAATGTATTTTGAAGAACTTTGGATTATTTTGTGTAAATTCCAGAAATACACTTCTAACCATGAGAAAAAATAAAGTAGGTGATACACACAATTTTGAATTGAAAGTTATCTACCTTTGAATATTTTATATTATTTATACTATATTTGTCCCTTCACATACCATCAGCATATTTTTATTTTCATTTTCTGTGACCATTTTCCTTTGTGGTGATGCATAAAATATAAAAAGAGGAAGACCCAGGGAGACACTGAGAAGAACATTGATGAGAGAGGCAAGAGCAGCAGGAGTCGGCTCCCTCAATGAGATAGAACTGTTTGCACAGAACAGAGACAGATGGCGAGATTTGATAAAATATCTTTAAAAGAAAACTGCTAGAACAAAAAATTCATATAGGAGAAGGTGTATCTTGGTCTACGCCCTATGGGCCGGTTACGGCTCGAAAGGTCAATAGATAGATAGATAAAATATACCACATTTATTTATTTTATTGTGTGAAACTATAACATGAAAAAGGCACTTGATGGCACTTTTAGAAACTGAAAATGAATCTGGTCCAAACCTGATAAACAAAAATCAAGCCTGGAAAAGATATGTGACACCTCCAACTACATGGTGACACATGTTATAAAATAAATATTGTAATAATAGAACACATGTGCCTTGGTGGATTGCTGGTGTAAGTGATTAGTTAAAGAGAAACTAAACAATAAAAAAAAAACTACAACTGATGATTACTGTATAGAGCCAATTCTGACCTTTAGAAGTGAATAATGGACACGAGACAAACAAATGAATAGACAATTAAAGACCACAGAGATGGAACTTCTCAGAAGAATGTTGAGAGTTCCCTAGACAGCTAAAAAGACCATCATGTAAATTCTCAATGAAGCCAACACAGAAAGGGAGCTCCTAAGAAACATCAGAAAAAAAAACAATCAACATTTTTGGGCACATCATGAGAAGAGGAAAGTTGGAATACTTGGTTCATCATCATCAAGTACCGTGCCTACTGGCATAGGTGATCATGTCTCTCCACAATTTTCGATCTCGGTAGCTATTTATCCTTTCTGTTGTTGACCTTCTGCTAAGCCATTCTCTTAAGCTGTCTGTTATTTTTTCTCTTTGCTTCCCTCTATCTCTTCGTCCCTCAATTTTTCCAGTTGTTACAATATATTCCAGTTGTTCTCTTCTCATTACATGGCCAAAAAATGATGATTGTCTCTTCCTAATATTGGAAATGAATTCTCTTTTTGCTTTGACCTCTTTCAGAATGTTTTCATTACTCTTTTTAGCTGTCCATGGTACTCTCAACATTCTTCTGTAAAACCACATTTCTACAGACTCCAGTGATTTTCTTGTCTGTTGTCCTATTGTCCATGATTCGCATCCATATGTTAAGACTGGCTCTACATAACATTTAAGAACTCTTTTTCTTGTTTCTATTGTCAAAAATGGATTGCATAGTATCTTCCTCATTTTTTGGAAAACTGCTTTTGCCTGAGCCATTCTGCATCTCACCTCTTTTGTACATCTTCCGTCTGAGGTTAACAAAGTTCCCAAATATTTAAATTCATTTACCTGTTTTAATATTGTTCCACTTGTCTTTATTTTGCACTGAGGTGATGTCTTTTTCTTTGTTGTTACCATTACCTCTGTCTTTTTGCTATTAAGGCTGAGTCCTTTATTTTTGCTTTCCTTCACTATAATGTCCAACATTTCTTGTAACTCATTTTCACTCTTAGCGATTAAGACTGTATCATCAGCATACCTTAGATTATTTATATTATGACCTCCAATTGTTATTCCAGGCATGTCCCTTATGGATCTTAAAATAATCTCACTATAAATATTAAACAAATCTGGTGACTGCACACAACCCTGTCTAACACCCTGTTTTATTTGTTGAAACATTCCCAATTGGTTTCCAGTTCTTATGGTCACTGTTAGTTGCCAGTACATATTCTTTATTATTCTTAGATCTTTGCTGTCTACGTTTATGCTTTCTAAAATTTTGATTATTTCTTAGTGCTTTACTTTATCAAATGCCTTGGTGTAATCTATGAAACCTAGGTATAGATCTGTTTTCACCTCTATGGCTCTTTCTACTAAAGATCTTATGATATAAATGGCATTGCTTGTTCCTTTATCTCTAACAGCGATTCATGATTGTACAAAGAAATTACGATGGTGGTTTTCTGTTGCATTTCGTCAATTTGTTTACGGTTGGCTCTGCTAGCCTTTGACTAAAAAGTCTCACCCACAAGGCAGTGGGGTTGTTTTATTTCGGGGTACCCTCCCTTAGCCTTTACTTTACCGAGCTTACCTGCAAGGCAGCAGGGCAGCCACAGGTTGTACTGTTTACTGCATACAGTAGCAGGTAAAATTAAATACTTGGTTACAACAGGTATAATACAGGGATATAGAGAGATCATGGATGACAAAGTGAGAAGACAATGGTTAACTTGGTGTCATGGCACAGAAAAGTCAACAACAGAATTGATATGATGTACTGTGGGTAGAGAATTGAACAACAGAATTGATATGATGTACTGTGGGTAGAGAATTGTGGAAGGATATGATCATCTATGCTAACTGGGATGACACGTGATGATTACTATTCTATGATAATGGCACTCAAAGTGGGCAACTGTGGACAATGAACTAAAGCTCATGATATTCAAGTATGAATGAAATAAATTACATGTTATGTACTGTTGTCTGTGAATGCAGTGCTTCTCCAATGATATTTCCATGTTCATCAACAATTGCTGCTCCTGTGTCATCACAGCTTGTTTCAATGCCCAAAACCAATTTAGCAGATTTTGATTGTGCCTTGGCAGATAGTGAAAATGTAGCCGGGATATTTAAGTTCTGACCACATCTAGCACAGTGCTGTCCAATACCAAACCTCCTCTCTTTAAATGCATGATGATTTATCATTAATAATTGTGTGTAGGCTCGTATAATTACATAATTTTGTTCTTGGGATGATGTCCATCTTGTAACCGAATTTGTTAAAATGATGTTCCGTAATTTATCTCTCACCAAGAAATTGTTAAAAATAATTCGCAAAAGAGACATGATTCCAGTGAAATGTGTCGTACTAGACACTAGTTAACGAAATTCAAAGATGAAATGTGTCGTACTAGACACCAGTTAATGAAATTCAAAATGAAATGTCACTCAACTACTGTGACTCAAATTGTTTATCAAACTGTACACTCTACTACTAGGCCGCAAGGCAAGCAACGGTCAGTCCAGCACAAATAAAAGCTTCTAGCTAAGTCACAGTCACAGTTAGTATATTAAGTATAAGAAGAAGTCCAAGTTAGGGTTAATGAAGACGAAAAGTAACCGTTCCCCAGTTCCATTCAGTTAATCTCATGAGTAGTAAAGTTGACTCAACTATTGATTGTTTATTATTTATTCGGTCAGTTGAGCAGCCTCAGCCTCAAGTCTGCGCTGAGTCAGTATCCTGAGCTTTTTTAGCAGCAGATTGAGAGTGTTGAAATAATAAATTTAATTTATTTTATACTATTTAACTAGTCAAGACTTATCAAGTAGCCCTATACCTATAATATAATGATCACATATCCACTGAGATATGATCTGAGATGAATTGAATCTGATGTCTGATACTAGTGATACTGATATAATATATTTTATTTATATTAATAATAATGTCTATCTATATGATCAGATATATGTTAATCAGTTAATGAATGAAATGTTAAAGTAAAATGTAATTTATAAAGTTTATTTAAAGTAGTTAAGTGTATATGAATTGTAGTCGACGAAAAACTCAAGACAATCCGAGATCAGGTTCTATAACAGAGCAACTATCTTAGGTGACCGCACAAATATAAACTATTCTATAAATTTATGATGACGAGTTGATCTTCAAGGACTATCATCATAAAGTTGTGCCTGATTAGGGCGCAGCCATTTTGTCATGGGAGTGAACTCTATAGTCAGAGTCAGGGGTTGGGTATAAACAAAACATTTCAGAACAATTACAGATATTTAAGATCTATGTTGTGGTTATGGAAGGCCCCGGTATCATTGCAAATGAATTAAAATCCATAATTGCTCAACCGACCGTGCCAGTGGAATCATCCGAATCAACATCTCCTCTCATTGAAGGATCCAAACAAGGAAAGGTAGCTGCAGTCCTCATCTTAGCAGTCCCACCATACGCCAAAAGACAAAAGATGAAACATTTGACTTTGCTCTGTTTTGCTTAGCAGCTACTCTCGAATTTGACAATTTAAAAAAGTAGAAGAAAAAAGTGGTATGATGACAGCTTTACGTGGTAATTAACAAAACAAAAGTCTACGTTTCGGCCAAATAGGCCTTCAGCTGGAACAACAAACACCACAATATATATATATATAAGGATATGTAAACAAATCTAACTACATGGCGATAATATGCTAGATACTCGAGAAAAAAAAAAAAAAAGATCACTTCCCTGTGTCCAGAGCGTGGTCAGCTTCTGAATGAACTAAAAGTAGGCGAGATGACCAACTATATATCTCACTGACCAGGCAATCAGGTGGAAGGACGGAAGGGTTTGAATTTGACTGTTCAATTTGACTCTCGAATTTGATTGTTTACGTATTTGAATGGTAGATCCAGCAGAATGAAAAGGACATCTTTTTATGTTTATCTATCTATCTATCTATCTATCTATCTATCTATCTATCTATCTATCTATCTATCTATCTATCTATCTATCTATCTGTCTATCTATCTATCTATCTATTGACCTTTCGAGCCGTAGCCTGCCCATATGGCATAGACCCAGATACTCTTTCTCTTATCTAAAGTTTTATTCTAGCAGTTTTCAATCCTTCTAAAGATATTTTATCAAATCTCGCCATTTGTCTCTGTTCTGTGCAAGCAACTCTATTTAATTGAGGGAGCCGATTCCTGCTGCTCATGCCTCTCTCATCAATGTTCTTCTCAGTGTCTCTCTGGGTTGGCCTCTTTTCCTCTTACCTGTTGTTTCCCACATGAGGACTAGCTTTGTTGTTCGGTTATTATCTCTCCTCATCACATGACCAACTTATGACCATCGTCTTTTCTTGATTACTAAAGATATTAGTGGTTGATTGGCGATTTCTCTAATTTCCTCGTTTGTTTTGAATTCATTCCACGCTATACCAAGTATTTTCCTTAGACATTTATTTACTTTATATTCTGTCTTCTATATTCTAAGTGAACAATGAGTCATACAAGGTTGTGTTCTGTCGCCGTATTTATTCTCACTCTACAGCGAAAATATGAAATCAATGGTAGATGAACACAATCAAAATTTGTACATCCCTTTCATCGACCAAGCAAAAGCATCTGACCGAGTAAACAGAGAACAGCTAGGGAAGGAAAAGGAGAGGTGGGATATTAACAACATATAGAGTAAGCCAACATCTAACCAACCTAATTAAAAGTCTCTACATTAACAGCAGCTGCAGTCAGAACAACAGTAGGCTGCACAGACCACTTCAAAGTTAGATCTGGTGTAAGACAGGAGTGCGTACTATCCCCCCTACTATTTATTACATACATGGACTACATAAGCCAACTAATCGGAGTCAGAGAAGATTAGCGAGCTTCAATTTGCAGACGATCGGGCAATCATATATGGAAATATAGAAGACCTACAAGAACACTTAAATAGACTCAACACCACAGGCACTCAGTATCACATGAAAATCAACAAAATAAAAGTCACGAATATCACAAAAGAGAAGCAGAAACGACAATTTACAAGCAGCAGAAATAGACTCAAGATACAACAAAACTTGTCAAATCATCGGACAGCTATCACCACTATTGTCCAACAAGGAAATAACTCTAGAGGCAAAATGGGCACTATACAATACAATCTTCATCCCAACGTTGTGCTACCAATGCTAGACCTGGACCCTAGATGCAAGAACAATAAGAAAAATAACCTCTACTGAGATTAAATGTGTTAGACGAATGACAGGAAACAGCCTGAGAGATAAGATAAGAAATGAAGAACTGAGAAAAAAAACTAGGACTCATTTGCGCCATATAATACTAAAAATGGTTGGGCTTCTTGATAAAACAGAAAGCTCAAAAGAGCATTCAATAAACGTTACAAAAACACCAGACCCAAGGGCCAATTCCGAAAAAAAGATGGATTGATGGAATATTAAAAACACTAGGAAACATAACAGCAGCAGAGGCCAACAAAAAAGCAAAAGACCGCAAATTATATCTCCCCTTGACATTGAAAGATAAATGACGAAGGAACGAATAAGAATGGTATAGGCCCTATATACACGCACGGAGAGATAGATAGATAGATAGATAGATAGAGAGAGAGAGATAGAGAGAGAGAGAGATGCATTAAAGTCAGAAATCAAAACATAAACAACCTGCGGAATGCGGATAACACAATCATAATTAAGAACATTATTATAGGCTGTAAATCATGCTGATGCGCATCTTTCTTATATACATTTTTCTATTGGCTTGAGAAACATTTATTGTGGAGTGAGATTTACTGAGGCAGAGGAGTTTAAATGAAACAATGATCGGGATATAATATAAAGTAGGCGAGACTGCACAGACAATTCCCAACAACAGGTAAGAGATAAAAAGCCAACCCAGAGAGACACAGAGAAGAACATTGATCAGAGAGGCATGATTAGCAGGAATCGACCTTGCTACCAGCTTTACCGCAGTATTGCAATTATTTGCCTGTTCCTCCTCCCTCAGTGAGATAGAGTTGCTTGCACAGAACAGAGACAAATGGCGAGATTTGATAAAATATCTTTAGAAGGATTGAAAACTGCTAGAATAAAACTTTAGATAAGAGAAAGAGTATCTGGGTCTATGCCATATGGCCGGCTACGGCTCGATAGATAGAAGAATAATGGTTAGTCACATATTCTTATTCTTTACTGTCCGTGGCAGTTGTTAGATCAACCCAGACACTAGCTCATTTACATGAGAAATTACAAAACACTCTCCGGTGAAGAGAAACCCCCACCTCCTGACTCCTGATAGTGTCCGGACCATGTCAACTTCAGGAGGGACACGGAGCACAAGAAGTAGATTAGTTTATTCAAACTTGGTATTTGAATGAAACATATACAAATCTAAAGCACAAATAACATGGCAGCCCCGAAGCATCGCAAGACCGGTGATTGGCAAAATGTCATGGACAGAGTTCATACAAGTTTGTCAAACGGGACCATCAACAAATTGTTTGTTGAAGATGATTACTTTGTTTTAGAGCTCGTTAAGGTAAATTCTGAAGATCGGCAATCAACAGTTGTAAAGCCAATACATATTATTAAACTGAAACACACCCTAAAATCAGTTTATTACACAACACAACTTAATTATTATATTTCACATTGTGAGGGTAAGCGAGGCACTTTTTTTAACTTTATATAATCTATACAATATTATACATTCATTATTAGATTAGTTAGTTAAGTTAGCAGATTTCATCACCAGATATATATTCTTTCTAATCTTTCATACATTTTAGAAAAGGATTCAATAGATACAGTAATGCGTAAAGAACTGGCTGGGTTTAGAAAAGGAAGAAGTTGCCTTGACCACATTTTTACTGTACAACTTCTTATATTGGAGGAACACACTGAGAAGCAAAAACTTTTGTACTTAACTTCATCGATTTCAAAAATTCATCGATTTCAAAAAAGCATTTGACAGTATTCATAGAGATTCTTTGTGGAAAATTCTGAAGCAATATGGCTTACCATAAAAAAATCATAAATATTATCAAAGACATGTAATGTATGATGGCTACACATGTGCAGTTCATACAGAGGAAGGACTGAGCGAATGTTTTCCAGTAGAAACTGGGGTTAAACAAGGATGTATTTTATCGCCATTGTTATTTGGAATTGTTGTGGACTTCATAATGAAGAAATGCTGCACTGGTAACAAAGGCATCGAATGGATACAAGGAGATTATTTGGAGGACCTCGACTTTGCTGATGACATAGTCCTCATCAGCAGTCAGATGAAAACAATGCAGGAAACTCCAAATGAACTATCATGAATAGCCAGCAAAATTGGGCTTGAGATCAATCATGAAAAGACTAAAGTCATGAAAAGTTTAATTCCAACAGATGACAGAATATACATGGAAAACAAACCAGCGGAAGAGATTGATCTCTTTATCCGTCTTGGAAGTCGTATTGATCGGGAGGAGGATACAAGTAAGGAAACTAGAATCAGACTGGCTAAAGCAACAATGTCTTTCAGAAGCCTTGAAAAGTTGTGGAAATCAAAACTAATCAGCACAAACACAAAACTTAGACTATTCAAATCAAACGTACTATCAACCCTTACATATGCGTGTGAAAGCTGGAAAACAACAAGAGACAGAAACAAAGTTGAACGCATTCGAAAATAAATGTCTAAGGAAAATACTTGGTATAGCGTGGAACGAATTCAAAACAAATGAGGAAATTAGAGAAATGGCCAATCAACCACTAATATCTTCAGTAATAAAGAAACGATGGTCATATGTTGGACATGTGATGAGGAAAGATAATAACCGAATAACAAAGCAAGCCCTCATGTGGGAAACAACAGGTAAGAGGAAAAGAGGCCGACCCAGAGAGACACTGAGAAGAACATTGATCAGAGAGGCAAAAGTAGTAGGAGTCGGCTCCCTCAATGATATAGAGTTGTTTGCACAGAACAGATACAAATGGCGAGATTTGATAAAAGGATTGACATCTGCTAGAATAAAACTTTAGATAAGAGAAAGAATCTCTAGGTCTATGCCTATGGGCAGGCTGCGGCTTAAAAGGTCAGTAAATAGATATATTGAATGTTGCCACTTTATGTTTATCTATCTTAATATTCTGTGATTTCTCTGAGCATAGAAGCACTTATCCCTTACTGACCTGCTAAGTCACTAAGTCAGTCATAAGTCAAGCGTTAACTTAAAAACACACATTGGGGGGTTTAGCCCGGCTGATGTTTCCCCCACATGTTTGATCACTAAGGTCTCACATGCAATCCTCTACGGTCTAACTATAAATGTTTAGCTGTTTACATTTAAAAAGTACTTATCTGATCTTATCCTCCACCTTGAATAGAAAACTTTACACAACTTTTTAAAAATATATATATCCATTGGAAACACTTTTTCAATCGCTTTAATCACATAATCTACACTCCAAAATTAAAACAACCACCATCTTGGCCAACTGACCAGAAGTATTACAATATCATTGATGAAAATTAAATGAGAGTTGGGGATAGTACTCTGCCTTGTGGGACACTGTTTGATTTTTGGCTTTCTCACTTAGTTGTCCATGTACTTGTACTCTGGTCGTTCTGTCTTGTAGGTATTGAGATATCCAATTTAATAAATGGCCTTGGATGCCAAGTCTGAGAAGCTTGTTCTTTAATCCTTCTCTCCATACCCTATGAAAAGCCTTCTCCATGTTAACCCACACTGTCAGTGTGTGTTTCTTTTCTTGTAGGGCATCCTCTATTTCCTGTGCGATGTAGGTAATCAGGTCTTCATTTGATTTGTGTTGCCGAAAACCACTTTGTTGTGATATGATTTGTTGTTTTGTCTCTAGATGCCACATGAGTCTTCTGTTGACCAGCCTTCCTATGAGTTGCTCAGGCAGCTCGGTAGGCTAATTGGTCTGTAGCTTCTTTGGTCCTATGGGTCTTTTCCATGTTTGAGGATGGGCACCATAATGGCTTCTTTCTAGGTTACTGGCATTTATCCTCTCTTCCAGCTGGCATTTATTATCCTTAGGAGCTGGCCCTTGGCTTTCTGTCCCAGTTTTATGAGCATTTCGTTGGTGATTCCATCTTTTCCAAGGGAACTCTTGAGTTTCAATCCTTTGAGTGCAACATCTAGTTCTGTTGGTGAAAATATGGTCATCTGGTGTTAAAGGCATGTGTTTTGCATCTCAGTTTTCCTTTCTTGCAGCTTTCTGTTGGTCTTTTGGAATGTTTATCATACTTATGTTTTTGTAAATTCCTATCAGTATGTTTGCTGCCCTTTTGCCTGTTTGGATGTTCTGATTGTGTTCCAATGTAGGTCGGCTTTTGCTTTCATTGCTCAGAGCTTTCGTAAGTTTGCACAGTTTGTGTCCATTTTTATCTAGATTGAGGTTCTCTGTTTTGTCTTTCCAACTCTGTCTTGTTGATATCTTGATCTCTCTTCTGTATTTGGCTGAGGTTGCTTTATAGTCTATGTTGTTCTCGGTGCTTTGTGATGCTTCAGCTAGTTCTCTAGCAGAGTCCAGTTCCTCTTCTAGTCTGTGTATTTCCTTGCTCCAGTATGGCTTGTAGTTTCTTCTTGCTCCTCTAGGAATTGATTCTTTAGCAGCTGTCAGGATTGCCATTGTTAACTCCTCTATCGTATTATTGACTTTCTTTCGATGGGTGTTGATAGGCGCAGTGTAGGCATCTGTAAGCTTGGCAAACTTTTCCCAGTCTGCTCTCTTATAGTTCCAGCAGGGAAGTGGTATTTGCATCTCCTGTTTATGAGCAAGATCCACTGAAAGTTTAACTGGTCTGTGGTCACTGTCACCAAGTTAGTTCTGTATTATTCTGGCTATTTTGTTGGATATGTCTCCTGTTGCGAATGCTAGGTCGGGAGTTGATGTTGTTTTCCATCTTCTTGAGTAGACGGTTGGGGGGTCCTCTCTAGAGTTTATGAGGAATAGGTTGTTGTCTATTTCACATTCTTCTGATTCTTCACCTTGAGCATTGGTTTCCTGATATCCCCATCTTTCAGAGTGGATGTTAAAGTACATTGGTTTCCTTGTATCCCCATCTTTCAGAGTGGATGTTAAAGTACATTGGTTTCCTTGTATCCCCATCTTTCAGAGTGGATGTTAAAGTACATTGGTTTCCTTGTATCCCCATCTTTCAGAGTGGATGTTAAAGTACATTGGTTTCCTTATATCTGCATCTTTCAGAGTGGATGTTAAAGTACATTGGTTTCCTTATATCTGCATCTTTCAGAGTGGATGTTAAAGTCTCCTACCACCAGACATTGTGATAGTGTTATTTCCATTGACTCCAGCTTCAGCAATTTGTCATTAGGACAGTATATATTAAATATCCTTGTGCAAGTGGAGTTGATGTATAGGTCTGTGCCAATGATCTCTGCCTCTCTGTTTGTGACTACTTCTATCAGTTTTGCTGGGATGGTATTTTTAATAAGTATAAGGATTCCACCCTTGTGGCCTTCCCTGTTCTGTCTAAATGTTTGGTAGCCCCTCATCATAAATCTCTGCTGAGGATTAAGGTGAGTTTCTTGGATGCAGGCAACGTCTATCTCCTCCTCTGCTAGTCTGACTGCTAAGGCTTGTTTTTTGGGGTATATGTCCTCCGCATTCCAGTGTATTATTTTCAGGTGTTTCTTGAAGCTTTTCTGACCAGTAGTAGTTTCCCTCTGGTCCCATTTCCTGGCCCTCCAAAATGGGTCAGGGTGACCACCAGTAGCTTGAGGTGGATTACTTTGAGGCATAGGGCCCAGGGGGAACTCCACAGACAGAGCACCATAACTAAAGTCCATTAGATCCACTCTGACTGAGTACGTGTCAGAACGTTGCACTATGTTCTGCGCAAGTGGCCCAGTGCATCTGATTTCTGTCAGCATTTTATTCAAGTTTGCTTTCCTTAGCCTTTGGTTGTCCCCAATCTTCTTGCAAGGCAGCAGACTGTCTTTTCTGTAGGGTGTTTCTGCCCTTAGATGGTCGGCCCTCACGGGTTTACGAGCACCATCTGTCCAAGCTTTGTGTAGAGTTTTCTCTCTCACGGATGGTCTGGTCTTCGGAGCTCTGGAGCACCACCTGCCTGTTTGATAGAGGACAGAAAGAGGAGAAAAGACAGAGAAGCATTGAACCCATGAGGTGGGGATGAATTAGTTCAGACCAGAACGTGTACCACTCATCAGTGGGTTCTGTGTCTTCACTTAAAGGGTTCCATCTACTCCTGGCTCCTTTGTCTGACCCCTCACCGAAGACCTGTCCAGCTTGAGTGACCCTGCCATGAGCTAAGCTCTCGCTGGCATAGCTCCTTAGATCCCAGAGGTGCACAAGCCCTCCAACAACAAGGTGAGCCTAATGTGGAGGGAGACATGAAGAACTGAGAGAAAGCTATGAATAATTCTCGCCATAGACTACTTAAAGAAATGACAGAATGGTTTGGCCATGTGATAAGACAGAAAGACTAAAATACAACACAAGCAACTAACTTCCTGATAACTTAAGTTTTTGGAACTTTCTTCTTAAATATTTGTTTGTATATGTCAGCGTTTATCTTTTCTGTCCATCATCATCATCATCATGTGCAATAACGGTTGGCATAGATGATCATGTCCTTCCAGAATCTTTTATGTACAGTGCATCATATCAGTTCTGTTGTTGACTGTTTGCCATGCTATGACACCAAGCTATCTAGTATTTTCTCTCTTTGTTGTTGTCCCCGATCTCTCTTTCCTTGTATTTTGCCTGTTGTAACTAAGTATCAGGGAAGTCATTTTTCTTTTCTTTAACCAATTTTGATTATTTTGTTTTGGATGTTTTGTTAATAGTTAGCTATGTAGGATTAGTTTTATTTACTTACATATCTGTGTGTGCGTGTTGTTTGTTTGTTCCTGCTGAAGGCCTATTGGGCTGAAACGTCGTTCAAATCTGTTTCGTCTACTAATCACGTAAAGCTTTTACCATACCATTTTTCAATTTTTTGGGAGCTCCCTTTTTGTGTTGGCCTTTTTGAGAATTTCCTCAATTGTCTTTTTAGCTGTTAGAAACTTTCCACATTCTTCTGAGAAATCCCATCTCTGTGGCCTTTAACGCTAACACTCTGTGGGCCTCTATTTCTGTCCAGGAAAAAAAAAAATATTGTTTGTAATGTCAATGTTTATCTTTTCTGTCAAGGAGAAAAAAAAAACAATTATTGTTTTTCTCTAAAACCATAAGTTCCTGTATGAGGAGACTCTAGAAGCTGATGTGAAAATTGAAATACTGACTGTTATTGAACAATGGGGAAGTGGTGTCTTGCCTTTAAACAGGTAACAAATTACAGATATATTATTGTGTACTTTAACTTTTGCGTACATTTTTTACATGTCAGTCAGCAAGTATATTTTCTGTTATGTTTTATTGGTCTTTACCATTTCTCTGTATTAGACGTTAGATTTGTTTTGTGGAATATTTACTTTTTTGATATATTAATATTATTTGAGATATTGGTCACATATTAAATTGCTGCAGTTGATAATTGCTTCACTGAAGGTGAATTGATTCTTGTAGGGCGCTGTTAGTTTTTAAGTTTCATTTTAATCATACAAATATTGATCAGTCATACTTTGATTAGATGCCCAGAGCAAAGATGTGATCTGGTCTGCCTGCAAGGAGTATAGTTAGTTTTACATTAACTTAGTTAAGGAGTGCTGTGCTTTTTGTAGATACATTTTCTTGTGGTAATTTATATGTACTCATATTTATCACTTCTGTTTTTGATGTATTCTCCCTTACAACAAAGGAAGATCACACCACAACTACACACACTTAACTCCCTTGTAACAAAGGAAGATCACACCACAACTACCCACACTTAACTCCCTTGTAACAAAGGAAGATCACACCACAACAACACACTTAACTCCCTTGTAACAAAGGAAGATCACACCACAACTACCCACACTTAACTTCCTTATAACAAAGGATGATCACACGACAACTACCCACACTTAACTTCCTTATAACAAAGGAAGATCACACCACAACTACACACACTTAACTTCCTTATAACAAAGGATGATCACAACACAACTACACACACTTAACTCCCTCATAACAAAGGATGATCACAACACAACTACAAACACTAAACTCCCTTATAACAAAGGATGATCACAACACAACTACACACACTTAACTTCCTCATAACAAAGGATGTTGGAGAGGAGTACAAGTTGGGTGAATAAGGAAAGAGAAAAAAGAAAGACTCTCAAAAAATAAATTTTATAAATAATTCATAATCATCATCATCATGTGCCATACCGGTTGGCGTAGGTGATCATATCCCTCCACAATCTTCTATCTACAGTGCATCGTATCAGTTCTATTGTTGACTGTTTTCCATGCCATGACACCAAGCTATCCAGTATTTTCTCTCTTTGTCGCTCGCGATCTCTCTTTTCTTAAATTTTGCCAGTTGTAACCAACTTTTTGTGTTGGCCTCTTTGAGAACTTCCTCATTGGTCTTTTTAGCTGTCCAGGGAACTTTCAACATTCTTCTGAGAAATCCCATCTCTGTGGCCTCTAATAGTCTTTTCATTTGTTTGTCTATTGTCCATGATTCGCTTCCATAGGTCAGAATTGGTTCTATGTAGCACCGATGAACTCTCTTTCTCATTTTTATTGACATAGATTTGTTGCATAAGATATTTTTCATTTTCTGAAATGCCATTTTGGCCTGAGCTATTCTGCTTTTTATTTCTGTGGCACATCTCCCATCTGATGTTATTATTGTGCCCAAGTATTTGAAACGTTGCACTTGTTTCAGATTTGTCCTGTTTATTTTTATGCTGCATGATGGTGATGATTGTTTCTTCGATATAAACATTACTTCTGTTTTCTTACTATTCAGACTGAGGAGACCTTTCTTGTTGCTTTCTTTTACTATTATGTCTATCATTTCTTGTAGTTCATTCTCTGTCTCTGCTATTAAGACTGTGTCATCCGCATATCGCAAATTATTGATGTTGTGACCGTTGACTTCAATTCCTTTTTTGTCTACTATTGATCTCATAATATATTCGCTGTAAAGTGAAAACAAATCTGGCGACAGAACATAGCCTTGTCTGACTCCTTGCTTTATATATTGGAATTGTCCTGTTTGGTTGTTAATTCGTATAGCTGCTGTCTGTTGCCAGTACATGTTTTTTTATGATTCGCAGATCCTTGCCATCAATGTTTAATTTCTCTAGCATATTGATTATTTCCACATGCTTTACTTTGTCAAATGCTTTTGTGTAGTCAATATGGCACATATAAAGATCTTTCTTTACCGCTATAGATCTTTCTATCAATGTTCTTAAGATGTATATTGCATTATTGGTGCCCTTTCTTTCCACAAATCCACATTGTTCCTCACTTATTTCTGGTTTTATTTTGTTCCTTAAACGTCTCATGATTATTCTTAGTAATATTTTAGTCATATGGCTCATAAGACTAATAGGGCGATGGTCTTCACAATCAGTGGCGCCTGACTTCTTCAGTATGGCTACAAAGATAGATTTTAGTAGATCTTTGGGTATGTGCCCAGTGTTATATATGTCATTGAGTAATTTTGTTATGACTTGTACTCCCAGCTCTCCTAATGCATTTATCTCTTCGATTGTTATATTGTCAGGACCTGGAGCTTTGCCTCTTTTCATGTGTTGAATTGCGCCCTCCACTTCACTCTGCATTATTGGTGGTCCTGTGTCTTCATTTGGATTGTTTAATTCTGGTCTTTCATCATCATAGAGTTGACTGATATATTCTGTCCATCTTTCCATTGTCTTCTCCTGTCCCATTATTATATTTCCTTCCTTTGATTTCACACATCCTGAAACTTTGACTTCTTTTCTTCCTAATTCATAATAGCTTCATTTATAAAAGAGTATAGTATATTTAAAATGACATTAATTGTATTTTTGTGCTATAATTAGTCAGGACTTTATTTCTCTCTCCCTTCCTATACCTCTCTCCCCCTTTCCTACATCTCTCTCCCCCTTCCTCTTTCTTTCCCTACCTCTCTCCCTTCTTCAATCCTCCCTCTCTCCCTTCTTCAATCCTCCCTCTCCCTCCCCCCTTCCAACCTCTCTCCCTTCTTCAATCCTCCCTCTCCCCCTTCCTCCCTCTTCCTCCCTCTTCCTCCCTCTCTCCCTTCCTTCAATCCTCCCTCTCCCCCTTCCTACTTCTCTCCCTTCTTCAATCCTTCCTCTCCCTCTCTCCCTTCTTCAATCCTCCCTCCCCCTCTTCCTACCTCTCTCCCTTCTTCAGTCCCCCCTCTCCCTCTTCCTAACTCTCTCCCTTCTTCAATCCTCCCTCTCCCCCTTCCTAATTCTCTCCCTTCTTCAGTCCTCCCTCTTCCTACCTCTCTCCCTTCTTCAGTCCCCCCTCTCCCCCTTCCTAACTCTTTCCCTTCTTCAATCCTCCCTCTCCCCCTTCCTAATTCTCTCCCTTCTTCAATCCTCCCTCTCCCCCTTCCTACCTCTCTCCCTTCTTCAGTCCCCCCTCTCCCCCTTCCTACCTCTCTCCCTTCTTCAATCCTCCCTCTCCCCCTTCCTACCTCTCTCCCTTCTTCAATCCTCCCTCTCCCCCTTCCTAATTCTCTCCCTTCTTCAGTCCCCCCTCTCCCCCTTCCTACCTCTCTCCCTTCTTCAATCCTCCCTCTCCCCCTTCCTAATTCTCTCCCTTCTTCAGTCCTCCCTCTCTCCCTTCTTCAATCCTCCCTCTCCCCCTTCCTAATTCTCTCCCTTCTTCAATCCTCCCTCTCCCCCTTCCTAATTCTCTCCCTTCTTCAGTCCTCCCTCTCTCCCTTCTTTAATCCTCCCTCTCCCCCTTCCTACCTCTCTCCCTCCCTTCCTACCTCTCTCCCCCTTCCTGCCTCTCTTCCTATCTCTCTCTCTCTCTCTCTCCACATTTGTTCCCATTATTTTCTCCCAATGTAGAATGCACGTCTCCTGACCCAGGTATGGATGTTTTAATCTTATAGTGTTGACCAAGCAATTACTGCTCTGTTAGATGTTTTCCGAGACTTGGACAGCAGTCCAGCATCACTTACATTGGCAGTGCAGCTTCTCTTGACAGTGACTACACTTTTTATTGAAAATGAGGAAATGCTGGTGAGTTTTGGTTCTCATTTTAAACTAAATTTAGTAATAGCTAAATTAGTAAATGCATGCAGAGTTAAGAAATATGACATAATTATGGACCTTGCAATAGCATACACATAATAACAAGCTCTTTACCAGCCTAACAGTCATATTTGCTTAAAGTCTCTCAGTGCTTGTCAGAATAACTTATCTTGAAAGTCAGAGATAATTATATTTCTTAGTAATTCTCATTCCACAAGAAAATATTTGAGTTACTGTTTTGATGTACAGACTAAGGAAAAGAAAGGTATATTTTCTTGCACATCTTCAAATCCTTTTAAAACAGTGATGTTGTCTGCTGTGTTTAGATCTTCAATTAGTGACTCAATGTTGTAAGAAATATAGTGTCAAATGTATTCTGTTTTATATTTACAACATTCATTTATTTTATGGTAAGCAGTTATGTTGTAATTTATGGCTTCACATGCTGTAATTAATAGCTCATTTGATTTAATATCTATCTATCTATCTATTGACCTTTCGAGCCGTAACCGGCCCATAGGGCGTAGACCAAGATACACCTTCACCTATATGAATTTTTGTTCTAGCAGTTTTCTTTTAAAGATATTTTATCAAATCTCGCCATCTGTCTCTGTTCTGTGCAAGCAGTTCTATCTCATTGAGGGAGCCGATTCCTGCTGCTCTTGCCTCTCTCATCAATGTTCTTCTCAGTGTCTCCCTGGGTCTTCCTCTTTTTCTTTTACCTGTTGTTTCCCATATGAGGGCTTGCTTTGCTATTCGATTATTATCTCTTCTCATCACATGTCCAACGTATGACCATCGTCTTTTCTTTATTACTGAAGATATTAGTGGTTGATTGGCGATTTCTCTAATTTCCTCGTTTGTTTTGAATTCGTTCCATTCTATACCAAGTATTTTCCTTAGACATTTATTTTCGAATGCGTTCAACTTTGTTTCTATATCTCTTGTTGTTTTCCAGCTTTCACACGCATACGTAAGGGTTGATAGTACATTTGATTTGAATAGCCTAAGTTTTGTGTTTGTGCTAATGAGTTTTGATTTCCACAACTTTTCAAGGCTTCTGAAAGACATTGCTGCTTTAGCCAGTCTGATTCTAATTTCTTTGCTCGTATCCCCTTCTCGATCAATGTGACTTCCAAGATAGATGAAGTGATCGATCTCTTCTACTGGTTTGTTTTCCATGTATATTTTGTCACTTGTTGGAATTAAACTTTTCATGACTTTAGTCTTTTCATGATTGACCTCAAGCCCAATTTTGCTGGCTATTGATAATAGTTCATTTGTGTTTTCCTGCATCGTTTTTATCTGACTGCTGATGAGAACTATGTCATCAGCAAAGTCCAGGTCCTCCAAATGGTCTCCTTGTATCCATTCGATGCCTTTATTACCAGTGCAGCATTTCTTCATTATGAAGTCCATAACAATTCCAAATAACAAGGGCGATAAAATACATCCTTGTTTAACCCCAGTTTCTATTGGGAAACATTCGCTCAGTCCTTCCTCTGTTCGAACTGCACATGTGTAACCATCATACATGTCTTTGATAATATTTATGATTTTTGATGGTAAGCCATATTGCTTCAGAATTTTCCACAAAGAATCTCTATGAATACTATCAAATGCTTTTTTGAAGTCGATGAAGTTAAGTACAAAAGGTTTTTGCTTTTCAATGTGTTCCTCCAATATAAGTCGTAGAGTGAAAATGTGGTCAAGACAGCTTCTCCCTTTTCTAAACCCAGCCTGTTCTTCACGCATTACTGTATCTATTGAATCCTTTATTCTATTTAGGATGATTTTACAGAATAATTTTGAGGCAACTGACAAAAGTGTCACGCCTCTCCAATTGTTACAATCTCTAAGATTGCCCTTTTTTGGGATCTTAACAATGATTCCTTTTTTCCATTTATGAGGCGTCTTCTCTGTTTTCCAAATGATGTTGAACATTTTTTGGAGATGTATTAAATTATGGCTATCAATTGCCTTGAGGATCTCAGCTGTTAACTTATCCTCTCCAGCAGCCTTGTTATTGGTCATTATCTTTAAGGTGGTTTCTATTTCACTCAAGGTGAAGTCATCTAAATTTACATCTAATTCTGCTGCTGGTGTTTCAGCTTCAAAATCTGTTAAACTGTGAGGTAGTGGACGGTTAAGAATTTCTTTGAAGTGTTCCGCCCAACGGGCTTTTATGTCTGCGCTTGTTGTTAGCATTAATCCAGATTTGTCTAGAATTGGTGTTCCACTGGATGTATAGGTGTTAGTCAGCATCTTTTGTACAGTATAAAGAGTTCTGCTGTCTCCTGTAATTGCAGCTGTCTCTGCTTTCTCTGCCAAGTTGTCTATATAAGCTCTTGTATCTCTTCTTGCCGAACTTTTCACTTTGTTGTCTAATTCTTTGTATGTTGCTTTTGCCAGAACCTTTCCAAGATCTGTCTTTACATTAGTCATGGCTCTCTTCGCTTCTCTTCTTTCTTTGATGTATTTCCATGTGGTGTCTGAGATCCAAGCTCGTTTTTCCATTTTCTTCAGTCCAGCACTTGCTTCTGCTGCTGTCATTAGTATTTTGCTCTGTGAGTCCCACATTTCATTGATATCTAAGTCTATTTCACCAAGTGCTGAATAACAATTACTTAGCTCTATGTTAAACTTTTCCTTTATTGCTTCATCTTTCCTACGTTTCATTAACAACATCGTTTTTACGATAGCGGCTTGTTAAACCTCTGATCAACGGTTCTATACCAAGCCGGAGAAAAATAATTCCTCCATTTTGGAAACAACCGGAAACGGCTCCGTCGTGGGAATACAGGTTCTAGCTCGATCTGATTTAATATAGAAATTTAAAAGTATAAATGAGTTCGATCAACACGACTCTTCCATTCGCACAACCAAGGGTGACCCTAAAACACAGTCACTCTGTGAGATCTTCCTTAAATATTTTCAGGGATTTTTTTTTTTTCAGTCAGATCGAGCTAGAACCTGTTGTGAAAAGCTTTCATGGCTTTATTCTTTTTGGACTTGATTTGTTTAAGACTCAGATGAGATTAATTTTCAGTTAATACAAAACCAAAATTGCTACATATTGAAACAAAAATCAAGCATATCTACCAGAACCAATATAATATTGAATAATGGTCCAAAAGTGTTTCATTTGTTCTCCCATATACTGGATAATGGTCCAGAAAGAGTTAACAGTCTTGACATACAAGTGAAAAATTGTATAAATAATTAAATACAAGAACTGCTGTAATTTTATCATCTTGTATTATGGTTCTGGACAATGAACATACAAATGTCACTGCACCAGAGCTTTAGAGGCTTGGTCTACTATGGTTTTATCATTTTATAGCATGAGGTGATAGAGGTCTAAACTTTTTATTTATAAAAAAAAAAACAGTGGTTATTATTGTTGAACCGTGTTGTATTTCCTCCACATGCATGTACGGAAAGGATACGGAACTGTGTACAACGTATTTGACACTTCTCACAAATTTGATAGAAAAAGTCAATAACGTCAGCACTCGAAGGTTAAGAGCATGTGGCTGCCATTGCTTAGCACAGATGGAGTCATGGAAGCCTGTAAGTTTCTTGTCTTTATCCAACATGTTTGTAAAATAACTTTCAACAAATTACTGTCTCAGCAAGACCAGAGTTTTAAAGTGCTTTGAAGATAAGATTTTTCACTGTGTGGTTCCTTTTGGTTTAATTAAATCCTACCTGCCCTATTGTCTTTTTATCTTTTAACTAGACTCTACGTAAATCCTGGCCGCTGTCTTTTTCTGCCATTTTTTTTTAGATCTGTGTTGTGTTGTCAGGCATGGATTTATGTGTTTAATTTGTATAGTTTGTTATACCCGATGAAGGCTTTTGCTGAAAGGTAGTTTGTCTTGTCTTTCTGTTAGTTTAGCTGCTTCATACAATTTTATATTTATTTTATTTGTTAAAATGCTTTGTACTTTGATTTACATAAAAGGTAGTTCTTGGACACATATACATTTTTAATGCAGATTGGAAGGAACGAATTCATAACTTTAAAACAAGATTGTTGACGGAGGATTTTTTTAATTTATATAAAAATAGAATGACGAACTGCAGTGAAGAAGATCTTATGTCTGTGAGTGGAAACAGAAAATGTTCGATCTAATTGTGGTCATCAATTTAGTTCAATAGATCATCTCCATTGTACATCAAACTCCACAGTGCTCAGATCCCTTCCCCAGCACCACCAGAATGCAACACATCTGCCAAACAGTGAAAGCACTGATGATGGTTTCAGCTCATATACATGAACTCCATAACACCCAGTAAAAACCCTGAAATGCTCATCAGTATTTAAAGTTAAAGTGTACAAAAAGAAACCTGGAGATATTTGTCATTTTCTGAACCTTCACAAATGTTGAATGAAGACGGTATGGAAATTGGAAAAGAAAAAAACAGATAATGGAATGATAGGAGAGGCAGGAAAATAATTAACAATACAATTTTTCAGCGTTGTGAACAAGATGGCTAAACAGGGTATAAGCTCAGAAGTTTTCATAAGGAACAAACACAAACAAAGCAGACAACACATACACAATCAAATCAGATATGTGAAATTTGGGTTTTGCACAGCAAAGATATTTGATTTTATCTTTAGGAGATCTTTTCTTTAGGAGATCTTGTCTTTAAGAGATGTTATCTTTAGGAGATCTTATCTCTAAGAGATGTTATCTTTAGGAGATCTTATCTCTAAGAGATGTTATCTTTACGAGATCTTATCTCTACGAGATGTTATCTTTAGGAGATCTTATCTCTAAGAGATGTTATCTTTAGGAGATCTTATCTCTAAGAGATGTTATCTTTACGAGATCTTATCTCTACGAGATGTTATCTTTAGGAGATCTTTTCTTTAGGGGATCTTTTCTTTAGATCTTATCTTTATTTCAGTTTAGTCAACAAATCATCTTTATGTACAGCAGGCAACCTCATAGTGCTCATATCTCATCCCCAACACCTCCCATAGTATGGAGCACCACAGCCAGTGAGAGCACTGAAGATGGTTTCAGCTTAGATTTATGAACTCCATAGCACTGGCAATGACCTTGAAAATGTAAGCTGTAATTGGATAGATTTTGCATCTCTGAACAATTGTCTGCCCCTAGTAGTGGCCATATTTGGCCTACTATTTTTTTTAATAGCGACTTCCTGCTTTAGTCTTTGTCTGAGAGGACTAGACATTCTGAAACCAGCGACTTCCTGCTTTAGCCTTTGTCTGAGAGGACTAGACATTCTGAAACCAGCGACTTCCTGCTTTAGCCTTTGTCTGAGAGGACTAGACATTCTGAAAGCAGTGATTGGGGGAGGGTAAAAATCCATGGACTGAAATAGACAAATTGCCACCACCTTTGGTGGGATTCAAACCCAGGACTTTCCTGTCAAGAGACTGATGCCTTACCTCTAGACCAGCCATCCCCCTAATCATCTTATATTTAACTCTTGGAGAGATTCAATATTTCATGAAGGATAAACAAGAGTAACACAGTTACTGAGTTGTCAGTACTTTGGATAAGAAATAAGAAGATAAAACATATAATAGCCGTTATTATGAATTGAAAATTGTTTTATAATTTGATTTGGTAGTAAATATTAACTGTTTCATTGTGCCATTGATGTCTTTTATCAAAAGTACTTCTCTGATGGTGTAAACACATAAATATGAGCACAAGAAGAAGAGCTTATGCAATAGATGCTTTATGGAAAGTAACTCAATAAAATGTGTCAATAGCTGTGGTATTGTGTTCCTTTCGCTTTACCTTGCAGAAAAGTAAATAACTTTGTTATTAATTTATTTATCCTTACTGTTTAGATCATATGCCTGTCAGGTCACATTCACTCAATTTTTTTTAATAATGGAGATTCAAGTAAGGCTGCAGTTTTTTAAAATACATTTACATTTTTTTTAGTATAAAAAAATGAAAATAAAAAAATTTGTCCAAATTAGGGTCTGCTGTGGAGATCAAAGGATACATTTGGGAAGCTTGTGAGAGAAGAAAGTACAGACGTGTGTCAGGACTACATGCAGCTGCTGATCAACGTAACCATGAATACTGACCAGTGAGTTATACCAGCAACTTCTCAGCTCAAAGGCAATTATTCAATTGTTGGTTATAAAGATTCCATTCTATTGTCCTTTTGGGTTGAAGACAGCACATAGGGCAGATAATTTAGACTCTCCATGTTCAACAATCTTTGCTATCAAGTGTCTGACCTTGCACAATTATACAGGATACCTGAAACACTGAAACAGACAACTGCATTCATAAGAGAGTCTGGAATCTTAGTCTGAATGAGCCTTGATCACAGAAGAAAGCACAGGACCTGCATTGTATCTCACCACACACCCCTGTTCTTGGGAAACCTCTCAATCTTAGCAAGAATGCCTGCTGTTGTTGCCTCTTCTCTCTATGTTCTCTTTAGTGTATCTCTAAGTCAACCTCTGTTTATTTTACCCTCAGACTCCTATTTGAGGGTCTGCTTTGAGCTTCTCTTAATAATAAAGTTTGGGAAATTAATCTTTTGTAAATACACAAACATTTCATTATAATGTAGTATATTTAGATGGGACCTAATTATATGTAATGTTTTCAGAAAAAAGAAACTGATAATCATTTGCCCCTAGAGGAAGTTAAGTGGACATAATTGGAATGTGTTGAGGTGCATTACAAACTGTTATATCTATGTCTTTTGGCCCAAGCATTCATCTTCAACATGGCACTTTTGAGCCTCAGGTTGCCTTCCCTCTTAATCTCTACTCGCTCTTGTTTGGCCAGACTGGTTAGCCCCTTGCCAGAGCCGCTGCAGGGAAGTAGGGTAAGATCTTGATCAGCTATTTCTGCTGATCATGACACCTGTAGTCAACTATGAGTTGCTGACTTTGTTTAGCTAGGATGCTGTCTGGTGTTTTGGCCCCAATTTGGTCTTTGACCTATGAAAGGTGCACATTCTACACATGTAGTCAGCTATGAGTTGCTGACTTTGTTTAGCCAGGATGCTGTCTGGTGTCTTGGCCCCAAATTGGTCTTTGACCTATGAAAGGTGCATATTCTACACATGTAGTCAACTATGAGTTGCTGACTTCGTTTAGCTAGGCTGTTGTCTGGTGTCTTGGCCCCAATTTGGTCTTTGACCTATGAAAGGTGCATATTTTTGCATATCCTGGTAGGGGTGGGTAATGTGTGTCAGATACCATATCTCAGAAACAAGAAATATCATTTTTGTGCTACGAAGGTGTCTCTAAATGTGACATGAGGATGCTTAATGTGAACATAAATGACTAGACTGGAAGCAGACAAATTTAATGTGAGAAAAGTTGTCGATCTTAGATGTGTTTAAATGGAAACAGGATCCTAATGGGAGAACCAAATCCATTGTTTGTTTGAGACTGATAGGATTCTACATTTACAACATTTCTATTTGTTTGAAAGTGAAACACATGACCTCTCTAGCATGACATGACCTCTAGCATGACATGACCTCTCTAGCATGACATGACCTCTATATCCTGACATGACCTCTATAGCCTGACATGACCTCTCTAGCATGACATGACCTCTCTAGCATGACATGACCTCTCTAGCATGACATGACCTCTATAGCCTGACATGACCTCTATAGCCTGACATGACTTCTCTAGCATGACATGACCTCTATAGCCTGACATGACTTCTCTAGCCTGACATGACCTCTCTAGCATGACATGACCTCTCTAGCATGACATGACCTCTATAGCCTGACATGACCTCTCTAGCATGACATGACCTCTATAGCCTGACATGACCTCTATAGCCTGACATGGCCTCTATAGCCTGACATGACCTCTATAGCCTGACATGACCTCTCTAGCATGACATGACCTCTATAGCCTGACATGACCTCTCTAGCTTGACATGACCTCTATAGCCTGACATGACCTCTCTAGCTTGACATGGCTTCTCTAGCATGACATGACCTCTCTAGCCTGACATGACCTCTCTAGCCTGACATGACCTAACTAGCATGACTAGAGCTCTGGGGAAGAAAGTTGTAAAACAAGTGAATACCTTCTTCTAAAAGTTGCAACTCTGCAACTGAAAACATTTGATGAATTGTCCTTTCACACTTCTGGTTAAGGTAGAGCTTGTCACACCTTAGGGTAGAGGCTCATCGAGTATAAACCTCACAATATTAAGTAGCACAATTGTATGTGAGAATATAAATAAGATGTACATTTATTTATAATGGATTTGGTTAGATTAAATTGTTATAGATAACAGTGTTATGTTAAATTTATTGTGATAGTTTGTTCACTGTGTATCGTGGGAGTCATGGGCTTGGACCTATGCCTGTACTTCATCACAATGTTATTACTATTTCTCAAAATCTTTCTTGAGCACCCACTTGCCAGGAAACTAATACTAAATTTAGTAAGTAAAGTAAAGAGCCCCATCACGCCGCATGACATATTGGGAGTATGGTGTTAGTGACCATAATTTATATAGACCTTCAGAAAATTGAGTTTTGAGGTAATGTGGTCGGTATTACACCCAGGCCGCTTTACTTTCCCAGAAAAAATCCGGTACCCATTTAAGGCTGGGTGAACTCGGAAGTCGTAGATCAGGACCAAGCACGACTTCTTGTCCTTTGTAGTCCAGTCACTGAACTGACTTTAGTGTTAAGTGTTAAATTTGGTGTTTTGTGTTCTCTACAGTTTTGAAAAGGAAGAACAAGCAAGTCTCAAAGCAGAAGCAGGAAATAAGGTACAGGTAGGATCACATTTCATCATTATGTACCCCCTATTAATGTGAAGATACTTGTAGATAACTTGAAGAAGAGGCTTAACACCAATGCCTTTATAGATACAATGTTCTGTGACTCCTCTGCAGATTCTGTGGCTGTGTACTGCTTGGCCTGTTTCGCTGCCTCATTGAATCTGACCACCTGCTGTACTAATTGTCGGCCCCTGACAAATCTTGCTGGTCTGGACTCGTGATTTGCTTATTGCCTATAGCCTCCTGCTTGACTGAGACATCAGCTCTTGAATGGCCAGGAGAACTGACTCAGTGATCTTTTAATGTGGTGTACTTCGCGTTGACTTTCTGATATATCAGCCCCACAGAAATCTGAGAACAAAGTTCTCTCCGTGACCCTGACATTCGTACTTCACCACACCATCTACAACCACACACTGACGATAATTTACTGTTCGCAATGTCCACTCATAATGTGAACTTGAGTTTATTAACAGGTTCCCTCCTTTCGTCACTGCCTTTCCTTCTCAGAGAATACCTCTGGAACACATTTCTAGAGATGTTATTTCTCTCCCTTCCAACACATGTCATGTGACATTAATTACTTATCAATTGACAGTATAGGTTTACACAGTTTGGGGAACTCAAAGGTTGATGAACAAAGCCTGTTAGCCATGGTGTCTGTCATCATGCAATGATCCAGTCTGGTATTTCAGTTTCACTAGAAAGAAAGAAACTATGATCATACAGGCTCAGAATATGTCCATATATTTGAGAAACTGGTATCTGTAATTGTTGTTGTGTGAATAATTGATTCATGACTTTGCTTTCAGGTAACACAAAGCCATGCGACAGGCAGGGATGTTCTGTCAACAGTCTCACTGATCATGGATAACTCATTCCCGTTGACGCCCCCTGGGATACTCAGTGTAGGATGTTCGCTTGTGCAGCTGGTGAAGGAGGGCAACAAGGATATACCTCCAGATGTAAGGAAATTGTTTCTATTTTAGAAATACACTAGAATCTTGTTATAACGAGATCCTCAGGAACATCAACAAATTGTCGTTATAACTGTATCATGTTATATCCAATTTATGTTTGCTAGCGGAACATACTATATCAACAAAGAAATAGTTCTCAAACTTGTTAAATGTGGGCGACAATTGTTCACAATAAGTGCCGTACTTCTTCCCTGCAACAGTCATTTCCTGTCCAGCTTGTTCAAATATTGATCATGTCATTCATGATTTTTACTATAATACTTCTGTCTGCTGCGTTCTTGTCATTTTAAAACAACATGGCTTCTCAAATGTTCCTACTGAGAGCAGAGGTAGCTTGTCACCATTCATGTTGGCAGTGATCAAAATATAATTTTGTTTTTTGGAGTCTTGTAACTGCTGCATACTTCTTACTATTTCATCATGTGTGTTGTTTGGGACTCCAAATTTGCATTTTTTTTGGGGAGGGTTCAAATAACTTGAGAATTTCCTGTAATTCACTTCCCTTCCACTTATCAATTGTTTCTTTTGAAACTGACTAGCCTCACTGCATTCTACTTTTATGACAATTCCATGTTGAGCTTTGAATTGGTACAACAAGCCCATACTTAGGTTGAAGTTGGTGTGACTTTGACTCTAGCCAGTGCTTTTTCCATTTCAATAAGGATGGCTCCTGAGATCAGGATTTTCTTCCTCCAAGCTTGCTGGAACTATGTATGCAAGCATTTTTGTCATTAATAAAAGAAAAAGTAAAGTACCCCCGTCACGCCAAGTGGCGTATAGGGAAATACGGTGTTAGTGACCCTATATTTTACAGACCTTCAGCACATGATTTTTGGGGTAATGTGGTCGGTATTACGCCCGTGCTGCTTTACTTTCCCAGAAAAAATCCGGTACCCATTTAATGCTGGGTGAACCCGGAAGCCGTCGTTTGGGATCGAACCCTACCCCTTGTCATTTGTAGTCCAGTTCATTAACCACTGAGCTATCGCGGCTCCCATTTTTGTCATTAGCTTCATCATTTTTCTTTCTTTTCTCCCAAAAACCATTGCATGTAAACACTAACATCATGTTATTTCTGTCCTTCATGATTGTTTGTAGCGTTCTTGAGAAAATATCATGTTCCCTGCATATTTCTCTTTCGATTTTACATTTTTGTCCAGTTTCTCTATCAATATCACTTTTGTTTCAAGTTTCATTTCGAACATTTCTGGATAGGTAGCCGAGCACATATGGGAGTAAACTCGTGTTCTAAGACAGCGGTTCAAGTCTCGTACTTTACCTTTACCTTGACCTTTCAACTGTATTTTCATTGTGTAATGTCCTGCTGATTTGTTGTCTGGGTTATAGTTATTTCATGTTGAGTTGTTATATAGTGAGTCATTTGCTGCTCCTTGAAAGTTGAAAACATTAATATGATGTTTCAGATCACATCAATTTAGAATGTTTTTAGATAAATATTTCTTTAAAATAAACAAAAAACTAAAGGATGTCACTCCTTATGACATATGAGGATTATGGTGCAGGTAGATATGTTTTCAGGGGAGCAGCGATAGCTCAGTGGTTAGTGAACTACTACCGGATCTACTGAGTTCAGTTCTCTATACACACTGGGAGCTGTGTTTTTCATCCGGATCATGTTTTGATATTCCAATTACTTACAATAAATGATGATATCGTGTGACAAATGACAGTTCAGCTGTGTTCATTTTCTATGCTGCTTGGCCCTATATCTTTTGGCGTGTGCTGTAGCTGCTATGATGGGGACTTCAGCTGCTTTTCTTTGTTTGGATCCTTCAATGAGATGAGTTTTAATTTGGATAATTCCACTGGCACGGGTGGTTGAGCAATTATGGATTTCAATTTATTTGCAGTGATACCGGGGCCTTTGATTAACCAATAATCAGTAGCTAATCCCACCAGTAAATGTTGATACCATTCAAAGTTTGTTTGTGAATTATCAGGTCTTCAAACCACTGATGCTGCAGTGCCTTCCTTCAATGGATCCATGTGTGATCTTCACAATGTTATTCTTACAGGTAAGACCCTGGCTTCTTATCTTTTATTGTATACTTCTGTATTAAAATGTGTATTTTTGTTTCAAATTTTGCATTATAAAGCGATCAATAAAATGGACAATATATTTTTTTTTAATGAAAAAAGTAAATACTGCCATAGTGCTCAAAATAACATACGGCCTATGCATATTAATTTCACTTGTTAAAATTGTGATCTTATATATACAAAAATATGAATAAATTCAGAGAATGTGAGAGATAGTCTATTTCTGTATCATTCGGAAACTTGATTAAGAAGATTCAGCAATATTATCTTGTATACAAAGCTAAGCTGTGTTTATTTAGTGTGTGTTTTTTTTTCAGGTAAAAAATTCCCATGCTGTATACAGAGAACATCAGCTCATGTAGTGGCTGTACCTATTTCTTAAATCATAATGGTTTTCATTACCACTTAATTTTGGGGTGGCAGTGGGAAGTTAACTATTTCACCTAAAATCACTTTGAGGCCAATTTTCACATTAGTTGGTCCAATTTTTGACTTACTTCCACCAGCTTTTCTGCTTTTGGGAAACAAGTGAACATTTCCTTAGTTGGGGAATACAGTAAGTCTCCAACATTTCTATTTGACCTTCACCATTAATAACTTTAATTATTAGTATTTTTTATTGTCAATAGCTTTCAAAATCAATATTTCTTTATTGTCAATAGCTTTCAAAATCAATATTTCTTTATTGTCAATAGCTTTCAAAATCAATATTTTTTTTAGGTAAGATCCCAGTTTGAGCCTTCTGCTTGGAATAATGTCTCCTTGCACTTTATTCATTCGTTCTCTAACTGTCATTAGAAGGCCTCTAAGTTAGAGTTAGGAATACCCTAAACCTTGTTGAAAAAATAAGATTAAATGCACAAATACTAGAAGCAGTTGATACATTCAAATATATGTGGTGAAACAGGGGAGATCACTCATTTAGCAGGAAGACACTAAAATAGGACTTTACCTTTTCTTTATTGTCAGTAACTTTCACTGCCAATATTTTTTATTGTCAGTAACTTTCACTGTCAATATTTTTTATTGTCAGTAACTTTCACAGCCAATATTTTTTATTGTCAGTAACTTTCACTGTCAATATTTTTTATTGTCAGTAACTTTCACTGCCAATATTTTTTATTGTCAGTAACTTTCACTGTCAATATTTTTTATTGTCAGTAACTTTCACTGCCAATATTTTTTACTGTCAGTAACTTTCACTGTCAATATTTTTTATTGTCAGTAACTTTCACTGCCAATATTTTTTATTGTCAGTAACTTTCACTGTCAATATTTTTTACTGTCAGTAACTTTCACTGTCAATATTTTTTGTTGTCAGTAACTTTCACTGTCAATATTTTTTACTGTCAGTAACTTTCACAGCCAATATTTTTTATTGTCAGTAACTTTCACTGCCAATATTTTTTACTGTCAGTAACTTTCACTGCCAATATTTTTTATTGTCAGTAACTTTCACTGTCAATATTTTTTACTGTCAGTAACTTTCACTGTCAATATTTTTTACTGTCAGTAACTTTCACAGCCAATATTTTTTATTGTCAGCATCTTTGAAAATCAATTTTTTTCATTGTCAGTAACTTTCAAAAGCAGTAATTTGATACTTATTATTTTACTATCCGCACGTTTATCACATAAGGGAAATAATAAGAACTAGGTAAATTCTGTTAAGGAACTGAAAGGTAGTAGAAGAAGAAATTCTGTTAAACAACTCTGTTTATATATAAATGTTCAATGATGGCGGTTTTCAGAAGGAGTTTCGAAGCGAGATACTTTCAGACAGTGAAGAGAGTCTGTTGTTGAAAAGGGCAGTTGAATGTGTGAACCACCCCAGCACTGGAAGCAATAGGCAGCTCATGATATTAGAGTGGCTGTTATCGTACTTGCAGGAGGTCAGTAAAGATGTCTACATTGGCAGCAGCCAAGTGCAGAATCTTATTCTCTTATGTTGTTAGTGGATTGTTATTTTTGCCCGTATTTGATAAGTTGAAATTAGGAACAAATTTAGATCATTATAGTATTTTGTGTGTAAATTCTGTTACTTGTTACATGTAAATTCTGTTACTTGTCTTTAAATGTAAATTCTGTTACTTGTCTTTAAGTGTAAATTTTTATTTGCCTTTATTGAGACCACGAAAAAGATGGGTCGACGGAATATTAGAAGCACTAGGAAACATAACGGCAGCAGAGGCGAACCGAAGAGCAAAAGACCGCAAATTATATCTCCCCTCGACTTTGAAAGGCAGATGAGGAAGGAAAGAAGAAGAAGAAGTGTAAATTCTGTTACTTGCTTTTAACTCTTTCCACCGCACTGTGTAACATGCCAATTTCGGCCATATACGTTTCACCGCATAGTGCACCACTCTCAATTTGATTAATGTGAACCGTCATCAAATCATATTCTTTTGACATGTCTTGTATCATCTTTGTATTGGTGAAATCTAATACCCTTTTTCAATTATATAAAATTCATATATAATATGTTATATGTTAGATAAATATAAATATATAGATTGATTCTTAAAAACATGAACAATTTTGTCTCTGAAATATCTTCCGTTATTTTAATAAAAAGCTTACGTACAGAGAGAGTTAAGTGTAAATTCTGTTAAATCCATCTTGTTATGTCCCCTCTGAGCCCTAACATTATCTAAAAATGTTGCAATTCTTATACTTTACTTGCATTGAACCTTTTCCTTTCATACTATCCTCAATATTGCATCATGACACTTTACCATATGATAATTAAATATGCCTGTAACTTATAAAGTGTTGGAAGTTGGTGCAAATTTTAAGCTATGAACTACAGAACTGATGTCAAGAGTGTAGGGATTATATCTGTCTAGAGAGAAATGGCCAGTAAGTTAATGTCATGTCCTAAGATGATGTGAATGACAGAATGACATTTATTACTTCTCAATTATTCATTTTTCTTGTAAAAAACCAGTCACTGAATGTTCAACCTTCAATTACGATAGCTTGGTAAAAATTACAGCATCAAAATACAAATTATTGAAAATGTGGCATTTTACCACAATAAAAACATTTCCCACTCCACGTGTCTTGCTTGATGTCAGGTCGGGTAATTTTACCTGCTACTTTATGCAGTAGACAGTACAACCTGCGGCTGCCTAGCAGGTATGTTCGGGAGAGTAAAACGCTAAGGGAGGGTACCCCGAAATAAAACAACCCCACTGCCTTGTGGGTGAGACTTTTTAGTCAAAGGCTAGCGGAGCCAACCGTAAACAAACCGATGGAAGGCAACATAAAACCACCGTCGTAATTTCTTTGTACAATCATGAACTGCCACAATAATAGAATTCATGAACTGTCGAGATCAAAAGTTGTGGAGAGACGTGATCACCTATGCCAGCAGGCACGGTACTTGATGACGATGTACCTTCCTAATTACTACTTCTGGTAACCCCTGAGTGTTGGATTTGCTTCCTTTGAATGTAGGTTTTAATTTTTTTTTTTTTTCAATACGCTAGATATGATCTCTTATAGTGCAAAAAATATTCGCCAATTTCCAAGAAACTGGTAATTTTTCCTTTTTTTTTCTTGCTGTGACCAGATGGACTTACATCTGCCGTATGAATAGATAATCTATAGCTTTTTTCATAACTCGTGCCCAACTTTTAAAATCGATAGCTTTTTAACCGCTTGTTGTAAGTTGTTCAAAATTTGCATATAAAGTTATAATGATTAGAACCCAATAGGGAATTAATTTCATTCTAAAAAAACATTTGGTTATTATTGTTGCTTATTTGATTTATATAAATTTATAACGACCCATTGATGTAGTCAAAACTTAATGTTTACAGTATTTTAAGTTAAAAATAGCGAGTAAAAATCCATACACGGTAAAATTGACGTGTTTGCACGCTTTTACCGTGGTTTTTTGACACAATTAGACACTTGTAAAAAACACGAGAAATTGTGTGTTCCATTTCCGTTCATTCATAGGTGGAGGCGTGGAACGATAACATTTATCATGAGTCTTAAAATGAAATTCTGCAGTTTAGAAAACATCGCAATAAAAATGTATGACTATTTTTGCAAAGAGGCTAAACGAGTAAGATTATTTCATTCTTTAGAAAACCCTGAGAATAGGACATGCCACATTTTGGATTTATCTAAACGGTCATTTAATTGCTGGATTCAAGCACGTGACCGTCAATGTTCAAAATATACAAAATCACAAGGAAGAGCAAAAATGTTGGGTAATTTCGACAGTGAACTTATTAGAAGTGAAATTCGCAAAATGTTGGGTATGAATGAAACTGTTACAAAAAGAAAATTAAAAGTATCGCTGAAAAAGAACAACAGTATTGAAATATCAAAGTCTACATTATGGAGGAATGTGAGAGCTGCAGGCTTTACAGTCAGAAAGTATTCCAATGGACGAAACATCATCTGTGAGAAGCCACATATAGTAGTCATGAGAAGCAAGTACTTACGTGAAGTAAGAGAGGTGCGCAAGCAAGGTTATGATATTGTGTACTTGGATGAAACATGGATCAATGCTCACCACACTAACCAAAGGGAATGGCAGTCATCAGATGGAAAGATTAAGAGATTAATACCTAGCATCAAAGGACAGCGCTTGATAATTGCTCATGCAGGTAGTCGACAACATGGACTAATACAGAAAGCAGAGCTAATTTTTCTTTCAAAATCCATAGACAATCGGGATTATCACTCTGAGATGAATGGTCACATATTTAGACATTGGATTGAAAATTCTGTTCTCCCATCACTACATCAACCATCTTGCCTAATAATGGACAATGCAGCGTACCACAACATTGTTGCACTTGAAGATAAAGTCCCGACGTCATCCAGTACAAAAGATGCTATTAAGATATGGCTCACAAAGGAGCACATACAATTTAATAACATGTACTTAAAACCTGAATTACTATCTCTAGTAAAGCAAAAACAAAGGACAAAGATTTTTCAAATAGATAAGATTATCCAAGAGCACGGTCATATAAGTTTGAGGCTGCCACCTTACCATGCTCATTTAAATCCAATAGAACTAATCTGGGCAAAATTAAAAGGACAAGTGGCAGATGAAAATACAACATTCAAAATATGCGATGTAAAGACTCTTGCTAATCTCGCTTTATTAAATATAGACAAAGATTATTGGGCTAAATGTGAAGACCACATCTTAAAACAGGAAGAGGAATATTGGAAAAATGATGGTTTGTGGAATGTTCAACCCCAAACAGTTATTAATCTTTTAGACTCGTCTGATTCAGAATGAAAGTATATAGCCCCTACAATGTTGGCCCCTATATTACCTTAAATTAGTTCAACAAACGGTCCTTATCAGGACCACACAACTATGAAAATTGGACATACAGGTATACCTTGATATTATCGTCCGTCCTCGAACTGAGAAGACAATAATTCTCCTGGTGTTTTGTCTTATTAGGTTATTTCCCCATTACGGCCACGCCTTTACCTAGTGAAAATTAATCATAGACCAGCAACTACGGTAATTTCTATTATTTAGGGGTTCACAATTTACAATTTTGACAAACATCAAAGAATTTCGCCGCTTTAAGAAAACTGCAGCTGCAAGATATCTGTTAAATATACATTTAAAGGGTCTTTTGCATTCTAATAACATTTAGAAAATTTCAACAGTTTTTAACAAACGGTTACTGAGTAATAGTGTTTTGAAGTTGGGCACGTGATTTGAAACGAGCTATAACATGTCCGGTTCATGCTGACAAATATATCATAAATCAGCCCAAGTCAGAAAGTCTAGGTTCCCATGTCTCTCCTAGTGTAAACACACACGGCTGTGTGTCAAAAGGTCAAAGAAAATACTATTTTGTAGAGCCCCTAATGTTACATTTAAGTGGTAGTAATTTTTACTATGGTATTGTAAAAGGGAGAGTCTACATATATTGTAATCTAGGATTAAGGGGCTGGCCCCAACTATGAAGGACATGTTATAGAGAGCTGACATTTGGCATTTGTATCTGTTCCTTTTCAGTGTAGCTAACATCTAAATTAACACAGTTATGCCATCTCTGCTTGACTTTGAAAAGAACTAGGGTATAGAACACTCTGTTTTTCCAAATACATCACCAATTTGCTAAAAAATCTCAGCATGAAATTCCATTTGTTTAGACCATCACTCATCAAGATAAGTTACAGAGAACAGGCAAATAATTGCAGTTATATATCATGTTTGGAGCTGCGATAGCGCAGTGGTTAGTGAACTGGACTACAATGGACAAGGGGTAGGGTTCGATCCCAACCGATGGCTTCCGGGCTCACCCAGCCTTAAAATGGGTACCGGATTTTTTTCTGGGAAAGTAAAGCGGCACGGGCGTAATACCGACCACATTACCCCAAAAATCATGTGCCGAAGGTCTGTAAAATTTATGGTCACTAACACCATATTCCCTATACGTCGCCACTTGGCGTGACGGGGGTACTTTACTTTTTTTTTTTTTAATATATATATATATATCATGTTTCTTTGTGAGTGTTCATTTCTTTATCTTACGGTCTCTTTAACAGGTGGATTTATTGTCTAGCCTGCCGCAGCTAAAAGGAACCTTGTCACCAGTTGTATTTGACCATCTAGATGTCCACACTCGCAAGCTATCTCTGCTGGTTCGCTGTTCCAGTTCTGACTCGTCAGCAGGTGCTGATTTATTTTATTTAACAATGATCGTACATATTACTAGCCGTGATAGCTCAGTGGTTAGTGAACTAGTCTACAAAAGACAAGGCAGGATTTTTTCTGGGAAAGTAAAGCGGCAGGGGTGTATTACCGACCACATTACCCCGAAAATCATGTGCTGAATGTCTGTAAAATTCATGATCACTAACACCATATTCCCTATATGCCACTTGGCGTGATGGGGCTCTTGATTTACTTTACTTTTATACATATTACTGGATAGTAACACAAAAATCATCCATATTAGCACATCATCATCAAGTACCGGGCCTAGTGGCATAGGTGATCATAGTTTCTCCACAATTTTCGATCTCGGCAGCTATTTATCATTTCTGTTGTTGACCTTCTGCCGAGCCATTCTCTTAAGCTGTCTGTTATTTTTTCTCTTTGCTTCCCTCTATCTCTTCGTCCCTCAATTTTTCCAGTTGTTACAACATATTCAAGTTGTTCTCTTCTCATTACATGGCCAAAAAATGATGATTGTCTCTTCCTAACATTGGAAATTAAGCTCTCTTTTTGCTTTGACCTTTCTCAGAACTTCTTCATTACTCTTCTTAGCTGTCCATGGAATTCTCAACATTCTTCTGTAAAACCACATTTCTACAGACTCCAATTTTCTTGTCAATTTTATTATCACAAAATCCAAAATTCCAAAATCTCCCATGGCTTCAATCTCTTCTTTAGTTACATTATCTGGTCATGGGGCTTTTCTTGCTTTCATATTGCAAAAGACGTCTTCCCTTTCTTCTTTGCATATATCTAGTCCTTCCCTATTATCCTTAATATTTATTTCTATTTGTTCATCATCATAAATATCTTTTCTGTATTCTGTTCATCATTTCCTTATGCTTTCCTTTTCAATCAACAGTTCTCCTTCCTTTGATCCTAAACATCCAGTCTTTGATTGCGTTTTTCTTCCTGTTAATTCTTCAATTTATTTGTATATAGCTTTGGCATCTCCTTTTTGTTGCATTTCAATCTCTTTGCATCTCAGTTTTATCTATGCTTCTTTTGCTTCATTGCATTTCATTACAGTTTCTTTATTTAATCTCTTATACTCATCTTTATTTTTAAAAATTTCTTCTTGTTTCCATTAGCTGCAAAATTTCATCTGTCATCCATTTCTTTCTTGAATTTGTCCTCTCTGGTGGTATGAACTCTTTTGATGCTTGTTGCATTGATTCTTTTAGCATTTCTCACTGTTCATCAATGCTTTGTATCTTCTCTATTGCATTGTCCCGGTTCTGAATTGTGATGTTATATTTGTCTTGCAACTTCTTGTCTGATTTGAGTAAATTTAAATTTAACTTGATGTTAATTGAGTCTCGTTTTGTTGTTTTTAATTTTTTCTAAGCTTTCCCACAACTGGTACATGATCACAATTGCAACCTGCCCCTGTTCTAGTTTTCACACACACCAGACTGTTTCTAAATCTATTGCTTATCATTATGTAATCAATTTGATTATGGGGTTTGTCCACTGACGTCTTGGATGTTGCTTAAACCAGATGTTTCCTATAATCATGTTGTGTGTTCTTGCCCAGTGAATAAGTTTGTCACCTCTTTCATCTCTCTCTCCTAAGCCTCTCCTACTGGGTAGTAATACTAAAAATAGCTTGTTATTTTGTTCCTTAGATCCATAGAAAGTTATATAAATGTAAGCTTATCAATAACCTTTAGTTAGAAAAACATAGGATTAATTTTACAGAATCGACAAATCACATTATATATTTATATATATATGAAAATAATATCACATTGATTCTATTTAAAATTATTTTTACATATTTCAACATTCTCCAGTCTTGCAGCAGGAACAAACTAGCAGAAAACAGAATGAGATCTTAGCCACTCTGACATGAATACTTTACAGTGAAGAGTTTCAGTGAAATCAGTATCTGTGTTTGGACATTCCCAGACATAAGATTAGGATTTCTCAGAAGATTGTTGAGAGTTCCCTGGACAGCTAGATAAGACCAACAAGGAAATTCCCAAAGAGGCCAACACAAAAATGGAACTCTTAAAAAACATCAGAAAGAAACAATCAACATTTTTAGGGCACATCATGAGATCAAAGTTATTATGGAAAGGTGATCAAGGTTCCTAGTTTGAAGAAACACATTCGTGTCTAAAATGTCCTGTGATATCATGATTCCATTAATTGTGTAAAAAGTGTTATTATTTTGACCTATTTTTGTGTGTGAGTCATCAGCTCTGTCATGTGACTTACACTACCTGACACAAGTGGCTGTCACAACAGGCGGCATGCGGGTAGCAACAGCTCTCTATCATGTTCTCTACCTTTATGTTCAGTACAACAACTGTGAAGCTGTACATGAATATGTCTTGAGGTTAGTTTTCTACTTTTTGTCAACTTGTCATAATTCTGGTAGGTTTTATTTCAGAACATTATCTAGTGCCAGCTAGTGTAGAAGTTTATAAATTAAATCTATGCACTTGAGAATGAACATTTATTAACTATTATCTTGTCTCTGACCAATGACATTTGAAGACTTTTTTTTCCCTTAAAATAACATATTATCACATGACACATGTGTTTGTTCTTTAGTTCAGACTTGTGTCACTGCCGTCGGGACATTCCATATCTGTTCTGCCACCCATTTCAGCAACCTTTGAAGTGTTCGCCTACTGATTGATCCTTTCATCCATTGATTGACCATGTTGGATTCTTTTCTGCTGAGGATGCTTTTCCTGCTTTCACCCTTCGTGGTGCCGTGTACCACCATTCCTTTGACATGTGGATTATCCTCTGCTTCCTTGTCGCTATCTTTGTAGGAGGTGCTCATTTAAAGCCCATACAATGTCATACATGTCCATTTTTAAGGTTTCTTGTACAATGCCAGACCCAGCCAACTTGTTGGCTATCACATTGCTACAAACTCCCGCATGTCCTGGGCAGTAAAGCAAAGTTAGGCTGCTAGCATGAGGCATGTTGAGTAGGTGCACCTACTCCCTGCAGCGTGTGATTTTGTCACTCCAGCGAAGCTTTCTTTGTGTTTCTTGTACAAATTAGGTATTTTCACAAAAATAAAAAAAATAAAATAAAAATATCTAATACATGATAGTCCTTGACGATAGAAATCCAAAAATAGATCATTCATGTCTGTCAATTATTTTAAAAAGTTATCAATTTTTGAAATTTTTTTTTTTTTTTTAATGATTGTGTCTAATAATCAGCTGTCAAAACATGCCACACAAAACAAAAGTAGATTGATAAGGTCACTGTCTATGTCTTGTCCCCTCCCATTAGGAGATAAGACATCTGTGGTATAAGCTAATTGATGCGTATAATAAAAAAATGACAAGATCATTTAATTGCCGGTGGTAAAAATTTGGCAATGGATATTATCTTGTAATTTACCACACTTATGTAAAAATGAACACCAAATCTATACATTTTTTTTTACCATAAATTTATTCTGATTTATACTAAATGCAATATTCCACACACTGACCATTCCAAGCAGATTTCGCATGCCATTTTAAATGGCTTAGTGAGACCGCATTAATTTTATATTGATGCATGCCAATTGCGATAGCAAGAATTTGGCAGAGGATTTTTACTTGAAATTTACCACACTTATGTAAAAATGGATACTGAATTTAAATATTCATTCCCAAATTACCTAGGTTTTCTTTAATTTAGATGCAAAGTGAAGAAAATTGACTGACTACGCAGAAAATATTGAGTTTACAAAAAACCAACAGGAATTCTTGTGGTTGCCATTTTTATAATGGAAAATTAACCTCTCCTTGGTTGAAAACAACTTTTTGTATCTTTATAATCATGTGATGTCCTGTTCAAATAAATAAAATGTGAATACACTATTATGTTGCTTTAAAAGCTGTGGTGCTGAGAAAGTTCTCAGGGTCGAATCCGGATGTAGAAATTGCATAGTGTCAGATGTGAAATTACCTACTACAAATTATATTTTGTCACATGAATCATGCACATGTTAAACATATAACATCTTGTCACATGAAGCGTGCATATGTCAAACATATAACATCTTGTCACATGAAGCGTGCATATGTTAAACATATAACATCTTGTCACATGAATCATGCACATGTTAAACATATAACATCTTGTCACATGAATCATGCACATGTTAAACATATAACATCTTGTCACATGAATCATGCACATGTTAAACATATAACATCTTGTCACATGAAGCATGCACATGTTAAACATATAACATCTTGTCACATGAAGCATGCACATGTTAAACATATAACATCTTGTCACATGAAGCATGCACATGTTAAACATATAACATCTTGTCACACTAGGAATATTAAACACACCACTATTTAAGGAACTAAAATAAAGCTTGTTTCATCATCATTGAGTGCCCTCTCCGCATCGAAGGTTGGCTACCATGGAGCGCCCTTCCACTCTGTCTCTTGTTTTGATGGTGCAGATTGCCATAGGCTGACTTGTCCATCTTTTGATGTTACTCGTCCATGTTAGTCTTGGTCTGCCTCTGCCTCTTTTAAAGCTTGTTTAAAGAAAAAAAAAACCTGAATTTAATCAGAACCATGAATTGGATGTAAAAGGGTATTATCAGAAACAGCTTAACCCTAGATTACGATGCTGTAGTAAAAATGACTGCATCAAAACACAAATAAACGTGTTCAAACATTACCCCACACATGCATGCACACACAAACATACACCCAACCTTTGTTTTGTGACCAGGGAAATTTCCTTGGTCATCGGCAGACATAAAACAACTCTTTGTAACTCAGGAAATGCAAACTCTATATGGTAGCCAAGCATACTGATGGACTTATGGTCTATGTACTGATAGACATTGTAAAATGTCCAACCCTTGAATGGAATTTCAGGTCATAAATCAACCTAAGGCAGGTGTTCCTGTGTCTGTCTTAACTTAAACACACATATGTGTTTCAAAAAGTTCAAAGAAAACACTATTTTTAGAACTAATGTTACAATTGAGTGGTAGTAATTTTTACTACGATATTGTAAACAAGTGAGTCACAGATTAACATAGTAAGCTTGAGTTAAAGAAGTTGTTGTTGTTGTTGCGTTCGCCAGCTTTCAACTCTGACGAAGTCCCTAGAGACTAGGAACTGAGTTTTGCACGTTAATCCATTTTCCCTGGCAGCCGCGTGCACCGGGGTCCCTCGCCACACAGGCAGATAACTCCGACTTCTGAGGTACTCATGTTTTTTTCCGTCAATGAGTAACTGACGTTTCAAGCCAGGCCTCGCAGCTGAGACCAGGGGTGGTTGTTGTAGAGGGAAATCATAAATAAAAATCCCAACCAGTGTTGCCGAGATTTGAACCCACAACCTCTCTGTCCTGAGGCCCCCCCCCCCCCCCACACCAGTCCCCTATGGACTTGGAATATGAGGAAACTGCAACGAGGAACACCTTTCATGCATAGCCTGCAACGGTTCCTGCCACCTATCCACCATATACCAAAAGTTCACATCCTCCCAAAAGTGATGGTCGTCAAGGATGACGTCAGGGACGCACCAAAATGGCAGCTTATTTACGGCCTAACATCATCAAGTGCTATGACGATCATCATTTTCGGGAGGACGTGAACTCCCATGGTATATGGTGGCTAGGCGGCAGGAACCATTGAAGGCTATGTCTGAAAAGTGTTCCTTCTTGCAGTTTCCTCATATTCCAAGTCCAGCTTGTTGCAGGAGCTACTGAGTTAAGTGCTCTGTGCACACCGTGATCTGTGTGTCTCATCCGTTTTGATCCTGCTTCAATATCCCGCTTGTTTACGATGAATGATGATATCGTATGACAGGGAACAGTTGGCTGTGTTCACTTTCTGCGCGGTTTCGCCTTATGTCTTTTTGCGTGTGCTGAGACTGCTACGATGGGGACTACAGTTACCTTTCTTTGTTTGGGAGATGAATTAGTAATTCGGATGATTCCACTGGCACGGGCGGTTGAGCAATTATGGATTTTAATTCGTTTGCTGTGAAATCGAGGCCTTCCATAACCAATAACCAATATTTCCTTAAAAATATATAGCGCTTGATGATGTTAGGCCATCGTTGTTGACTCCAATTTAGAACATATAAACACACAGTCATCAGACTATCCCCGTCGCACATCAAACAACAGACTGTAAGATTAGAGTACGGTCGGTGTAGGGATTTACGATGGGCCATTACGATGACTTGGCACACATAACAATGTAAGCACAGCAATGACGCGCCCTTTAGATTATTGATTACTCTAGTGAATGTAGCCTACGATGACCAGAACACGGTGCAAATTCCATAAAGAGATAAAACTGCGGCTGACGAAGCAGTTCACATTTAATGAGAACATATAATTAACTTGCGTCAAGTAAATCCATCAACGGTCATGAACAGCACCAATGTGACGTAAAGCGCAGAACAAGCATAGATGATGGAAGGTCGCATTTACAAAACTTGAATGTCAAAAATGGAATATTACCGACGTACGACATTGTTTTATCGGCGCAGATGTAATAAGTAGATCATCATCTTGATTTTCACGCATAAAAAAAGTAAAGTACCCCTGTCACGCCAAGTGGCGTATAGGGAATAAGATGTTAGTGACCATAAATTTTACAGACCTTCGGCACATGATTTTTGGGTTAATGTGGTTGGTTTAACGCCTGTGCTGCTTCACTTTCCCAGAAAAAAATCCGGTACCCATTAAAGGCTGGGTGAACCCGGAAGCCGTCGGTAGGGATCGAACCCTACCTCTTGTCCTTTGTAGTCCAGTTCACTAACCACTGAGCTATCGCGGCTCCAATACATAAAGAAGCAACATATAAAATGGTTTGGCCACGTGATGAGACTGACAAATAAAAACACGACACAACGAGTCTTCAATAATCTTTACGAGAACACCAAACCAAAGAGCGACCACGAAAAAGATGGATCCATGGAACATTAAAAACAAGTAAACATAACATCAGAGGAGGCCAACAAAAGAGCATAAACCACAACCAATATTATCCATTATGGTTAATAATGGTTATCCATTTCTGTGAAGTTAACAATATCTTTGAATTAATTAAAATTGTGCTCTCTGTTATTTGTCTCCATACATACAGAATAACCAGGAAGCTGTTTACAAAGTTTGCCCACCTCATCCCATTGATCGTGGACTTTCTGCGTGCTGTTAGGACTCTACAGCCCCATTCGTGAGTGTGTTCAGTCACTTTTCTCATGTTTCTTCATCCCCTCTGATGGGGTAATGGACCTCATGCGTTTCTGATAGAATAAAATGAGTAAATGTTTTGTTAGGCTTCTTGTTTGTACACATGTTTTTTAGGCTTCTTGTTTGTACACATATGTTTTGTTAGGTTTCTTGTTTGTACACATATGTTTTGTTAGATTTCTTGTTTGTACACATGTTTTTGTTAGGTTTCTTGTTTGTACACATATGTTTTGTTAGGTTTCTTGTTTGTACACATATGTTTTGTTAGGTTTTTTGTTTGTACACATGTTTTGTTAGGTTTCTTGTTTGTACACATGTTTTTGTTAGGCTTCTTGTTTGTACACATGTTTCTTATGCTTCTTGTTTGTACACATATGTTTTGTTAGGTTTCTTGTTTGTACACATATGCTTTGTTAGGTTTCTTGTTTGTACACATGTTTTTGTTAGGTTTCTTGTTTGTACACATGTTTTTGTAAGGCTTTTTGTTTGTACACATGTTTTGTTAGGTTTCTTGTTTGTACACATATGTTTTGTTAGGTTTCTTGTTTGTACACATGTTTTGTTAGGTTTCTTGTTTGTACACATATGTTTTGTTAGGTTTCTTGTTTGTACACATATGTTTTGTTAGGCTTCCTGTTTGTACACATGTTTTGTTAGGCTTCTTGTTTGCACTCATATGTTTTTTTAGATTGAGCTTTTTATGTTTATATGTTTGGTTAAGCTATATGTATATACATTTTTGATAGAATCTTATGAAACATATGTTGTTTTTCCCATTTTTACCTGCCAGCAAACTGCATAATGAAATTCTAATACTTCTTCATGAGACGGTTCTGTCATTGCCGATCAGCTCTTTGTTGAGCAGTTACCAGAACTACCTCCATGTTTGGATCCTGTCAGCTCAAGACTCCTCCATACAGCAACAAGTAAATACATGATGTCATCCCACCATCTTTGTTATTTATTATTATTATTTCTATCTTTGGAAATGTTTGACTATTGACAGCTATTCATTGCTATGACTTGGAATAATACATGGGCCATGCACTGAGAATGAATGAAGAAAGCATCAGGCTTGTATACAATATAACAATGCTCATGAAAAAATGATAAAAGTGGTAAATCTGCAAGTTTCGGTGGGTGCAATATTACATTAACCACAAAAGTTGTTACATTTGAAGAAACAGCTTCTTCTAATCACTTTGAATGTTTAATAGAAGAATGTTGTGTATTTAATTTTCCTGGAAAGACACAAGTGAGCAAATCAACTAACATATGAAATAAAAACTCAGACTCAAACACCTCCCAGTGGCTGCACTGGGCAAGTAACCTTTATTCTCTGGTCGTATAAGTCCCTCCTGCCGACCCTAGTAATGGGAAAATGCGGAGATCACTTTCTTTTTTTTTTTTACATTAAAGTAGCAATGATAAACAACTGTGTAAGAAATGATTTGTTTGACATGTGCAGCTTGTACAGCAGAAAAACTAGTTATTGATTAATTTGATTACAGAAACCTCTCAGGAGAATGCTTGAAATAGTTCGGGAGGCTGTCTTGAGAGCACTGGATAGCTGGGATTTGGGCTGCCTCATTCTGAGTGTCTGTCGTATGATGATGTTACACCACCATACAGATATCCTGTACTCCCGTATGTAATTACTTTGATATTTTCAATAGGTCTGTACATGAACTATTAAAAAAAAAATTATGTACTCTAAAGTGTCAATTTACACAATTTGTTGTAAATGTAAAGGTAAAGTACGTGACTTGAATCTGCATTTTAGCACGCAAGTTTTCACCCATATGTGCTCGACCAGCTATCCAGAAATGTTTGGAAAATTCTGCATAGTGTCACTTCAAGTGTCAAAACTCACAATGTGAGGCAGCATTCCTCACACTCCCAGAGTAATACCCTGGTACCCATTTCTGCCAGTGTCTGGGTTGGCTGCAGGTTTTTTTTTTCCTAGCCACAAGTACAACTCACACTGCTTTCAGCAGGAACTGAACATGGGTTGGTCAAAATTTGTTGTTTTAATTAGTAAAAAAAAAACCCCCCCCCCTACACATTTCTGCAGACTAAAACAGATAGTGTACGTACCAAAAATAACAAGCAAGCTGAATCTTGATCAGCAACACATCCAGATTTACAGCCATAAATCATTAAACAAACATGGTGTTAGTCATTAGGTCATTGGGGCTCAAGTGATCATCAATTCAATAAACCATCTCATTGATTTCATCATCATCATCATCATCATGTACCCTGCCGGTTGGCGTAGGCGATCATGTCCCTCCACAATCTTCTATCTACAGCGCATCGTATCAGTTCTGTTGTTGACTGTTTTCCATGCCATGACACAAAGCTATCCAGTATTTTCTCTCTTTGTCGTCCGCGATCTCTCTTTCCTTTTATTTTGCCAGTTGTAACCAAGTATTCCAACTTTCCTCTTCTCATGATGTGCCCGAAAAATGTTGATTGCTTCTTTCTGATGTTTTTTAAGAGCTCCCTTTTTGTGTTGGCCTCTTTGAGAACTTTCTCATTGTCATTGATTTCACAGTTTTAAAATTGCATCAGTAATTTGAGTAAATGGATGATTAGTCCATAGAAATTATTTCAGTATGAAAGCTTTTTATCAATGCAACAAAAGAGATTTCAGAGACACAATTTTTCATGGTTTTAAGAATCAATCTACGTATTTATATTTATCTAACACTTCACATATTATATAAGAATTTTTAGATAATTGTATGAGAAATTAGGTGTCACATGTTAGAAGAATATTGTTTGATGACAGTTTACACTAATCAAATTGAGAGTGGCACACTCTATTGCTAAACGTACATGACCAAAATTGGCATGACACACAGTGCATTGAAATGTACGGAAAGAGTTAATTAACTTTTACTATTAGAGTTTGTAAAAAATAATTTTTCAGTGTCACAAAAAAAAATAAAAAGATAAAATGGCAGCAAAATAAAAGTAGTGTGCCAAGTGCTTTACCCTATATATGAGACATATTCAAATGAAACCTGCCCGAGCTGCACCAAATGGACTTACATATGAGGCTTGATGATGTCACATCTGATGTTATAAATACACATCAATGTGTAATTGTATATGTGTTCATTCTCCGTGTATCCACTTGTTTACTGCGGGTCGCTGAAAATATGGCAGATGTAATATTGAATCTCTTCAGGTTCAAACTGTACGGTGATCCAATTTCTGGCAGTAAAAGGATTCTAGCTAGTTGACATTCATCACCGAATGCAAGCAGTGTATGGTGACAAAAGTGTGTCTAAACCTACAGTCACAACCTTCAAGAATAGGAGACCTGGCTTTCAAGTGGTGGGATTCTGTAGCACGACAATGCTCGTCCACATGTCATGAAATTTATGCTGGAAGCATTAGCAAGGAAATGGTGGGAAGTTCTGCAACACCCAGCCTATAGCCCTGATCTGTCACCATGTGACTTTCATTTGTGTGTACCCTTAATATATCTCTAAAGGAGTAATGATTCGACTCTGATGCAGACGTCATGGCCTCAGTAACAAAATGGTTCAATGAGCAACCATAGTCATTTTTCTCGGCCCAAGCAGTGGGCTGCATGTCTTAAAGCCTATTTTGGTTTTTTCTAAAGAACCCTGATGAGTACTTGTTTCATAACAATTGCTTTATTTAATTCGGCCACACCTGCTGATGTACCTTACATATGTCTGTAGTCAAGTCACTGAGACTGGTTTCATTTGAGCACGCCTCGTTTCTCAATCAGTTTTTAATCTGGTAAGATGGGGAATTATTTCTGTACATGACCAGATTGTGCATTTATCCAGCATTTCCCAAGTGTTTTTGTTTAAAATTTCCAGTAACGTGTCTAGTTCTTGTCATGTGATCTCTCCTGCATTTCTACACTTGTGTTTCATGCTGTCATTATGACCTACTTTACTTTGTAGTTTCCCGTAGGCTAATTACCTGAGTGCTGGAAATTTTTGTTGAATTTCAGAGTTAGGGGACTTGCTGTGCTTTCTGATGAAGAATTATGGAGACTGTGACATACGTGACCAGGCTAGACTCTTCTATGCTCTGCTGACCTTGAACAGTGATACCAAGGTTTGCTATGTACAATTTTACTTTCTTATTGAGCCAATGATTCTCGACTTTCAGAGGTGCCTATTTCTCTTATGTAAATAATGTGAATGAAGATAAAACCTATTTGATGTTAGTACCACATTTTTTAAAGATAGGACCTTTTAATTATAGATACCTATGTTGTTATCATCTGGCTGACATGCATCTGCTGCTCATACTCTACCATATTATTTAAGTGCTGATGCTATGAGCCATCCAAAATATCTTTTGCGACAAATCTATGTCAATAGAAGTGAGAAAGAGAGTTCATCGGTGCTTTATAGAACCAATTCTGACTTATGGAAGCGAATCATGGACAGTAGACAAACAAATGAAAAGACAATTAGAGGCCACAGAGATGGGATTTCTCAGAAGAATGTTGAAAGTTCCCTGGACAGCTAAAAAGACCAATGAGGAAATTCTCAATGAGGCCAACACAAAAAGGGAACTTCTAAAAAAACATCAGAAAGAAACAATCGGAAAACAATAAAAAAAAAAAAATCATTTTTGGGGAACATCATGAGAAGAGGAAAATTGGAATACTTAGTTATAACTGGCAAAATAAAAGGAAAGAGAGATCGCGGACGACACAGAGAGAAAATACTGGATAGCTGGGTGTCGTGGCATGGAAAACAGTCAACAACAGAATTGATAAGATGCACGGTGGATAGAAGATTATGGAAGGACATGATCGCCTATACCAACCGGTGTGGCACATGATGATGATGATGCTATGAGCCATGAGAGAACCTGCCCAACAAAACAACATATTTTCATATTTCCAACCATCTTTGAAGAAAAGTCATTTACTGCTGCTAACATGTAACTCCCTTATATTATATATATATATAATGTATGTTATGCTGCCCTTATTCTAATTATTTAAAGCTCTTCCTCTTAGCTTCAAGTTTACTTGTTATATTTCCACTCAATTACTGGGATGTGTAGTGCATAAGCTGTGACTGTAGCTAGCGAACCAAAGTTGACCATGATATTACTACCCCATCTCCATGTGGTGGCTCTGGCCTAGTGTGAAGGGATCAGAGAGGGAGGACAAACCTAAATACATGCTGGGATGAAGGAAAATGAGTCAGACAAAAATGTGCACAATACAACATGTTGGCTGTAAACTGTAACACAACACATTAAACACTCTTTCAACATCAGTGAGCACAATATAACATGTTGGCTGTAAACTGTAACACAACACATTAAACACTCTTTTCAACATCAGTGTGCACAATATATGAACACACGCTCAGTTTCAATCTTTTACTCCAACATTTTCACTCTTTTACTCCAACATTTTCAATCTTTTACTCCAACATTTTCACTCTTTTACTCCAACATTTTCAATCTTTTACTCCAACATTTTCACTCTTTTACTCCAACAAATTCACTTTTTTACTCCAACATTTTCACTCTTTTCTATCTTGTCTCTATTCCAGCCCTTTCCCTCCCTCCCTGTGTCCGACATCCAGATAACCTCCTTTTACTTCTTGATTTAAGTACAAAAACTCACAGCTACGTGGATGTATTGATCATAGCTTATGTGACTTCATCTTTAATAACAGGCAAAAGAAATATTAGGAGCAGTCATAGAGAGTCTTCATGTTGGTGGAAACATTACAGATTTTTTCCCTGGTAAGTGTGACTCTCCATCTTCTCGTAATGTTCTCCGTCATGTCTTCTCCCTTGTTCAAACATATAATTTGTATGTATTCACGTTTGCTTCATGGCATGTATGTTTTGATCTTAGCAAAGTCAGAATTTACATTTTCTTTTAAGAGAAGTTTAATTTGACTGTTTTCTGTTTTTGAGACAGTTGCTGTTATTGTTAGAACTACAACTACCTTGGACATACTATAACCAGTGATGGAAAATGTACAACGGAAATAAACAAAAGAACAGGAATGGCAAAAAGTAATTTTAATGTCATGAAGAACATACTAACATCAAAACAAATAACACCGGGACTAAAACTAAGAATAGCAAAATGTTACATCTTCTCAACATTTCCTATATGGTGCAAAAACATTAGACAAGAAAACAGAATAGAAAATTGAAGCCTTTGAAATGTGGATATATAGAAGAATAGATAGAATTGGATGGAAGGAAAAGAAAACAAATTATGAAGACTTAAAACAACTAAAAATGAAAAGAGAACTACTAAACACAATTCAAGCAAGACAAATGTGATTTTTGGGTCATGTTAAAAGACACAGCAGCCTACTGAAAGTAATATTGGAAGGGAAAATACAAGGTAAAAGAGGCAGAGGCAGACCAAGACTAACATGGACGAGTAACATCCAAAGATGGACAAATTAGCCTATGACAACCTGCACCATCAAAGCAAGAGACAGAGCAGAATGGTGCTCTATGGTAAATGGTAACCAACCTTCGTTGTGGAGATGGCACTTGATGGTGATGAGTATTATTGTTGAATAACGAGGAAATGTAGGAGCTGTGAGATTATAATAGTTGTAATATAGCAAAACCCAAGTAGCAAACTTGTTGAAACAACATTCTTGCAATTAATGAGAGTGAGTTTTGGTTTTCATAAAGTTATGGTTTGTATCTACATGCATACATGTGGTTGTGTGTACATGCATACATGTGTTTTTGTTTATGTTTGTGTGTACATACATACATGTGTTTTTGTTTATGTTTGTGTGTACATGCATACATGTGTTTTTGTTTGGGTTCGTGTGTATAAACATACATGTGTTTTTGTTTGGGTTTGTGTGTACATACATATATACATGTGTTTTTGTTTGGGTTTGTGTGTACATGCATACATGTGTTTTTGTTTGTGTTTGTGTGTACATACATACATGTGTTTTTGTTTATGTTTGTGTGTACAAACATACTTGTGTTTGTGTGTACATACATACACATGTTTTTGTTTATGTTTGTGTGTACAAACATACATGTGTTTGTGTTTGTGTGTACATACATACACGTGTTTTTGTTTATGTTTGTGTGTACATGCATACATGTGTTTTTGTTTATGTTTGTGTGTGCTATTGTGGTTAGACAAATATAACCATAAACTTCAGATAATCTTAAGGGTAATTCAAGGGCCAAGATTTCTTGTCATTTGGGTCTCATCACTTGCAGAAACACTGTCCACAGGATTTGTCTTCCTTGATGCAGCATTTGTGTCTGAATTTTACGATCTGGATGATTGGAGATAGCTCATGATTGGAGATAGCTGATGTTTGGATGATGATGATTGCAAACAACTGATGTTTGAAAATAGCTGATGTTTGGATGATGATGGTTGGAAATAGCTGATGTTTGAAAATAGCTGATGTTTGGAAATAGCTGATGTTTGGATGATGATGGTTGGAAATAGCTGATGGTTGGAGATAGCTGATGTTTGGATGATGATGATTGGAAATAGCTGATGTTTGAAAATAGCTGATGTTTGGAAATAGCTGATGTTTGGATGATGATGGTTGGAAATAACTAATGGCTGGAAATAGCTGATGGTTGGAAATAACTTCTGGTTGGAAATAGCTGATGGCTGGAAATAGCTGATGGCTGGAAATAGCTGATGTCTGGAAATAGCTGATGGCTGGAAATAACTGATGATTGGAAATAGCTGATGGCTGGAAATAGCTGATGATTGGAAATAGCTGATGGCTGGAAATAACTGATGATTGGAAATAGCTGATGGCTGGAAATAGCTGATGGCTGGAAATAGCTGATGGTTGGAAATAACTTCTGGTTGGAAATAGCTGATGGCTGGAAATAACTGATGATTGGAAATAGCTGATGGCTGGAAATAGCTGATGGCTGGAAATAGCTGATGGCTGGAAATAGCTGATGATTGGAAATATCTGATGATTTTAAACAGCTAATAATTGGAAATAGCTGAAGACTGGAAATAGCTGATGATTGGAAATAGTTGATGATTGGAAATAGTTGATGATTGGAAATATGCACAACACTTAATTCTTCTTCTACCTTTCAACTCCCTGTGGAGCATAGGTCTTCCAAAAACACTTTCCAAACAGTTCTGTTTCTTGTCATTCTTTTAAGATCATTCCATGTCTTCCCCATCATCTTCATCTCTGCTTCCATCTGTTATCTTCAAAAATATTTTTGGTCTTCCTCTTTGTCCTTTTCCTCCATATTCCAAATAAAGGCCTGTCCTGTAATACTCTCATTTGGCTTCTACAATGTGTGTTCTAGCCAGCGATAATGTCTTCACTGTATCTCTTTATCCACTGGTATATGACTGGTACTTTTCCATAATTCTATGTTAGTGATTTTGTCCTGCCATTTCCATTTTTTTTTTTTTTTGCGCGAGCATCCATTAATGAAGGAATCTTCATGATTGTCATTTATGTTGTCCTTGTTTCACAGCCATATAATAGGACTGACTTAACAATGGAATTGGACATTTTTATTTTTGTATTTAACCTAATTTATTTGGGTTTCCATAAGTTTTCTATTGTAATGAATGCTCCTCTTGCTTTTGATATCCTTATTTTGGTATCATTCTTTGTTCTTTTCTTTCCTCTTTGTGTATATTACTGCCGAGATATATGTAAGATTGTATGTCTAGTAGAGGTATTTCTGCTATTGTTATTTGCTTATTGCCAACTGCATTAATTCTCATAATTTTGGTCTTATTGCTATTTATTTTCAGTCCCATCTGTTGTGATCTCTCATCAAGTATGCTAATTTTATCTTGCATCTGTTGATCTTTATGTGATCAGAGAGTTATGTCATCAGCAGAGTCTATGTCATCAAGTTGTTTGGTCAGTGACCACTGGATTCCATTTCTGTTGCTCTGAGTTATTTTTATAATCTAATCTATGGCCAGTAGAAAGAGAAATGGAGATAGAAAGCATTTCTGCCCTACTTCTGTTTTTATTTCGAACTCTTCTGTAAGCTGCCCTTCATGCACAACACTACATTTCATTCCTTCATACATTGTTCTTAACAGGTTAATAAATTGTATGGGGATTCTGTAATGCTGAGCAACTTCCAAAGCATTCCTGTCTAAATTATCAAATGCCTTTTCTTAATCTATGAAACCGATATAAATTAGGGACTGTAGTTGAAAGATTTGTTCAACTATTATACTTAAGATAGTTATTTGATCAGCGTATGGCCTATTTTTCCTAAACTTTAGTCTCTCCAGAAAGATTCTGCTTAGTATTTTTCCTGGCACTGATAGTAGCATAATTCCCCTATAATTTGTGCACTCCTGTAAACTGCCTTTCTTTGGTAGTTTGATCATATAACCTTCTTTCCAGTCTTTAGGTATTTCTTCCCTTTCACATATTTTCTCTTGTAGGTTATGTAACATCTTGATAGAGGTGTTAATATCTACTTTGATGGCACCTGAAGGAATTTCATCTGGTCCTGTAGCTTTACCATTTTTAATATCTTGATGGCTTTCATTACTTCTTCCTTGCTTGGTTTTCCACAGTTAACGTGTAACTCTTCTTCTTCTAGTAGAATATCCGGAGGGTTACTTGGGCAGAGTCTGTTCAAAAGTTCTTCAAAGTGCTCCTTCCATCTCTCCATTTGTTCCCTTATATTACTAAGCAGATTTCTTCTCTTATCTTTAATAAAAGCATTGATCTGTTTGTATATCCCGCTTAATTTCTTTGTGCTGTTGTACAGTTTTTTCATATTTCATTCATATCCGGTTTCCTCTGCCTCTTTAGCTGGTTCATCTCTTTATTTCCTCTATCCCTCTTAATGCATCTTCTCACTTCTTTGTTCACTTCTTTGTTCACTTCTTTGTTCACTTCTTTGTTCACTTCTTTGTTCACTTCTTTGTTCACCTCTGTGTAAGTTTCCTGTGTCTTGGCTTTAGTACTTTTCATTTTTCTTTTATTTATGTCTGCTTTATTATTCTTTCTTTCCTTAATTTTATCCAGGGTCTATGCTGTCATCCATGCCTTATTCTGGCGTTCTCTTTTCCACAGGGTTTCTTCAAATGTCTCCTTCCATATATTCTTTACCTGTTTCCAATGATCTTCTATATTTATTGTACTTCCTAGTTGTTGGAGGACTTGGTATCTGTTTGATATTGTGACTGCAAATTTATCTTTAATTCCTTGCTATGTGAGAAACCCTACATTGAAATACTTTCTACCTTTATGTGCCGTGATATATCTTTTCAGTTTAAGTTTAAGTTTGGCTACTAGAAGATGATGATCTGAAGCCACATCTGCTCCTCTATATACTTTTACATTATGTAAGGATAACTTAAACTTATTATTAATACATATGTGATCAATGTGATTCTCTGTTCTATGATCTGGTGACACCCATGTAGCTTTATGTATTCTTTTATGTTGGAATATTGTTCCTCCTAGACTCATTTGATTAAGAGCACAGAAGTTCACGAATATCTCTCCTTTCTCATTCATTTCTCCAAGTCCATGTTTTCCCATGATCTCCTCGAAGCCTCTGTTGTCTGATTCTGCTTTTGCATTAGACCTCCCATCAAGATTATAATATCCTTGGCTCGTCTTTCATCCATCTGACACTTCAACTGTTTATAGAATTCATCTTTAACTAAATCTTTCTTATAATTGGTTGGTGCATAGCATTGGATTGTGTGTATTTTTATTTTGTTTGTTGTTTTAAATGTTGCTCTTATTAGTCTTGGCCCTACTGCCATTCATTCTATCAGTGTTTTCTGTGCTTCCCTTGATAACATTATAGCTACCCCTTCACTATTTTGTGCTCCAAGTTCCTGGTGTCCTGATCATAAAATAATCTTTTCTGTGTTTAGTTTTATCCTTTCTGTTCCTAACCATCTTGTTTCACACATTCCTAGAATATCTATTTTGTAGTTTGCATTTCTGCTGCTATTTGTGCAGCTTTTCCTTGTTCATTTAGAGAACATATATACCAGTTGCCAGTTTTGGAGGATTTCCTGGGTAAACAAAAGGTGAGTCAGCAACCCTGACTCTTTGTGGCTTTCTCCAGATTGTGCCATACATCTCTTAGACAGAGAGCCCGTATCTTTCCTGGATTGGGAATTTAATTTTTTTCTTTTCTTTTTTTTGTCCATGTTTGTGAAGTTTTTGTGGCTTGTTTTTTTACAGCACAGGATAGCCAGTCCCATGCCCAACCCTCCTTAGTCGCCTCTTACAAACATGCCTGGTAGGGAACAGCGCTACAATTCTTTACTCCCCTTTCGGGCCCCGGCAGTGCACAGACAACATTTAATACGATCATTTTATTTACAGTTTTTTTTTAATAATAGAATGTTTATGCTTAGATTTACGTACAGTTTGTTACCACTTCTGCTAATAGACATTTTAGTGGGGATAATTTGATAGATTTACATAGTTTGATATATACATAGAAAAGTAAAGTAAAGAGCCCCAGCACGCCAAATGTCATGTAGGGAATATGGTGTTAGTGACTATAATTTTTATAGACCTTCGGCACATGTTTTTTGGAGTAATGTGGTCGGCATTACGCCCGTTGGTATATACATGTTTAACATTAAATAATGCGCAAGTTCTTTACCTCTGTACTTTTTGGGAAGTAATGAAACGTTTGCAGATGTGAAATCTCTTTTCTCAGCTATCAAACAAAAATAAAATGCTTCAGCTATAGGACACAAATATGATATTTTCTCTCTGTTTTAGGATCAATTGTCCAGACAATTCCGGCTGAAATACATTCTCTAAGTACTTCTCCAATTATTTGGAACAGGTGAGGTCACTGTTATTTTTTCTACCAGAACTGTACAAGTTGTAGTTTTTTTTTTTTTTTTTTTTTTTTGTATCAGTCAACAGATGCCATATTTCATCAACACCTGGAGTTACGTGAAGTTATCTGATCTTACTGATATCAAGTATGGTAATTTTACCTTCTACTGTGTGCGGTAGGCAGTACAACATGCGGCTACCCTGCTGCCTTGTGGTTGAGACTTTTTAGTCAAAGGCTAGCGGAGTTAACCATAAACAAACTGACGGAAGGCAACAGAAAACCACCGTCATAACTCCTTTTTATAATCATGGATTGCCACAATTCTAGTGCAACAGAGGTGAGATGCAGAATAACTGAGGCAAAAGAAGCTTTAAAAAAAATGAGGATTCTGAGCATTCATTTGTTGACAATCATCATAATCATCAGGTACCATGCCTGCTGGCGTGGGTGATCATGTCTCTCCACAACTTTTGATTTCAACAGTTATTTATCATTTCTGTTCTTGACCTTCTGCCAAGCCATTCTCTTAAGCTGTCTGGTATCTTTTTTCTTTGCTTCCCTCTATCTCTTCATCCCTCAATTTTCCCAGTTGTCACAATATATTCCAGCTCTTCCTTCTGATATGACATGATAAATAACTGATGAGACTGAAAGTTGTGGAGAGACATGATCACCTAAGCCAGCAAGGATAGTACTTGATGATGTTACAGCAAAACATTTGACAGGGACAACAACCAAATATTTGTGTAGGGAAAAGAAAGTCAGTTTCTTGAACAAAATGTACAACCAACTCAAAAACTGAGTGATTAAAAGAGAAAAAGTGGAGAGTTTAAAACCTGGTGCTTCCAATAATTGTCTTGCTGTAAGAATGAACTTGGCTCACCATTTTGTGCCATCTGCTCACTGAAGGTTGACTATCATTGATCTCTATTTAATCCAGTCTTGTTGCTTCCATGGTGCATGTTGTCGTAGTGTCCATCTCTTGATATTGTCAGTCCTCTTTAGTCTTTGTCTTCCTGTACTTTGTTTACCTTGCATTTTCCCCACCAAAATGTTTCAGTAAGTTGTTTATTATGAAAGTTAAAATAGTAAAATAATTTCTAAAAATTTAAGTTTCCACTATTTTCTGGCCTTATAGTGTATGACTAGCTTTCATTAACCAGGAAAAAGCATTTGACAGAGTAAACAGAGAACAACTGTTGGAGATACTAACAACATATGGAGTAAGCCAACATCTAACCAACCTAATAAATAGTCTCTATATCAACAGTAGCTGCACAGTCAGAACAGCAGCAGGCTGCACGACCACTTTGAAGTTAGATCAGGTGTAAGACAGTGGTGTGTACTATCCCCCCCTACTATTTATTACATAAATGGACTATTTATTCAAGCTAGCCAATCCATCTGAGACAGAGAAGGTCAACAAGCTTTTATTTGTAGATGATCAGGCACTCATACTTGAAGAAATAGAAGACCTACAAGAACACTTAAATAGACTCAACAACACCGGCACAAAATTCAACATAAAAATCAACATCAACAAAACAGAAGTCATGAATATCGCAAAAGTGAAGCAGAACATCAACATAATTATAGAAGGCAGGAAACCAAAACAAGTAGAGGAATTCAAATATCTAAGAAGTCTAGTGACATATAACAATTCACAAACAGCAGAGATAGACTCAAGATGCAACAAAGCATGCCAAATCATTGGACAGCTGTCACCACTATTGTCCAACAAGGAAATAACTCTGGAGCCAAAACGGGCACTCCACAATACAATCTTCATCCCCTCATTTTGCTGCCAATGTAAGTCCTAGACCCTGGATGCAAGAACAACAAGAAAAATAACCTCTGCTGAGATGAAATGTGTTAGACGAATGACAGGAAACAACCTGAGAGACAAAATCAGAAGTGAAAAACTTGAAATAGAGCTAAGGATAACCCCCGCATAGAAGATATAAAGAAGCAACAGATAAAATGGTTTGGCCTCGTGACAAGACAGAGTAATCAAAACACAATGCAACAAGCCCTCAATAAATGTTGTGAGAACACCAGGCCCAAGTGTTGACAGTAAAAAAAATGAATTGATAGAATATTATAAACACTAGGAAACATAACAGCAGCAGAGGTGAACAGAAGAGCAAAAGATCGCAAATTATATCTTTCCTCGATGCTGAAAATGAAATGAGCAAGGTTAGAAGAAGAATAGTGTATGACTTACTGACTTCAAAATTGTTAGCTCAATAGATCTGTTGCTACATAAGATGTTCTGACTTTGTGCTGAAAGCTTCTGAGTGTTTGGAAGAAAACTTCATGATGGGATTGAAGCTTTCTCTGGCCAAAGTTTGTATCACGCTTTGATTGACTTTTTTCAAATGTGTTCATTTAAACCTGCGGGAACAAAGAGTTAATTTTAAAATATATTTGCAGGAAACAGAAACTCTCTGACTAAAGTTTGTATCACAATTTGATTGACTTTATTCAAATAAATCTGCAGGGATCAGTTAGAGATTATAATTGACAGGGGCGGTACCAAAAGTGAATATTCCTTCCCAGAACCAGCGAAAGGTCAGTTGTGATTGTTTGTTGTCTTGGCCTAACAAGAATGTGGAAGTTGCTCATTAGACATTAATAGAACATTACATAAGTGCTGCAGTTCCTGTGTCACCTCATATTTGAATTCAATTGATCTGTCATTGCTTTGCACTAGCAGATGCTGTATTTCTTGCTAAAGAAAAGTATGTTGTATTTCAAAAATATTTTAAGATATTTAGCAATTGTAGGCACCATTGTCCGAATAACAAAGCAAGCCCTCATGTGGGAAACAACAGATAAGAGGAAAAGAGGCAACCCAGAGAGACACTGAGAAGAACATTGATCAGGGAGGCAAGAGCACCAAGAATTGGCTCCCTCAATGAGATAGAGCTGCTTGCACAGAACAGAGACAAATGGCGAGATTTGATAAAATATCTTTAGTAAGGATTGAAAATTGCTAGAGTAAAAATTTAGACAATAGAAAGAGTATCTGGGTCTATGCCCTATGGGCCGGCTATGGCTCAAAAGGTCAATAGAATAGAATAAGCACCATTGTAGATTTCCATTGTTTTTACTTGTAATCACTGTTTAATCTCAAACTTTTATTTCATTTTACTTGTTCCATTCCTTGTCAGACATTTTTTCATTGGCTCCTTGACTTATCAGCCATTTGTTCATTGACTCCTTGATTTATCAGCCATTTGTTCATTGACTCCTTGACTTATCAGCCATTTGTTCATTGACTCCTTGACTTGATACAGAATTTGTTTCTTCACAGATGGTGTAGAAAACTATTGGGACCAACTTCTTGGCCTTCGAACATCATTGCGTTGCACCTTGAAAGTCAGCATTGTAAGTCAATGTTACTCTACTTGTAGTTCATGCTTGATTTCACAACATAATTTCCATGTTCACATAAGTCAGTTCAATCTGTTATTTATATTTACTACAAAATAAATAACACTTTTATAAACTGTTACAAATGCTGAAGTAAATGTTATCTTTTGAAGTTAAACAAAAATGGAGTGTGAACTAAAATCATGTTTTTTTTTCCCTTGAAAGGATACCGACAGTGATTTTGACAATCTGTTGGCAGTCTCATTCCATGCCTCAGAGAGCAAGAAGATTCATTTGAGTCAAGGTAACTTAAGACTGTGTAGTGGGGCATTGAGATGTTAATCACATCAATAAATTAACTTAAGACTGTGTGGTGGGGCATTGAGATGTTAATCACATCAATAAATTAACTTATGACTGTGTGGTGGGGCATTGAGATGTTAATCACATCAATAAATTAACTTATGACTGTGTTTGTGGGGCATTGAGATGTTAATCACATCAATAAATTAACTTATGACTGTTTGGTTTGACATTGATTACATCAGTAGAATAACTTATGACTGTGTGATGAGACATTGAGATCGTTATTAAAATTATCAGTGAAGTAACCTATTACTGTACATTTAACTTTACCAAACCTTTTGCATCCAACACTTTGTATATGGATAACTTACATTTGGTCAATGAAAGTTATATTTAAAATGGTTTATCGTGATACTTTCTTAATAAGGATAGATAAGGCCACTATGGTGCTCTATGAAAGAGAACAGAAAATGGAGAAAAACCATCCTAACATAAGGTTAGTTGATGGGACTCCAAAATAAAGAATCAAACAGATCTAGACTTTACAGCATGTCAGAAACACACAAGAAAATCTATCTGAGATATCTATCTGAGAAATACCTAAAAACATCAAGAGACATCAAAGAACTATCACCAAATGTGAATTGCATAAATCCAGAAATCTGTACAGAAATTGTTGACTGAACAGATAAAAATGTGGACCCAGTATCTATAACAATCACTGCAAGGAAAACCATTGACACTTATCCAGATGTCTGGATTTTTGTATACACTAATAGTACAGCCACAAAGGCCATTATCAAAGCTGGATGTGGAGTTTTGATACATTCTCCAGATGGAACATTAGACAAATCATAAACTTCAATAGTAGAGAATGACTGAATTAATGGGCTATGGGAAACAGGGAGAGATCTTTTTAAATACAAGTCAAGGTCAAACCCCCATGACAACATTAGCACCTGAAAAAAAATACCAAACAACCATCTTCAGACTGAGAACCGGTCATGTACCACTGAACAACCACATCAATAGAATACAACAACGGTCATGTACCACTGAACAACCACATCAATAGAATACAACAACGGTCATGTACCACTGAACAACCACATCAATAGAATACAACGACGGTCATGTACCACTGAACAACCACATCAATAGAATACAACGACAGTCATGTACCACTGAACAACCACATCAATAGAATACAACAACGGTCATGTACCACTGAACAACCACATCAATAGAATACAACAATGGTCATGTACCACTGAACAACCACATCAATAGAATACAACAATGGTCATGTACCACTGAACAACCACATCAATAGAATACAACAATGGTCATGTACCACTGAACAACCACATTAATAGAATACAACGACAGTCATGTACCACTGAACAACCCCATCAATAGAATACAACGACAGTCATGTACCATTGAACAACCACATCAATAGAATACAACGACAGTCATGTACCACTGAACAACCACATCAATAGAATACAACAACAGTCATGTACCACTGAACAACCACATCAATAGAATACAACAACAGTCATGTACCACTGAACAACCACATCAATAGAATACAACAATGGTCATGTACCACTGAACAACCACATCAATAGAATACAACAATGGTCATGTACCACTGAACAACCACATCAATAGAATACAACAATGGTCATGTACCACTGAACAACCACATCAATAGAATACAACAATGGTCATGTACCACTGAACAACCACATCAATAGAATACAACAACAGTCATGTACCACTGAACAACCACATCAATAGAATACAACGACAGTCATGTACCACTGAACAACCACATCAATAGAATACAACAACAGTCATGTACCACTGAACAACCACATCAATAGAATACAACAACAGTCATGTACCACTGAACAACCACATCAATAGAATACAACAGTCATGTACCACTGAACAACCACATCAATAGAATACAACAATGGTCATGTACCACTGAACAACCACATCAATAGAATACAACAATGGTCATGTACCACTGAACAACCACATCAATAGAATACAACAATGGTCATGTACCACTGAACAACCACATCAATAGAATACAACAAAGGTCATGTACCACTGAACAACCACATCAATAGAATACAACAACAGTCATGTATCACTGAACAACCACATCAATAGAATACAACGACAGTCATGTACCACTGAACAACCACATCAATAGAATACAACGACAGTCATGTACCACTGAACAACCACATCAATAGAATACAACGACAGTCATGTACCACTGAACAACCACATCAATAGAATACAACGACAGTCATGTACCACTGAACAACCACATCAATAGAATACAACGGCAGTCATGTACCACTGAACAACCACATCAATAGAATACAACGACAGTCATGTACCACTGAACAACCATATCAATAGATTACAACAACAGTCATGTACCACTGAACAACCACATCAATAGAATACAACGACAGTCATGTACCACTGAACAACCACATCAATAGAATACAACGACAGTCATGTACCACTGAACAACCACATCAATAGAATACAACGGCAGTCATGTACCACTGAACAACCACATCAATAGAATACAACGACAGTCATGTACCACTGAACAACCACATCAATAGAATACAACAACAGTCATGTACCACTGAACAACCACATCAATAGATTACAACGACAGTCATGTACCACTGAACAACCACATCAATAGAATACAACGACAGTCATGTACCACTGAACAATCACATCAATAGAATACAACGACAGTCATGTGTCACTGAACAACCACATCAATAGAATACAACGACAGTCATGTACCACTGAACAACCACATCAATAGAATACAACGACAGTCATGTACCACTGAACAACCGCATCAATAGAATACAACGACAGTCATGTACCACTGAACAACCACATCAATAGAATACAACGACAGTCATGTACCACTGAACAACCACATCAATAGAATACAACAAAACAAACCACAGCATGTCCACTCTGTGAACACCCACATGAAACAGTAGAACATCTGTTTGACTGTCCAAGCTCACTGACATGAGAACAACTCTACTTCCTCAAAGAACTGATAAATGGAACACCTTGTACGGAACTACAAGGGGACTCAGAAATGCCTGCAGATGTCATTTCATGACATTGGGTATCAGCAGACAGGCCACTGGATCTCTGACAATGTGATACTTTCTGACATTTGAATGTTCTCAGATCTGGTGTCCTCTGACACCCATGACAGACCCAGAACACCTCACAATCTATCCCCTCTGACACCCAAGACGGACCAAGAACATCTCACAATCTATCCCCTCTGACACCCAAGACGGACCCAGAACATCTCACAATCTATCCCCTCTGACACCCAAGACGGACCCAGAACATCTCACAATCTATCCCCTCTGACACCCAAGACGGACCAAGAACATCTCACAATCTATCCCCTCTGACACCCAAGACGGACCCAGAACATCTCACAATCTATCCCCTCTGACACCCAAGACGGACCCAGAACATCTCACAACCTATCCCCTCTGACACCCAAAATAGACCCAGAACATCTCACAATCTATCCCCTCTTACATCCAAAACAGACCCAGAACACCTCACAAACTATCATTAAAATTATGGCATTTTCCTATTACAGGGGTCTGTCGGGAGGACTTATAGGATATTCCTCACAATCAGTGCTACAAAGTACATATGCTGTTGTACATATGCTGTTGTACATATGCTGATAATTAAAATAATATGCCAGTTACATTGATTCCTGATCCACCCTCTTAATCAACCCATCTTACATGATCAGTTTTGACTCCTGATTCTCATATCTTCTACATCACTAGTCCTGTAACTCTCCAACGGTGGTCATTACAAATCCTAAGTTTGTTTACCAGGTCAAGCTATAATTTTCCCGGAAGCAAGTGTAACAACTCCTTCCATGAACTCTTGAGTGGCCAGGATGGTAGATCTGTACAATTTGCTGAAACTTTAAGACCTTCAAATGTTTTTCCTGTTTTATAATTTGGATGTTTTCAAGTACAAGTATCTGGCACAATAATTGTCTACTTGAATCTGGTCTCTAAAAGCCACCACAGAGCAATCATGACACCTTTTATCATAGCTAACAATCACAATAGACTACATACTTGACTTAAAATACACCAAAGTGTTCATGTATTGTGACTGTTGTATTTCATTTAGATCAATCTTAATTTTTCACCAGTGTTTGATTTATACTTCATGCCATGTGTATCATTACTATTTTCTTTTCCCAATTTCTGCTTCTCATTGTTAAACCATTCATCTTTTAAAACAAGAAAATTGTACCAGCTTTATGATTTGTTTCCTCCTAGATGTGTATCTGCCATATCTCAGCAAAGGAGGTAACATCATTTGTTGTTTGTTGAACATGTTTCTTTGAAAGTTAAGGGAATTACATTTATTTTATACAGAAACAATCATGGTGCATTTAGGCAGTAGGTAATAGCAGTAACAGTGTATTAACAGAGCATTAATAGCAATGTGGAGAATTTTCTGTTAAAGTTATTTTCATTGAATGGATTTATTACTGGTATATAGACTAGTGTGAACAAAATTATGTAATTGGGGGGGGGGGGGGCGGATTGAGCATTAAGTTGTGTCAAAAAATAAACTAGTGGCAGGGACAATAAAGTGGAGAAGTGGTAACAGCTTGACATTATAGGAGAACAATGTTTTGTCTATCCTGCCAGAAGTGGTAACAGCTTTACACAGTGTAGGAGAACAATCTATCCTGCCAGAAGTGGCAACAGCTTTACACAATGTAGGAGAACAATCTATCCTGCCAGAAGTGGTAACAGCTTTACACAGTGTAGGAGAACAATCTATCCTGCCAGAAGTGGCAACAGCTTTACACAGTGTAGGAGAACAATCTATCCTGCCAGAAGTGGTAACAGCTTTACACAGTGTAGGAGAACAATCTATCCTGCCAGAAGTGGCAACAGCTTTACACAGTGTAGGAGAACAATCTATCCTGCCAGAAGTGGCAACAGCTTTACACAGTGTAGGAGAACAATCTATCCTGCCAGAAGTGGTAACAGCTTTACAAAGTGTAGAACAATCTATCCTGCTAGAAGACTCCAGATAGTGCTCCTGACCACCATGGATCCCAGGAAATGAGAGTGACTGAAATGATTTCATGTTCCTCCAACAATTATAGTCGGTTCCAAGAGAACTGCCAGATAACCACTGTAGGTTCTCTTTTTCTGCATGGAATCAACATGTTTCTCTATTTTTAATGCCAAACTTTTTTGCCTTATATCCTTCTGTAACCATTTTGGGATACATTCTATAGTAGTAAGTAAAAAAGTGAGGAGCCCCGTCATGCCAAGTGAGGTATAGGGAACATGGTGTTAGTGACCATAATTTTTACAGACCTTCGACATGATTTTTGGCATAATATGGTTGGTATTACGCCTGTTCTGCTTTACTTTCCAAGAAAAAAACCATTTAAGGCTGGGTGAACTCGGAAGCCGTAGATCAGGATCAAACCCAACATCTTGTTCTTTGTAGTCCAGTTCACTATGCACTGAGCTATCATGGCTCCCACAGTCATGGCTCCAACAACCATGGCTCCCACAATCATGGCTAGAGCTAGAAAATTTTCTGGCACTTCCTCACCTTCAGAGCAAAAGTAATTGAATATAGAAAAAGAAGAAGAAAAATTAAAAGGTAAAGTCTAGAATGCTTACATTAAATAAAAGGCTACATGAATACAGCAACAAACTGGACTGCATGGAAACCCATAGATGCTGTATATTCATGAATGCTGTAAAACTTGTGGGAATTGTACTTTTCATCTTTCAGACAAGGGGTGGTACTCTGGCTGTTGTTATTTTCTGCAGATGCTTGATTATGATGATGTTATCTATTGACTTGTTGCTTGGCGGACTTGTTCCTTGAAGCTTGATTATGATGATGTTATCTATTGACTTGTTGCTTGGCGGACTTGTTCCTTGAAGCTTGATTATGATGATGTTATCTATTGACTTGTTGCTTGGCGGACTTGTTCCTTGAAGCTTGATTATGATGATGTTATCTATTGACTTGTTGCTTGGCTGACTTGTTCCTTGAAGCTTGATTATGATGATGTTATCTATTGACTTGTTGCTTGGCCGACTTGTTCCTTGAAGCTTGATTATGATGATGTTATCTATTGACTTGTTGCTTGGCCGACTTGTTCCTTGAAGCTTGATTATGATGATGTTATCTATTGACTTGTTGCTTGGGCGACTTGTTCCTTGAAGCTTCATTGTTGGCATCTTTAAGCTAAAGATGAAGCTGTGTTACAACTCAACTTGTGAGAGTATTTCTGATGGTGAAATTCTCTCTCTACCCGCACCCACACATTTTTGTGAATAATTAGTTTTGTTTAGTCGACAGATCATCTTTGTTGCACATTGGACAAATCCAAGTGCGCAGATCACCTCCTCAGTACATTGCAAAGTGTGAAACATACCCGTGAAACACTGGCAAAAGTGCTGAAGATTCAATTTCAATAATTTAATAGTGTCCTACTTGAGATGATGAAACTAGTTACTTTTTGTTTCTGAATATATTGTTAAACTTATTCCAGTTCTACTATATTGTTAAACTTATTCCAGTTCTACTATATTGTTAAACTTATTCCAGTTCTACTATATGTTAAACTTATTCCAGTTCTACTATATTGTTAAACTTATTCTAGTTCTACTATATGTTAAACTTATTCCAGTTCTACTATATGTTAAACTTATTCTAGTTCTACTATATGTTAAACTTATTCTAGTTCTACTATATCTTAAACTTATTCCAGTTCTACTATATGTTAAACTTATTCTAGTTCTACTATATGTTAAACTTATTCCAGTTCTACTATATTGTTACACTTATTCTAGTTCTACTATATGTTAAACTTATTCTAGTTCTACTATATGTTAAACTTATTCTAGTTCTACTATATGTTAAACGTATTCTAGTTCTACTATATGTTGAACTTATTCTAGTTCTACTATATGTTGAACTTATTCTAGTTCTACTATATCTTAAACTTATTCCAGTTCTACTATATTGTTAAACTTATTCCAGTTCTACTATATGTTAAACTTATTCTAGTTCTACTATATGTTAAACTTATTCCAGTTCTACTATATTGTTACACTTATTCTAGTTCTACTATATGTTAAACTTATTCTAGTTCTACTATATGTTAAACTTATTCCAGTTCTACTATATTGTTACACTTATTCTAGTTCTACTATATGTTAAACTTATTCTAGTTCTACTATATGTTAAACTTATTCCAGTTCTACTATATTGTTACACTTATTCTAGTTCTACTATATGTTAAACTTATTCTAGTTCTATTATATGTTAAACTTATTCCAGTTCTACTATATTGTTACACTTATTCCAGTTCTACTATATCTTAAATTTATTCCAGTTCTACTATATTGTTACACTTATTCTAGTTCTACTATATGTTAAACTTATTCTAGTTCTACTATATGTTAAACTTATTCCAGTTCTACTATATTGTTACACTTATTCTAGTTCTACTATATGTTAAACTTATTCTAGTTCTACTATATGTTAAACTTATTCCAGTTCTACTATATTGTTACACTTATTCTAGTTCTACTATATGTTAAACTTATTCTAGTTCTATTATATGTTAAACTTATTCTAGTTCTATTATATGTTAAACTTATTCCAGTTCTACTATATTGTTACACTTATTCTAGTTCTACTATATCTTAAACTTATTCCAGTTCTACTATATTGTTACACTTATTCTAGTTCTACTATATCTTAAACTTATTCTAGTTCTACTATATGTTAAACTTATTCCAGTTCTACTATATCTTAAACTTATTCCAGTTCTACTATATTGTTACACTTATTTTAGTTCTACTATATCTTAAACTTATTCCAGTTCTACTATATTGTTAAACTTATTCCAGTTCTACTATATGTTAAACTTATTCTAGTTCTACTATATCTTAAACTTATTCTAGTTCTACTATATGTTAAACTTATTCTAGTTCTACTATATGTTAAACTTATTCTAGTTCTACTATATGTTAAACTTATTCCAGTTCTACTATATCTTAAACTTATTCCAGTTCTACTATATTGTTACACTTATTTTAGTTCTACTATATCTTAAACTTATTCCAGTTCTACTATATTGTTAAACTTATTCCAGTTCTACTATATGTTAAACTTATTCTAGTTCTACTATATCTTAAACTTATTCTAGTTCTACTATATGTTAAACTTATTCTAGTTCTACTATATGTTAAACTTATTCTAGTTCTACTATATTGTTACACTTATTCCAGTTCTACTATATGTTAAACTTATTCTAGTTCTACTATATGTTAAACTTATTCTAGTTCTACTATATGTTAAACTTATTCCAGTTCTACTATATGTTAAATTTATTCCAGTTCTACTATATGTTAAACTTATTCCAGTTCTACTATATTGTTAAATTTATTCTAGTTCTACATCTTAGACTTATTCCAGTTCTACTATATGTTAAACTTATTCTAGTTCTACTATATGTTAAACTTATTCTAGTTCTACTATATGTTAAACTTATTCTAGTTCTACTATATGTTAAACTTATTCTAGTTCTACTATATGTTAAACTTATTCTAGTTCTACTATATGTTAAACTTATTCTAGTTCTACTATATGTTAAACTTATTCTAGTTCTACTATATGTTAAACTTATTCTAGTTCTACTATATGTTAAACTTATTCTAGTTCTACATGTTAAACTTATTCTAGTTCTACTATATGTTAAACTTATTCTAGTTCTACTATATGTTAAACTTATTCTAGTTTTACTATATGTTAAACTTATTCTAGTTCTACTATATGTTAAACTTATTCTAGTTCTACTATATGTTAAACTTATTCCAGTTCTACTATATTGTTACACTATACGAGGTGATATTAAAATACTTGAGCTTGTAGTGTTTTCAATTCCAGCTCTTGGCACAGTGACCTACATGTTGATACCTCATATACCAGAACCTGTGGTTATCACAGCCAGGTAAGATAATACAACATGTCATCTCTTTATCATCATTGGTATATCATCATCATCATCAAGTACCATGCTGCTGGCGTAGGTGATCATGTCTCTCCACAACTTTCAATCTCGACAGTTATTTATCATTTCTGTTGTTGACCTTCTGCCAAGAAATTCTCTTAAGCTGTCTGGTATCTATTCTCTTTGTCCCTCAATTTTCCCAGTTGTCACAATATATTCCAGTTGTTCTCTTCTCATTACATGGTAAAAAAATGATGATTGTTTCTTCCTAATATTGGAAAGTAGCTTTCTTTTTGCTTTGGCCTCTTTCATAACATTTTTATTTCTCTTTTTAGCTGTCCATGGTATTCCCAACATTCTTCTGTAAAACCACATTTCAACAGCCTCCATTGATTTTCTTGTCTGTTGTCCCATTGTCCATGGTTCATATCCATATGTTAAGACTGGCTCTATAAAACATTTAAGAACTCTTTTTCTTGTTTCTATTGTCAAAAATGGATTGCACAGTATCTTCCTAATTTTTTTGGAAAGCTGCTTTTGCTTGAGCTATTCTGCATCTCACTTCTGTTGTACATCATCTACCATCTCACCTCTGCTGTACATCTACCATTTCACCTCTTTCATACATCTACCATCTCACCTCTGTTGTACATCTACCATCTCACCTCTGTTGTACGTCTACCATCTCACCTCTGTCATACATCTACCATTTGAGGTTAACAGCCATTGGTATATAGGTCACATATTGTGTGAAAGTAATCTTCAACTTCAACAACTGAGTACTTTATTATCAGACATGCACTCCACCATTCTCATTTTCCTCAACCCCACATTTTAATGTGATCAACGAAGTCATGGGAATCTACAATTGATAACTATAGGATACAGCTGGTAAAGGGCTGAGATATATTGATCTTGGAGATATATAATTGCCAATCAACCACTAATATCTTCAGTAATCAAGAAAAGACGATGGTCATATGTTGGACATGTGCTGAGAAGAGATAATAACCAAATAGCAAAGCAAGCCCTCATGTGGGAAACAACAGATAAGAGAAAAAGAGGAAGATCCAAAGAGACACTGAGAAGAACATTGCTGAGAGAGGCAAAAGCAGCAGGAACCGACTCCCTCAATGAGATAGAGATGCTTGCACAGAACAGAGACAAATGGCGAGATTTGATAAAATATCTTTAAAAGAATTGAAAACTGCTAGAACAAAAATTCAGATAAGAGGAGTATCTTGGTCTACGCCCTATGGGCCGGCTACGGCTCGAAAGGTCAATAGATAGATAGATAATCAATGTTTTGCTATGCCACACACATTTAATGACACATATACTCATTTTAAAGTCAACAGTTCACCTGTTTCTAACTTATGTAATCTATATGTGGGTTTGACTGTTTCCTTGATTTACTGTATTTAAAGCATATGGGTGCATTGTTAGTTTTCCCCTGATCTGTTATTAAAGTGAATGAATGGTTGATATTAGTGTATGAGTGGTTGATATTAGTGTATGAGTGGTTGATATTAGTGTATGAGTGGTTGATATTAGTGTATGAGTGGTTGATATTAGTGTAAGAGATCTGATCTTTATGTGTCTCATCAGTGGCTCATTAGTGGCTCATTATCCTGGTATAAGTAAGAAGTGACTATGCACTGTGTAGAGAAACAATATAACAAGACCTGTGTCTTTGAACAAGATCCCACATCACTTTAACATTGTGCAATGACTTCATCAGAGAGCATCCAAGTGATTGGAGTTTTGTATACACCCCAATGGAAAGACATTCATGAAAAGATTTAGTACATGTGACGCCATAGGTTGGCTTGGTAGAGCAGTAAATCAACCATACAATCATTGTGAAAGATTCTCAGAGCATGCTGTGCAGTTAGTGGGCCATAGCAGGTCGTGAGAAATACTTGGATGTGTTATACCTGACATGTTGGGGTTCATGGCTGGCAGGAGAATCCTAGACAATATTGAGATAGGACAAGTCAGACTTACTAAAAAATCTATTAGGGACACTTTCTCCAAAATAAATGAAGTTGCATGGGAAACAACTCCACGCCAAATCAAATGATTCAAGATTCAGAGATTGATGCACGTAGAGGGTAGAGCAAACACAATCTGTGGTAGAACATAGAACTCTCAACCAGCACAAATCAGGAGCAAAGCACATCCCATGAGCTGGCTGTTGGCAGTGAAGTGGTTCTGGGATTATCCTGAATGTAGTGATGCTACCTCATGAAACCAAACAAGCAAAACAATGGCTGTATGTCACTGCCTGAGATATAATGAGTACAAAAGTGAGAGCACTAAAAATAATGAGCACAGAAGTGAGAGCACTGATACTGATTTGAGTACTATGATTATGGTTCTGTATATAATGGCAAGACCAATGTAGACATTCTCAAAGAGGCAAACACAAAAAGAGAGCACTTAAACACTTCAGAAAGACACAGTCAACATTATTTTGGGTACATAGTGAGAAGATAAAAGTTGGAATACTTGGTTATAACTGGCAGAATACAAGGAAAGAGAAATTGTGGATGACAAAGAGAAAAGATACTAGATAGCTTGGTGTCATGGCATGGAAAACAGTCAACAACAGAATTGATATGATGCATTGTGGACAGAGAATTATGGAAGGACGTGATCATCTACACCAGCCGGTATGACAAATGATGATGATGATTTATGAGCAAGAGTAGAATATATATAACAGTGTTACACATAATCATAACTTGTCTGTCTGTTCGCATGAAAATCTGATGGAGGTGTCACTTTGCAGTGCACTTCTACTAGTAGAAGTCTGTGTGATGTATTACACTTACTATCACATCATTCGATTCCTCAAATTTTGGTTCCAGAGCTATTTTTGGGTTTGACAAGTCCACCTATGAATGTGAGTTGACTCCACTCAAGTTTCATTTGCAAGATTTTCTCATTCCTTTCCCTTGGCAAGAATTTGACATCAGAGACCAGCAAGAATTCTTCAACCATCACTGGAACAATTATACACAAAAGTCCAGAGAGAAGAGGTAAGGACCCTTATCAGTAAGAATTATCAGACATATGTAATTCACACAATATCAGATTTATGTTCCATTCAAAAGTCAGAGGTGGCAGAGTGGTTGGTGCACTCATCTGCTGATCGTGGGGGTCCAGAATCATATCTATAATTTTGCTGAGACTGCTAAAGCTTTGTGGTTCACCCAGCCATTGAAAACAGGTTTTAGATTCTTGGTCTGGGAGAGAGGATGGCCTGAAAGTCTGTGAGTGAGTGAGTGAAAGTCTGTGAGTGAGTGAAAGTTAATGATTGAGTGAGTGAAAGTTTGTAAGCTAGTGAGTGAAAGTTTGTGAAAGAGTGAGTAAAAGTTTAAAGTTTGTGAATGAGTGAGTGAAAGTTTAAAGTTTGTGAATGAGTGAGTGAAAGTTTAAAGTTTGTGAATGAGTGAGTGAAAGTTTGTGAGTGAGTGAAAGTTTGTGAGTAAGTGGATGTCTGTGAGTGAGTAAGTAAAAGTTTTGTGAGTGAGTGAATGTCTGAGTGAGTGAGTGAATGAGTGAGCGAGCAAGGTAGCAAGTGAGTGAGTTGGTGAAAGTATGTGAATGAATAAATTAAAATCTGTGAGTGAGTGTATGAATGAGTGTGTTCAAGTTTGTGATTGAGTCTCATTAGATAAAACCTAGCAGCTGTAACTGTTTGAGCATTGTTTCAGCAAAGGAGTTGAGTCAGTGAAAGTGCTCAAGTGTTGTCGCCAGTCATTAATGGATGTATGGAGCAAGGCTCTCATAATTGCTGGTAAGCCCTCACACATTTTTATTTATTATCTAGTAGTATTATCTAGTCTCTCCTCTTATTTCTTCATTGTTTCCACTCATAACATGTTCCATCTGTCCCATCTCAAGATGACAGAATGATAATTATTTCCACTCATAACATGTTCCATCTCTTATTTCTTCATTGTTCCCACACAGAATGATGATTGTTTCCACTCATAATGTAAAAGAGGAGGTTCCTTTTACCTTCTCTTTGATTGTAATTTGATGTTGCATTTGAACATTATTGAACTGACTGACTGATGATGGATGGACTTAATTGATTTATTTCCCTTTGAACTTAATTTGTCGCTGGCCGCTGGACACTTTGACTTATATCGAGCACATCACGTACTCGACCCTAGCTGGACACTTTGACTTATATCGAGCGCATCATGTACTCGACCCTAGCTGGACACTTGGACTTATATCGAGCACATCACGTACTCGACCCTAGCTGGACACTTTGACTTATATCGAGCACATCACGTACTCGACCCTAGCTGGACACTTGGACTTATATCGAGCACATCACGTACTCGACCCTAGCTGGACACTTGGACTTATATCGAGCACATCACGTACTCGACCCTAGCTGGACACTTGGACTTATATCGAGCACATCACGTACTCGACCCTAGCTGGACACTTGGACTATGGGGGCCTCGGTAGCCTAGTTGGGAAAACCACCCGACTAGACTATCGACGTTCGGACAACCCGTGTTCAATTCCCGCTGGGAGCAGTGTGAATTGTACTCGTGGTTGGAATAAAAAAAAAAAATACCCCCACGGTCGACCCAGCCATTGGCAGAAATGGGTACCAGGGTATATTATCCTGGGAAGGTGAGGAATGTCGCTTCGCATCTGAGTTTCGATGCTTGAGGCTACACTATACAGAAATATCCGAACATTTCTGGATAGGCGGCCGAGCACATATGGGTATATACTCGCGTGCTAAGACGCCGGTTCAAGTCTCGTACTTTACCTTTACCTTTACCTATCATTTAATGAGAAGTCTTAAAACACAACTGTCAATTATTCCTGTCAGTTGATTCCTTAAAACAAAGCTGTCCTTGATCTTTCCTGACTACCCAGATTCTATCGTAGAAATCTTTTGATCTCATTCACTCTCGCTGACATCAGAGAACTCTTCATGTCTACCACCGCTGACATCAGAGAACTGTTCATGTCTACCACCGCTGGACATCAGAGAACTCTTCATATCTACCACCGCTGGACATCAGAGAACTCTTCATGTCTACCACTGCTGGACATTAGAGGATATCTTCGACCCTTGGAACCTTCCATTCAGTCCTTTACATCCAACCAGCCGGTCTCCCTGAGCAATCTTCTACGCTTCTTACTGTCAGTTGCCTCCTCCACCTGTGTTTGTAGAACACTAGTGGAAACCTCCATCTCCCTCCTTCAGCTACAGTTACATTAACTTTCTAGGCTGGTTATCTCCAAATAGACCGTCTAGCGATTTCTCTGTCAAAGTGTGCAGACATATGCGGAATCGCCGTCCTTTTGATCATTAATTTCTTGATCTCTTTGACATGTTTCTTCTTGTTTTTTGTTTTACCTTTCCTGTTTAATCACTTTGGATTTCTTACACTATTACAATGAGAGCTGCAAGTCAACACAGAAGGGAAACTACTGTCAGTTGTAACATTTTTTTGTGGGAGCTACAAGTCAACACAGAAGAGAAACTTGCTTTCACAGCAACCCATGTTGAAAGCAAAGGATTCTATCCTATACTTCCACATTTGGTCTGAAAGAAAGAACAAAATGATAATGATCCAAAATATAATAGGTTCTTGTAAAATTGAAGAAATAAATCAAGAAAGATCTGTGTTATGCCTTGAGCATGGCTTAAGACATTTGACATTGGAAGAACAGGACCTTTGACACTGTAATAACAAGACCTTTGACACTGGAAGAACAAGACCTTTGACATTGGAAGAACAAGACCTTTGACACTGTAATAACAAGACCTTTGACACTGGAAGAACAAGACCTTTGACATTGGAAGAACAAGACCTTTGACATTGGAAGAACAAGACCTTTGACACTGTAATAACAAGACCTTTGACATTGGAAGAACAAGACCTTTGACACTGGAAGAACAAGACCTTTGACACTGGAAGAACAAGACCTTTGACATTGGAAGAACAAGACCTTTGACACTGTAATAACAAGACCTTTGACATTGGAAGAACAAGACCTTTGACACTGTAATAACAAGACCTTTGACATTGGAAGAACAAGACCTTTGACACTGTAATAACAAGACCTTTGACATTGGAAGAACAAGACCTTTGACACTGTAATAACAAGACCTTTGACACTGGAAGAACAAGACCTTTGACATTGGAAGAACAAGACCTTTGACATTGGAAGAACAAGACCTTTGACATTGGAAGAACAAGACCTTTGACATTGGAAGAACAAGACCTTTGACATTGGAAGAACAAGACATTTGACATTGGCAGAACAAGACATTTGACATTGGCAGAACAAGACCTTTGACACTGGAAGAACAAGACCTTTGACATTGGAAGAACAAGACCTTTGACATTGGAAGAACAAGACATTTGACATTGGAAGAACAAGACCTTTGACATTGGAAGAACAAGACCTTTGACATTGGAATAACAAGACCTTTGACATTGGAAGAACAAGACCTTTGACACTGGAATAACAAGACCTTTGACATTGGAAGAACAAGACCTTTGACATTGGAAGAACAAGACATTTGACATTGGAAGAACAAGACCTTTGACATTGGAAGAACAAGACCTTTGACACTGGAAGAACAAGACCTTTGACATTGGAAGAACAAGACCTTTGACACTGGAATAACAAGACCTTTGACATTGGAAGAACAAGACCTTTGACATTGGCAGAACAAGACCTTTGACATTGGAAGAACAAGACCTTTGACATTGGAAGAACAAGACCTTTGACACTGGAAGAACAAGACCTTTGACATTGGAAGAACAAGACATTTGACATTGGAAGAACAGGACCTTTGACACTGGAAGAACAAGACATTTGACATTGGCAGAACAAGACCTTTACACATGAATTGTTTGTTGTCATGTCTTTACCACAGCTCTTTATTTTCATCTCAAATTAGTATTTTATTTCTTGTCATGTAAATGTTGCAGCATTTATGGATGAAGATGTCTTGAGCCTAGAACATTCCACTCATTCATAAAACTGATATTTTTTGGAAGTGGTTTCAATTTGTGATTTATTAAATCAAACCTGTGAATTTACCTTTCTCTGGTCTATGGGTAGTGAGATCTGATGTCTAGCCCTTTCTGGGTAGTGAGATCTGATGTCTAGCCCTTTCTGGGTAGTGAGATCTGATGTCTAGCCCTCTCTGGGTAGTAAGATTTGATATCTAGCCCTCTCTGGGTAGTGAGATCTGATGTCTAACCCTCTCTGGATAGTGAGATCTGATGTCTAGCCCTTTCTGGGTAGTGAGATCTGATGTCTAGCCCTCTCTGGGTAGTGAGATCTGATGTCTAGCCCTCTCTGCATAGTGAGATCTGATGTCTAGCCCTTTCTGGGTAGTGAGGTCTGATGTCTAGCCCTCTCTAGGTAGTGAGATCTGATGTCTAGCCCTTTCTGGGTAGTGAGATCTGATGTCTAGTCCTCTCATCATCATCATCACCATCATGTGCCATCTAGTCCTCTCAGATAATGGTAAAAACCTGCAGATCCCATTTGCACTTATTCACATTAAAAAACCCTTGGCAGTTTAAAGTCAAAAAGAGTCAGACAAAAATGGCCACCTTCCTGGAAAATATTGGCAATCAAATCTACCCATGCTGAATAGAGATGTGTCAGGCAGAAAGGTGCAGATATCACAGTTTTGCCATAAACTAGCATTACAATGTATCCATGTCAACTTAGTCATCATCATCGTGTGCCTTCTCCGCAACGAAGGTTGGCTACCATGGATCGCCATTCTACTCTGTTTCTTGCTTTGATGGTGCAGGTTGTCATAGATTGACATGACCATCTTTTGATGTTACTCGTCCATGTTAGTCTTGGTCTGCCTCTGCCTCTTTTACCTTGTATTTTTCCTCCATGGCTTTCTTTGGATTATTACGTGATGAGGCTCCAATCTCTTTCACGGTGGTCTGCCATATTCGCCTTTCGTGTTCTGAATATGCCAACTTAGTGGGTGAGTGTTAAGGAGAAGAAAAGACTAATGTCTTGTTACTGCTCTCTCTGCAATAACAATATGTCTTTGTTATAAGACCCAGTATATGTGTCTTTTGTACAATTCTGCAGAACAAGGTAAAGACACAGACGAATTCCTGTTTTTTCTACCTCCCCGGTTCCATTTGCTGTTCCGCATACAACCTCGGACCACAGACCTTGTCATACAGATTGCATCCGATTACTGGCCCGTGCTGGGTTTCCTGGATGAGTATTTGGATGGGCTGGTTTAGTTTTTGTTCTTATAAACTATCAACGGCCACAGCTTAAACAATTTGTTGATGACACAGTCTTAATAGCACAGACAGAGAATGAACTACAAGAAATGATAGACATAATAGTAAAAGAATGCAACAAAAAGGGTATCAGTCTGAATAGTAAGAAAACAGAAGTAATGGTCATATCAAAGAAACAATCATTACCATCATGCAGCATAAAAATAAACAGGACAGATCTGAAACAAGTGCAATGTTTCAAATACTTGGGTACAATAATAACATCGGAAGATGCACCGCAGAAATAAAAAACAGAATAGCTTAGGTCAAAATAGCATTTCAGAAAATGAAAAATATCTTAAGCAACAAATCTATGTCAATAGAAGTGAGAAAGAGAGAGAGTTCATCAGTGCTATATAGAGCCAATTATGACCTATGGAAGCGAATCATGGACAGTAAACAAACAAATAAAAAAGACTATTAGAAGCCACAGAGATGGGATTTCTCAGAAGAATGTTGAAAGTTCCCTGGACAGCCAAAAAACCAACGAGGAAATTCTCAAAGAGGCCAACACAAAAAGAGAGCTCCTAAAAAACATCAGAAAGAAACAATCAACATTTTTTAGGCATACCATGAGAAGAGGAAGTTGGAATACTTAGTTACAACAGGCAAAATGCAGGGAAAGAGAGATCACAGCCAACAAAGACAGAAAATACTAGATGGTTTGGTGTCATGGCACGGAAAACAAACAGAATTGATACGGTGCACTGTAGATATAAGATTGTGTAAGGACATGATCACCTACGCCAACTGGTATGGCACATGATGATGATGATAAACTATCATGTGCCTTTTTAAAACTTACATTTTTATTTCAGTCTTAATTCACTGTCATTATGTAATCATTACATATTTCTTGAACTGTACTTTATTTTGTCATGTGTAAGATATGTATTTCAGATTTAGTGTATTGCTCTAATTTGATGTCTTTCAATATTTCTCTATTTATACCGTTGTTTCTTTTTAAATGTAGCCCTGAGACTATCTAGTGATTGTCTATGAATTTATTGAGTTTTCATTCTGTTGGTACATCCGTGTATATGTTGATGATGTTTGTACTGGTGAAAAGAACACACAGGCCAGCATGAAAATGATGTAACTTTATTTGTGTCAGTGATTTGTATGTTTCTGAATGACTTGCTTGTTGGTAAATGACTTGCTTGTTGGTAAATGACTTGCTTGTTGGTAAATGACTTGCTTGTTGGTAAATGACTTGCTTGTTGGTAAATGACTTGCTTGTTGGTAAATGACTTGCTTGTTGGTAAATGACTTGCTTATTTGTGAATGACTTTCTTATTTGTGAATGATTTTCTTATTTGTGAATGATTTTCTTATTTGTGAATGACTTGCTTGTTTGTGAATGATTTTCTTATTTGTGAATGACTTTCTTATTTGTGAATGACTTTCTTATTTGTGAATGATTTTCTTATTTGTGAATGATTTTCTTATTTGTGAATGATTTTCTTATTTGTGAATGACTTGCTTATTTGTGAATGACTTTCTTATTTGTGAATGATTTTCTTATTTGTGAATGATTTTCTTATTTGTGAATGACTTTCTTGTTTGTGAATGACTTTCTTATTTGTGAATGACTTTCTTATTTGTAAATGACTTGCCTATTTGTGAATGACTTTCTTATTTGTGAATGACTTTCTTATTTGTGAATGATTTTCTTATTTGTGAATGATTTTCTTATTTGTGAATGACTTTCTTGTTTGTGAATGATTTTCTTATTTGTAAATGACTTGCTTATTTGTGAATGACTATCTTATTTGTGAATGATTTTCTTATTTGTGAATGATTTTCTTATTTGTGAATGACTTTCTTGTTTGTGAATGACTTTCTTATTTGTAAATGACTTGCCTATTTGTGTATGACTTTCTTATTTGTAAATGACTTGCTTGTTTATGTATGACTTTCTTATTTGTTAATGACTTGTGTGCTACTACTGCCATGTTTAGATACTGTGTATGTGGTTGACCTTTGGCACAGGAACGTGCTATATGTTTTAGACATGGTTAATGGTTATATCTTTCAAACAAATAAAACACAGAAATGACAAACCCATAGTTATGAAATATAACAATGAAAATGACAGTGAATTTAGGTTTGTAGAAAGTACATGCAGTAAATGGAAGGAGATGAAAGATTTGTTCAAATATTGAGTGGAAGCAGAGAAAGGTAAGATTGATGAACAAGTGCTGTACTCAAGCTTGGTGTGCACATGGCATGATAGGATTATAGTAATGAACTTGCTTTGGTGCCAGTCATTACGAGGTTCTTGTTCTCATCTCTTGGTTCATGAAATACTTGATCAAACCATGCTGTGGGGTTCACTCTCCTCTCTAGGTTCATTAAATACTTGATCAAACCATGCCATGGGGTTCACACTCTCATCTCTAGGTTCATGAAATACTTGATCAAACCATTCTGTGTGGTTCACTCTCCTCTCTAGGTTCATGAAATACTTGATCAAACCGTTCTGTGTGGTTCACACTCTCCTCTCTAGGTTCATGAAATACTTGATCAAACCGTTCTGTGTGGTTCACACTCTCCTCTCTAGGTTCATGAAATACTTGATCAAACCGTTCTGTGTGGTTCACACTCTCCTCTCTAGGTTCATGAAATACTTGATCAAACCATTCTGTGTGGTTCACACTCTCCTCTCTAGGTTCATGAAATACTTGATCAAACTATGCTGTGTGGTTCACACTCTCCTCTCTAGGTTCATGAAATACTTGATCAAACTATGCTGTGTGGTTCACACTCTCCTCTCTAGGTTCATGAAATAACTTGATCAAACCCTGCTGTGGGGTTCACACTCACCTCACTTGGTTCATGAAATACTTGATCAAACCATGCTGTGGGGTTCACACTCTCATCTAATGGTTCATGAAATACTTGATCAAACCCTGCTGTGGGGTTCACACTCACCTCACTTGGTTCATGAAATACTTGATCAAACCATGCCATGGGGTTCACACTCTCATCTAATGGTTCATGAAATACTTGATCAAACCCTGCTGTGAGGTTCACTCTCTCCTCTCCTGGTTCATGAAATACTTGATCAAACCCTGTTATGTGGTTCATCTCTCATCTCTTGGTTCATGAAATACTTGATCAAACCATGCTGTGAGGTTCACACTCTCATCTCCCATCCAGGCTCTCATCTCTGACTCAGAAATAACTTGATCAAACTTCCATTGGACTGATAATTTTGTTGTCCAGTAATCCCAAATCCAGGGTAGATTAAATATAATGCCTAGTCATATGGGAGTTGAATGATTGAATACAATCCCCTCATGTTCATATTTTAAAACATCTCTTGGAAGTTAAACATTTGGTAACACGTTGTTAATTTTGTTTTGTTTTCCTTTTTTTCAAAATAAATAATATTACATAATCCTCGTCTGTTCTGTTTTTTTTTTTGCAATCTTAGTGTCCTGTTTTTTTGTGATCTCAGTGTCCTGTTTTTTGCCATCTCAGTGACCTGTTTTTGTCATCTCAGTGACCTGTTTTTTGCTAGCTCAGTATCCTGTTTTTTGTCATCTCAGTGACCTGTTTTTTGCTATCTGTGTCCTGTTTTTTGTCATCTCAGTGTCCTGTTTTTTGCTATCTCAGTGTCCTGTTTTTGCCATCTCAGTGTCCTGTTTTTGCCATCTCAGTGTCCTGTTTTTGTCATCTCAGTGTCCTGTTTTTTGCTATCTCAGTGTCCTGTTTTTGTCATCTCAGTGTCCTGTTTTTGCCATCTCAGTGTCCTGTTTTTGCCATCTCAGTGTCCTGTTTTTGTCATCTCAGTGTCCTGTTTTTGCCATCTCAGTGTCCTGTTTTTTGCCATCTCAGTGTCCTGTTTTTTGCCATCTCAGTGTCCTGTTTTTTGCCATCTCAGTGTCCTGTTTTTTGCCATCTCAGTGTCCTGTTTTTTTTGCCATCTCAGTGTCCTGTTTTTTGCCATCTCAGTGTCCTGTTTTTGCCATCTCAGTGTCCTGTTTTTTGCCATCTCAGTGTCCTGTTTTTGCCATCTCAGTGTCCTGTTTTTGTCATCTCAGTGTCCTGTTTTTTGCTATCTCAGTGTCCTGTTTTTTTTGCCATCTCATTGTCCTGTTTTTGCCATCTCAGTGTCCTGTTTTTTTTGTCATCTCAGTGTCCTGTTTTTGTCATCTCAGTGTCCTGTTTTTGTCATCTCAGTGTCCTGTTTTTTTTGCCATCTCATTGTCCTGTTTTTGTCATCTCAGTGTCCTGTTTTTTTTGCCATCTCAGTGTCCTGTTTTTTGCTATCTCAGTGTCCTGTTTTTGTCATCTCATTGTTCTGTTTTTTTGCCATCTCACTGCCTATCGCAGTGTCCTGTTTTTTGAGTGAGACAGAGTGTTGCTGGAGAACTTTAGACAGAGAGTGTTGCTGGAGAACTTCAGACAGAGTGTTGCTGGAGAACTTCAGACAGAGAGTGTTGCTGGAGAACTTTAGACAGAGAGTGTTGCTGGAGAACTTTAGACAGAGAGTGTTGCTGGAGAACTTTAGACAGAGAGTGTTGCTGGAGAACTTCAGACAGACAGAAAGTGTTGCTGGAGAGCTTCAGACAGACAGAAGGTGTTGCTGGAGAACTTCAGACAGAGAGTGTTGCTGGAGAACTTCAGACAGAGAGTGTTGCTGGAGAACTTTAGACAGAGAGTGTTGCTGGAGAACTTTAGACAGAGAGTGTTGCTGGAGAACTTCAGACAGATCGCCTGTGTCTGTATGGGGAGGCGGGAGCACTTGTCGACACAACGAAAGCAAGAGTGACATGGTCCTCATTCAGTAGTGGTCTACGTGGCTGACCTACTTAAGTGGAATGTCCAGGCGTTTTGTGTTGTCACAAATATAGTGTTGTCATCTGTCACAAAATTAGTGTAAACACTTCATTTTAGTAATGGTATTTTCACTTTCTTCTCCTCGTGGTCATTCTGATGTTGATTGTCACTAGATTAGCGCCGTTTCTTCCCATTCTGATGTTGATTGTCACTAGATTAGCGCCGTTTCTTCCCATTCTGATGTTGATTGTCACTAGAGTAGCGCCGTTTCTTCCCATTCTGATGTTGATTGTCACTAGATTAGCGCCGTTTCTTCTCATTCTGATGTTGATTATCACTAGATTAGCGCCGTTTCTTCCCATTCTGATGTTGATTATCACTAGATTAGCGCCGTTTCTTCCCATTCTGATGTTGATTATCACTAGATTAGCGCCGTTTCTTCCCATTCTGATGTTGATTATCACTAGATTAGCGCCGTTTCTTCTCATTCTGATGTTGATTGTCACAACAGAATAAAGACAGCAGAATAAAGACAGCAAAATAAAGACAGGTGAATAAAGACAGCAGAATAAAGACAGGGGAATAAAGACAGCAGAATAAAGACAGCGGAATCAAGACAGCAGAATAAAGAAAGCGGAATCAAGACAGCAGAATCAAGACAGCAGAATAAAGAAAGCGGAATCAAGACAGCGGAATCAAGACAGCAGAATAAAGACAGCAGAATAAAGACAGCAGAATAAAGACAGCGGAATCAAGACAGCAGAATAAAGACAGCTGAATCAAGACAGCAGAATAAAGACAGGGGAATAAAGACAGCGGAATCAAGACAGCAGAATAAAGACAGCGGAATCAAGACAACGGAATAAAGATAACGGAATAACGACAGCTAGAGGAAACAATAATCAAAAAGGGCGCCAGCAGAAATCGTGTAAAAGAGAATTATTGAGAGGTTGACAGATTGCTAAAATAAAGAAACGTGGGTATTACACAACAGGTCCTCTTTTGGAATCCCCAAGGAAAAAGACAAAGAGGAAAACCAAAATATTTTTTGGAGAAGCCAGATGGAAGCAGTGATGAAGATGATGAGGAAGGCGTGGAATGATCTTAAAAGAATGACAATAAACAGAACAGCTTTGAAAGCGTTTGTTGAAGACCTATGCTCCACAGGGAGCTGAAGGGAAGAAGAAGAAGAAGAATAAATGATGTTAATGATGAGATGGACCGAATGCGAGAACTTGAGTGTCATTACATGTTTAAAAAAGTAAAGTACTCCCTTCACGCCAAGTGGTGAATAGTGAATATGGTGTTAGTGACCATAAATTTTACAGACCTTCGGCACATGATTTTTGGGGTAATGTGGTCGGTATTACGCCCGTACCGCTTTACTTTCCCAGAAAAAAAAATCCGGTACCTATTAAAGGCTGGATGAACCGGAAGCCGTCGATTAGGATCGAACCCTACCTCTTGTCTTTTGTAGTCCAGTTCACTAACCACTGAGCTATCGCGGTATAGAATAGGTATGGCAAAAAGTAATTTCAATGCCATGAAAAATATACTAACATCAAAACAAATAACAACAGGGCTAAAACTAAGAATAGCAAAATGTTACATCTTCCTAATATTCCTGTATGGTGCAGAAACATGGACATTAGACCAGAAAACAGAACAGAAAATTGAGGCCTTTGAAATGTGGATTTACAGAAGAATAAGTAGAATTGGATGGAAAGAAAAGAAAACAAACGAGGAAGTTTTAGGACGACTAAGGGTGAAAAAAGAACTACTAAACACAATTAGAGCAAGACAAATGAAATTTTTTGATCATGTTAAAAGACACAACAGTCTAATAAAAGTAATATTAGAGGGGAAAATACAAGGTAAAAGAGGCAGAGGCAGACCAAGACTAACATCAAAAGATGGACAAGTCAGCATATTACAATCTGCACGATCAAAGCAAGAGACAGTGTGGAATGGTGCTCCATGGTAGCCAACCTTCGATGCGGAGAAGGCACCCAATGATGATGATGATGATGAGCTATCGCGGCTATCATTACATGTCTATATACCTAATCCCGTTTCTTAAAGAAAAATACGAGAACAAGAATAAATCAAAGAAACAGTTTTGCCTAGATAAATCAAGAGAAGACGCTGTATCTTTGTATGGACTCACAGGTCCACTTCTGTCGACGACAGCTATTGTTGGATGCTGTGTTGTCTGCAGATATCAATGGAGGCTAGTCAGGCAACACTAAAAGCTTCGGCCTTTATCAACTATGATGGCGGGCCTCAAATGACCTGTCTTATACAGGCACGCGATCGAAATCGATCCAGAGAAGGAGAGAAAGGAGAGAAAAAGAAGAATGAAGAGAGGACGAAATGACAGAGGAAGGAAAGAATGAGGAAGGAGAGAGAGAAAGAGGAAGGAGAGAAGAAGGAGAGAGAGAAAGAGGAAGGAGAGAGAAAGAGGAAGGAGAGAGAGAGGAAAAGAGAGAGAGAAAGAAATTGGAAGGAAACAAAGAAAGAGAAAGGAGTGAGAAAAAGAGGAAAGAGAGAGAGAGAAAGAGGAAGGAGAGAGAGAAAGAGGAAAGAGAGAGAGAAAGAGGAAGGAGAGAGAGATGAAAGAGAGAGAAAAAAGAGGAAGGAGAGAGAGAAAGTGAAAGGAGAGAGAGAAAGAGGAAGGAGAGTGAGAAAGAGGAAGGAGAGAGAGATGAAAGAGAGAGAAAAAAGAGGAAGGAGAGAGAGAAAGTGAAAGGAGAGAGAGAAAGAGGAAGGAGAGTGAGAAAGAGGAAGGAGAGTGAGAGAGGAGAGAGAAAGAGGAAGGAGAAAGAGGAAAAGGAAAGAGATTGAGAAAGAGGAAGGAGAGATATAGACAAATGAAGGAGAGAGAGAAAGATTAAGGAAAGAGAGAGAAAGAGGAAAGAGAGAGAAAGAGGGAGAGAGAAAGAGAAAGGAGAGAGATTAAGAGGAAGGAGAGAAAGAGGAAGCAGAGAGAGATAAAGAGGAAGGAGAGAGAGAAAGAGGAAGGAGAGAGAGAAAGAGAAAGGGGAAGGAGAGAGAGAAAGAGGAAGGAGAAAGAGAGAAAGGAGAGATTGCGATCGTGTTGCCATGGTTACAGTTTTATTTAAACAAGAGGTTACTGTTTCCGTGGTACGGAGCGCCCGGAGGGACGCGGGTGTGAACTGAAGACATTTATGAAAGTCTGTATTAAGTGTGTGTGTCAACAAGGTCAGGAAAGATCAAAAGCTGGTGTGACAAAATGGACATTTGGACGAAATGTTGAGGAGATTTTCGTTATTGAATTTTGAGAAAAGTCACGATCACTCTCTTTGTGACGATCTACTCGTGAACTTGTTTTAAAGCATTGTTTTAAAGAGTTGTTTTAAAGAGTTGATTTAAAGAATTGTTTTAAAGAGTTGTTTTAAAAAGTTGTTTTAAAGAGTAGTTTTAAAGAGTAGTTTTAAAGAGTAGTTTTAAAGAGTTGTTTTAAAGAGTTGTTTTAAAGAATTGTTTTAAAGAGTAGTTTTAAAAAGTTGTTTAAAGAGTAGTTTTAAAGAGTAGTTTTAAAGAGTAGTTTTAAAGAGTTGTTTTAAAGAGTAGTTTTAAAGAGTAGTTTTAAAGAGTTGTTTTAAAGAGTTGTTTTAAAGCATTGTTTTAGAGAGTTGTTTTAAAGAGTTGTTTTAAAGAGTTGTTTTAAAGCATTGTTTAAAGAGTTGTTTTAAAGAGTAGTTTTAAAGAGTTGTTTTAAATAGTTGTTTTAAAGCATTGTTTTAAAGAGTTGTTTTAAAGAGTTGTTTTAAAGCATTGTTTTAAAACATTGTTTCAAAGAGTTGTTTTAAAGAGTTGTTTTAAAGCGTCTACATCAACTGGCAGTACGTATCCTTCCTGAGTCCCAGTGCGATTTACAGCTCACGGCCAACCAGCCGATACAGTGGCGTATACAGGTTTTGGGGTCTGGGCTACCGCTGACATTATAAGTAAAAACATACATTATATTCAGTAGGCTAACATAAAGTAATATTTTCTAATGACTTCACTACATTTTAAATTACTTATTTATATGTAAACTCTATCCGACTTGTTCGGGACGAAAATGTCTCGATGACTTTGTCATTGAAAGTACTGTTGGGTTGGGTTCTAAGTTTCTGAGGGAATGATTTCTCCATGGACATTAAAGCCAAACCAGATAAGCGTTCTTGTGTCTGAGTTGAGCGACAATAAGATTTGATTCTCTTGAGAGCAGAAAAAGTTCTTTCTACAGATGGTGATGCACTTAACGTAGTTATAAATAGCTAAGGAAGTTCCGGTAATCAGACAGTTTCACTTTCACTTTGTGATGATTCTGATTGGCTAGAGCTAAAAATAACCCATGAAACCGCATAAATCTAGCGGCAAAAACCGGTACATTATTTTGACGGAAATTTTTGAATGTCAAGGTCGTTAAACTAGATTCGGATAGAGGAAAAATGTACCGCAGGCTCTTAGAGGTTTCAATGTAGAATAGTTTTGTTTCATTCACAAACGTTATAGTGGCCAGAGGAAAACTTTGCTTTAATAAATGCAAATCAAAGCAAATAAATCATGTTGGCCTACGAATTGTGTAATAGAATATTCGAAAATTTGTAATATAATTATTTTTAAAAAATATAATAAATTATCATTTCCTTTTGTATTTCGTTAATATGTTCAGGCTATCGGCGGTAGCTGCGATATCATAGATAATACGCCACTGAACCGATTAGATTTTTACTCTCCGCCAACTGCAGTAGAAATGCAAGGAACAGAGAAGACTTCTATTAATAGCCTTCGTTGATCTCACAAAGGCAGTGAGCAGAGCAGGTCTATACATGGAGCTGGAAAATGTTGGTTGTCCACCTACATAGCTCAAGATGATCAAGTCGTTTCACAAGTCTACTACTTTCTAGTTTGATGACAGATCTTCTCCGCCTTTTGAGAGTAAACGTGGAATCAAACATGGGTGTGTCCTTGCTCCTACTCTATTCATGATAATATTTTTCGCTGCCCTTCTACACAATGCCGTTTGAAATCGTCTTTGGAGATATCTACATCCTGAAACGATCTGACGGCTCTGACAAACTTGGACATGTCACAAAATATAAACAATAAATATGGGTGGAGACAAACTTGGACATGTCACAAAATATAAACAATAAATATGTGTGAAGACAAACTTGGACATGTCACAAAATATAAACAATAAATATGGGTGAAGACAAACTTGGACATGTCACAAAATATAAACAATAAATATGGGTGAAGACAAACTTGGACATGTCACAAAATATAAACAATAAATATGGGTGGAGACAAACTTGGACATGTCACAAAATATAAACAATAAATATGGGTGAAGACAAACTTGGACATGTCACAAAATATAAACAATAAATATGGGTGAAGACAAACTTGGACATGTCACAAAATATAAACAATAAATATGGGTGGAGACAAACTTGGACATGTCACAAAATATAAACAATAAATATGGGTGGAGACAAACTTGGACATGTCACAAAATATAAACAATAAATATGGGTGGAGACAAACTTGGACATGTCACAAAATATAAACAATAAATATGGGTGAAGACAAACTTGGACATGTCACAAAATATAAACAATAAATATGGGTGGAGACAAACTTGGACATGTCACAAAATATAAACAATAAATATGGGTGAAGACAAACTTGGACATGTCACAAAATATAAACAATAAATATGGGTGAAGACAAACTTGGACATGTCACAAAATATAAACAATAAATATGGGTGAAGACAAACTTGGACATGTCACAAAATATAAACAATAAATATGGGCGGAGGCTAACTTTAAAATGATGTCATAAAATATAAACTTTTAATATGGGTGGAGACAAACTTTAAAATGTCATAAAATATAAACTTTTAATATGGGTGGAGACAAACTTTAAAATGTCATAAAATATAAACTATTAATATGGGTGGAGACAAACTTTAAAAGGTCATAAAATATAAACTATTAATATGGGTGGAGACAAACTTTAAAAGGTCATAAAATATAAACTTTTAATATGGGTGGAGACAAACTTTAAAATGTCATAAAATATAAACTATTAATATGGGTGGAGACAAACTTTAAAATGTCATAAAATATAAACTTTTAATATGGGTGGAGACAAACTTTAAAATGTCATAAAATATAAACTATTAATATGGGTGGAGACAAACTTTAAAATGTCATAAAATATAAACTTTTAATATGGGTGGAGACAAACTTTAAAATGTTATAAAATATAAACTATTAATATGGGTGGAGACAAACTTTAAAATGTCATAGAAAATTGTAAATCATGATAAATCTAGCAAAGAACATTGAATTTTTAGAAACAAAATGCTGCAGAAAAATCTTTAAGATGCCTCGGATAATGTAGCAGTAATGAAAACATATAAAGGTAAAGTACGAGACTTGAATCGCCGTCTTAGCACGCGAGTTTTCACCCATATGTGCTCGGCCACCTATCCAGAAGTGTTCGGAGTCTTCTGGATATTGTTACTTCAAGCATCGAAACTCACGATGCGAGGCGGCATTCCTCACCTTCCCAGAGTAGTACTCGGGTACCCATTTCTTCCAGCGGCTGTGTCGACCGCGGGGGTGTTTTTTGTGTCAAACCACGAGTACAAAACCCCACTACTTCCAGCGGGAATCTAACACTGGTTGTCCGAACGTCGGTAGCCCAGGTGGATGGTTTTCTCAACTAAGCTACAGAGGTCCCCTAAAAACATATTAACAAATTTAAACATTAAAAAGAATTGGTTTGTAAACACCATTCTACAGAGGAAATTAAAATGATATAGCCATGTCAAAAGACGCAATGGAAGGCATTGTTCCTGAATACGGACAGAGACGGACAATGAAAATGGTTGTTTCAAAACATCAGTGGGAGTCCTGGCTAGAGACCTAGATTCTCTCAGAGGGACTGTGGTGAATCCAAGGTTCTGCAAAGGGCATGTGACCTGATGGTCTAATCTAATTGGCCTGGTTATCAAAGAGTCAAAATTCATAAGTGAAATCTTTCTAAGTTATAAATGTTTACGATATAATTATCGACCAATGAATGACGTCTGGAGTCGATCATCAGTGCAGTCTAGAGGCCAGTCTCATGCAGTGTGAGCGTTGTGGTCAAGTCTCTGAGAGCTAATGTCACGCTCGCACGTCCCTTATTTGCTGTAAGCGTGGGAGGCACGAGACATTTGATGTTGAAATCAAAATGGCATGGCTCACGTGATCTTAGATCTCATGACGTATGTTACCCGCCTTAAAGTTGGCCTGACCAAACACAGATAACCAAGTTGATAAACACATTTAAATGAGTTTAGCTTGACTTCTGCACTTGGGGATGCTCTCAACAAGTGCTGCAACTCAAAGGTGTTTCTTGTGATGTGCACGTATGTATTGACTTCATTTTGAGCATTACTGAAGTAAAGATAAATATAAACAGAACCAGCTCATATAAATAAATAAATATAGCAAAGTAAAGATAAATATAGAATAAACAGAACTATAGTCCGTTCAGAAATTCATAATCACACCTGAATTAGTATTGCTTGATAACCGCTTGTTATTATGGTTTCAAAATTTGCATGCAATCTTAGAATATTGATGACGTTATAGAAATATTTTTTGCTCTGAGAAATTTGATCTAGTTTAAAAGTTTTCTTCTTTAGGGTATATTAAATTCACCCTGTTCGAATTTGACACCATTTTAGGATATATACATTATTTGGTGCGGTCGTTCACGTAAAATAGTTTGGCTATTGCAGAAACACTAACTTCAGGAAAATCCCGTGCACAAAACTGAATATTGAACGACATGACGCACCACGGCCTTTGGCATTAATTACCGAAGGGAAGGCGTATCTTTATTAATTTTGTGAAGACTCAGTAGACAATTTGTTGACTTTAAATACCAACATTTATATCTAAATTACAATGAGTTTGAAATGCAAATTTATAACTATGCAAAAGGTTACTTTTTTACTATATCAGCAATTGTAACCAATTTAATTCATGTTTGCAAATACACATAACAAACAACACCCACAATTAAGCACTATGTAGATACGCCTCTGACAAGAATTGCCGTAAACTGGAACATTTAACACGATTACTGTAAACTCTAAAATTTGAATCAACTTGTGTGATATCGTCATAAAAGATCAAAGGAATTCGCTGATGTGCAAAATCTGTTGTGTTTGTGGAATAAAAAATACCAAAATCTTTGCGTCATCAATATTCTAAGATTGCATGCCAATTTTGAAACCAAAATAACAAGCGGTTATCACGCAAAACTAATTCAGGTGTGATTATGAATTTCTGAACGGACTATAGTTCATCATCATCATTGAGTGCCGTCTCCGCATCGAATGTTGGCTACCATGGAGCGCCATTCTACTCTGTCTCTTGCTTGATAGTGCAGATTGTCATAGGTTGACTTTTCCATCTTTTGATGTTACTCGTCCATGTTAGTCTTGGTCTGCCTTTGCCTCTTCTACCTTGTATTTTCCCTTCCAATATTATTTCTGTTAGGCTGTTGTGTGTTGTAACATGCCCCAAAAATGTCATTTGCCTTGTTCTAATTGTGCTTAGTAGTTCTCTTTTCATTTGTAGTTGTTTTAAAACTTAATCGTTTGTTTTCTTTTTTTTCCATTCAATTCTACCTATTCTTCTATAAATCCACATTTCAAAGGCTTCAATTTTCTGTTCTGTTTTCTTGTCTAATGTCCATGTTTCTGCACCATACAGGAATATTGAGAAGATGTAACATTTTGCTAATCTTAGTTTTAGCTCTGGTGTTATTTGTTTTGATGTTAGTGTGTCCTTCATGACATTAAAATTACTTTTTGCCATACCTATTCTTTTGTTTATTTCAGTTTTGCATTTTCTATCACTGGTTATAGTGTGTCCCAGGTAGTTGTAGCTCTGAACTGCCTTCATATGTATTTCTTCAACTTTGATATTTAATTGTAGGTCTTGAGAATTTCCTTTGTTTATGATCATAGTTTTAGTCTTTTTGATATTCATATCTAGTCCATATATTTTGCTTGTCATGTTTATTTCATTAAGTAATTGTTGTAGATCTTTAGGATTTTCTGCTAGTAGTACAGTATCGTCAGTATATCTTAGGTTATTGATCATCTTTCCATTAAAGTTCAGGCCTGGCATCTCTGAGATGTTTTTAAAGATTTGCTCAGTGTATAGATTGAACAAGCTTGGTGATAGGATGCATCCCTGTCTTACTCCTCTTTTTATGTCCATGGGTGTAGAGTTCTCCTCGTTATATTTTATTATTGTTGTTTGCTCCCAGTACAAATTACATATTAGTCGTATGTCTGTGTCTTCCAGATTTATATCTTTTATGCAGTCTATAAGTCGATTATGGTGTATTCTATCGAAAGCTTTGGTGTAGTCTATGAAGCAGGCATATATTGGTTTGTTTACTTCTATGTACTTTTCAATCAATGTTCTCATGCTAAATATGGCTTCTTTTGTCCCACTGTTTTTCCTGAATTCAAATTGCTGCTCATCTAATTCAGTATTAATTTTATTCTGAATCCTTCCTGTTCTAGTTAATAGAAAGAAATATAGCGAAGAAAGGAGAAACAAAAATGAGGAAAGAAAACAATATTTGCTCCGGGAATTTGAATTGGTTGTTGATTAATCATCATCGAATCGTGCCTGAAATCAAGGAATGACGTCATGATACAAGGGTAGATGATTCTACTTAACCTACAGTCGATCGTAATAATCTGAATTAGCCATATGTCGTGGTAACATTAGCAGAAAGTATTATTTGTATCATAATATTACCAAATATACTCAACACACCTGCGGTCCCAAGCCCAGAAATTGGCATTCTCACTGATGCAAAGTCAGGCATACAAGCAAAGAGAGAGAGAGAGAAAGAGAGAGAGAGGACATTGAATCAATCCTAAATTGAATAAAGAAACAACAAATAAAATATGTTGTCTATCTAGAAAGAATGGCCTGCGATTCCTTACCATATAAAGCATATATAAAAGAGGAGAAGAGAGAAAAGCAAGAGGCAGACCTAGAGTAAGATGGACAGACAGCCTACAAGAAACGCTACGGCATCATCTGTCGATGAGACCATCAAAGGGGAGAGAACCAAAACTATGCATCTCCTCGCAACTCGAATGGACACAAGAGAAAGTGGCGAGTGAGAGAAAGTGTGCCAATGTGTATGTGTGTGTGAGAGAGAGAGATAGAGAGAGAGGAAGTGTGTGTATGTATGTGTGTGAAATCATCAATCTTATATTTGTAGCACAGTGTGATATCAATAAACTTATATTTGTACCACTGTATGACATCAACAATCTTATATTTGTAGCACAGTGTGACATCAATAAACTTATATCTGTACACTGTATGACATCAACAATCTTATATTTGTAGCACAGTGTGACATCAATAAACTTATATTTGTAGCACAATGTGATATCAATAAACTTATTTCTGTACCACTGTATGACATCAACAATCTTATATTTGTAGCACAGTGTGACATCAATAAACATATATCTGTATCACTGTATGACATCAACAATCTTATATTTGTAGCACAGTGTGACATCAATAAACATATATCTGTACTACTGTATGACATCAACAATCTTATATTTGTAGCACAGTGTGACATCAATAAACTTATATCTGTACCACTGTATGACATCAACAATCTTATATTTGTAGCACAGTGTGACATCAATAAACTTATATTTGTAGCACAATGTGATATCAATAAACTTATTTCTGTACCACTGTATGACATCAACAATCTTATATTTGTAGCACAGTGTGACATCAATAAACATATATCTGTATCACTGTATGACATCAACAATCTTATATTTGTAGCACAGTGTGACATCAATAAACTTATATTTGTAGCACAATGTGACATCAATAAACTTATATTTGTACCACTATATTACATCAACAATCTTATATTTGTAGCACAGTGTGACATCAATAAACTTATATTTGTAGCACAGTGTGACATCAATAAACATATATCTGTACCACTGTATGACATCAGTTAAAACAAGACAAATGCCATTTTTAGGCCATGTTAATAGACACAACAGCCTACTAAAAGTTGTATTAGACGGCAAAATACAAGGTAAAAGAGGCAGAGGCTGACAAAGACTAACATGGACGAGTAACATCAAAAGATAGACAAGTCAGCCTATGACAATCTGCACTATCAAAGCAAGATACAGAGTGGAATGGCACTACATGGTAGTCAATCTTCGATGCGGAGACGGCACCCAATGATGATGATGTATGACATCAAGAACCCATTGAATGTTTATATCACGTGGGTGTGCTGCACGTCGTCACTGTCTAGAACTAACATCCGAGCTGAGATATCAAAGTTATAGTTTGCGTGCGCGTGATGGCCATTCTCCAAATTAAGTTGAGCAAACAGGATGATCTTGTTTCCGTTTTGTTTTAATTTTTTTATGAAACAAAAATCTGCTGCTTGACCAATATTTTTTTGACGGAGATACACACATTTTTTATATTAATTTTTTTTTTTTCAGGTTCTTGCGAGTGGTTAGAAATTGATGAATGATTTAGTATAGGTTCGTCTTCTCAAGTTTGTAAGCTTATTATCCGACTTTGTTTCTCTGTGTTTAGCACCGTGCGGTCCAAAGCATGTGTTTTGTGGATAAATGTGCTCAGGATTATCTCCCATTGGTGTTTTGTTTGTTTGATCTGTTTTTTTTTTAAAAAGAATCAGCCGTTTGTACCAGAGTTGTCAGTCCATCATCTCAGACCACCAGATACTTTCCTACCTCGGCTTGTATCATGTCTCCTACCCGGCTTGTATCATGTCTCCTACCCCTGTTTGTATCATGTCTCCTACCCCTGTTTGTATCATGTCTTCTACCCCGGCTTGTATCATGTTTCCTGCCCCGGCATGTATCATGTCTCCTACCCTGACTTGTATCATGTCTCCTGCCCCGGCATGTATCATGTCTCCTACCACGGTTTGTATCATGTCTCCTACCCCGTCTTGTATCATGTCTTCTACGCCGACTTGTATCATGTCTCCTAACCCCTGTTTGTATAATGTCTCCTATCCCTGTTAGTATCATGTCTCCTGCCACTGTTTGTATCATGTCTCCTACCACGGTTTGCATCATATCTCCTACCCCTGTTTGTATCATGTCTCCTACCTCGACTGGTATCATGTCTCCTACCCCGACTGATATCATTTCTTCTACCCCGACTTGTATCATGTCTCCTACCCGTCTTGTATCATTTCTCCTACCTCGACTTGTATCATGTCTCCTACCCTGACTTGTATCATGTCTCCTACCCCGTCTTGTATCATATCTCCTACTCCAGTTTGTGCCACGTCTCCTACCCCGTCTTTTATCATGTCTCGTATTCCTGTTTGTATCATGTCTCTTACCCCGTTTTGTATCATATCTCCTACCTCTGTGCCACGTCTCCTACCCCTGTTTGTATCATGTCTCCTACCCCGACTTGCATCATGACTCCTACCCCGTCTTGTATCATGTCTCCTACCCCTGTTTGTACCATGTCTCCTACCCTGACTTGTATCATTTCTCCTACTACGGTTTGTTTCATATTCTCCTACTTCGTCTTGTATCATGTCTCCTAACCCGACTTGTATCATGTCTCCTACCTCGGCTGGTATCATGTCTCCTACCCCGACTGGTATCATGTCTTCTACCCCGACTTGTATCATGTCTCCTACCCCGTCTTGTATCATGTCTCCTACCTCGACTTGTATCATGTCTCCTACCCTGACTTGTATCATGTCTCCTACTACGGTTTGTATCATGTTTCCTACCCCGTTTTGTATCATGTTCCTACCCCGACTTGTATCATGACTCTTACCTCTGTTTGTATCATGTCTCCTAACCTTGTTTGTACCATGTCTCCTGTCCCTGTTAGTATCATGTCTCCTACCCCGTCTTTTATCATGTGTCCTACCCCTGTTTGTATCATGTCTCCTACTCCTGTTTGTATCATATCTCCTACCCCTCTTTGTGCCACGTCTCCTACCCCGTCTTTTATCATGTCTCCTATCCATGTTTGTCTCATGTCTCTTAACCCGTCTTGTATCATATCTCCTACCCCTGTTTGCGCCATGTCTCCTACCCCGTCTTGTATCATATCTCCTACCCTTGTTTGTACCCTGTCTCCTACCCCTGTTTGTATCATGTCTTCTACCCCTGTTTGTATCATGTCTCTTACCCCGTCTTGTATCATATCTCCTACCCCTGTTTGTATCATTTCTCCCACCCCTGTTTGTTTCACGGCTAACTTCTTGATGTGAAGAATAAATCAGTTCTAACATGCTCCTCCTTCATGGATTTTCACATGTTTTGCTTCTTTGTCTCTATTTTGCTTGGTCCACTCTCCGGGTGTATGTTTATGAGAAATTTCATCTTCTGACGATGCTCTCGACATCTGGAACAACTTCAAGCTAAGAAAGACAAGATATATAGAACAACTTGAAATTACCACAGACAAGATATAGAACAACTTGAAATTACCACAGACAAGATATAGAACAACTTGAAATTACCACAGACAAGATATAGAACAACTTGAAATTACCACAGACAAGATATAGAACAACTTGAAATTACCACAGACAAGATATAGAACAACTTGAAATTACCACAGACAAGATATAGAACAACTTGAAATTACCCAAGACAAGATATAGAACAACGTGAAGTTACCAAAGACAAGATATAGAACAACGTGAAGTTACCAAAGACAAGATATAGAACAACATGAAATTACCATAGGCAAGATATAGAGCAACGTGAAGTTACCAAAGACAAGATATAGAACAACATCAAGTTACCAAAGACAAGATATAGAACAACGTGAAGTTACCAAAGTAAAGATATAGAACAACATGAAGTTACCAAAGACAAGATATAAAACAACGTGAAGTTACCAAAGACAAGATATAGAACAACATGAAATTACCATAGGCAAGATATAGAGCAACGTGAAGTTACCACAGATAAGATATAGAACAACGTGAAGTTACCAAAGTAAAGATATAGAACGGCGTGAAGTTACTACAGACAAAATGTAGAACAACATGAAGTTACCACAGACAAGATATAGAACGACGTGAAGTTAACATAGTCAAGATATAGAACAACGTGAAGCTACCACATACAAGATATAGAACAACTTGAAGTTACCACAGACAAGATATAGAACAACGTGAAGTTACCACACACTAAATATAGAACAACTTGAACTTACCTTAGACAAGATATAGAACAACGTGAATTTACCACATACAAGATATAGAACAACTTGAAGTTACCACAGACAAGATATAGAACAACGTGAAGTTACCACAGACAAAATAAAGAACAACTTGAAATTACCACAGACAAGATATAGAACAACTTGAAGTTACCACAGACAAGATATAGAACAACTTGAAGTTACCACAGACAAGATATAGAACAACGTGAAGTTACCACAGACAAGATATAGAACAACGTGAAGTTACCACAGACAAAATAAAGAACAACTTGAAATTACCACAGACAAGATATAGAACAACTTGAAGTTACCACAGACAAGATATAGAACAACTTGAAGTTACCACAGACAAGATGTAGAACAACTTGAAGTTACCACAGACAAGATATAGAACAACTTGAAGTTACCACAGACAAGATATAGAACAACTTGAAGTTACCACAGACAAGATATAGAACAACTTGAATTTACCACAGACAAGATATAGAACAGCGTGTAATTAACAAAGGCAACATTTATAATAACTCGAAGCTAACAAAGACAAATAGAACAATTCGAATTTTGTGGAAACAACATATTTTAAAAAAACCCGAAATTATGAATGACAATATACAGAATAAGTTTAAGTTATAAAAAGAAACACTATCTTTACGTCACATAGTACCATTGCTGGTGTATGACGGGGGGGGGGGGGGGGGGGCAACGATAGAACCAGAGGGATAAAGGCCGCTTGGTCAAGCAGTCGCCACGACGTGTGAGACTAAGGATTTTTATTTCACCCCCGATAGAAAAAAATCCTTTGATTTAAGTTTAAGTTATAAGGCACTGAAATCTAACATGAAATATGGAAAACAAATGCACGTTTGCAGAAAAAAATCTCGGGCATAACAACACTCTCTGATCTCCCTGTATTTACAAATGTCTAGTGTGTTCGTGTTCTGTCTCATAACTGGACTCGATAACCTGTGTCACAAAATAATCTGATAAAGGACATCCAGACGCCATGTATTGCCATGAAGTTAGTGATTAGCTCGCGTTTCCCAACGCTGTTTCAACACCCACGTGTGCCTGTTATCATGATCTGTTAGCAGGGACACCAAGGAACAACTCCCACTGACGTCCTGGGCGCAGATTAGAAGGTCGCGTTGACGCTCCATCGCTGCGCCTATTGGGGCATGTGTTTGACATTTCCGTGTCTCGTGCGCAGCGAGTGCACCGCCATATTTACGACGCATCACTTGCTAAATTGCACCTCCTTTGATCTCAAGCCCGCCCACAAATTTACCTCTACTAGACACATACCATGTCATCTAATTTCAGTATTCACGGAAAATTATCATTGTCGTCATGAGCTATTTCCGTCTCTATCATTCGTGTCAATTACTATTCAAGTTTACAGCCTTTTCTTTTCCTGTTCTTTTCTTTCTGTTTCTTTACATTTTCATTTCTTTTATTTTTGTATTTCGCCAGAAGAACTCATTTAACTACACTTATCACGCTAGTAATGGCGACTGCCACGTAAACGACTTATTTACATTTTCCGTAATCAAAAAACCTAACCCAGTCTGCTTCATTAATTATGCTTGTCCGTCTTGTCTCTTTTGAGAAGGAGAAAGTAAGGACCTTGTTAGACTTTAATTACGAGAATGATTTGTTGGTTCCTGTCTATGTTTTCAGATTTGCATATTTTGTTTCTTTTCTTGTTTCGGCTGATGAAAGTTGTCTATTGACGGCTGAAAGTTGTTTACTCTGGATAGTAGTGGGTGCAGCCGTGAGCTAGTTCGTTTACAGGTAGCAGGGAAGAGGGGCGTTTACACTGAGACACCAGCTACCAATATCAAAGCCACGGACCAACTCCCGATACACAGCCACGGACCAGCTGCCAATACACAGTCTCGGACCAGCTGTCAAAACACAGTCACAGACCAGCTACCAATACAAAGCCACGGACCAGCTACCAATACACAGCCACGGACCAGCTACAAATACACAGCCACGGACCAGCTGTAAATATCGCAGCCACGGACCAGCTGCCAATACACAGTCAAGGACCAGCTGTCAATAGGGTCAAGACAAAGAAATGCAACCAAATTCGAAGTTGCAGGGAAGCTAACAGTGATCAGAAATAACAAGAAATATAGAAACAAAAATAGAGAACAAAACGGTGTGGTTAAAGCTTCACGTAGCAAGTGAACAACACAAACCAGAACGACGTTTCGGCACAGTAGGCCTTCAACTTGAACAAACATACAACACACGTACATCTATGTATTGAATATGATACCACATCCACAACCAGCTGATGGTGACTTCCAAGACAAGCGAATGATAATGTACCGGTAACCTTAGATACAAGATATACCAAACACGAGGTCACCTGACAATCACTTCAGTTACATCTCTTACCGCTCATGTAGGACCAGCTCTCTGGTAGCCCTATTCAAGACAAAGTGTTTCGCAGCTCACACTCTGATGAAGCCCTTTTGACAGGAATGTCTTTACATCAATGTTTGGCAGTTGTGGTCTCATGTAACACGGAATATGTTAGTAGTGTTTGTAGTGATGCCGCCAAAACTAATGTTATGTTGATATGAAAAAATAATGATCACAGTCAATGAACAAAACTATTTGTTTATGTTAATACCTGTTGCTATGGTCATCATCATCATCAAGTACCGGACCTGCTGGCGTAGGTGATCATATCTCTCCATAACTTTCGATCTCGGCAGCTATTTATCATTTCTGTTGTTGACCTTCTGCCAAGCCATTCTCTTAAGCTGTCTGTTATTTTTTCTCTTTGCTTCCCTCTATCTCTTCGCCCCTCAATTTTTCCAGTTGTTACAATATATTCCATTTGTTCTCTTCTCACAACATAGTCAAAAAATGATGATTGTTTCTTCCTAATATTGGAAATTAGCTCTCTTTTTGCTTTAACTTCTCTCAGAACCTCTTCATTACTCTTCTTAGCTGTCCATGGTATTCTCAACATTCTTCTGTAAAACCACATTTCTACAGACTCCAGTGATTTTCTTGTCTGTTGTCCTATTGTCCATGACTCGCATCCATATGTTAAGACTGGCTCTACGTTCATCTATATAGTTCCTCTTATCCCTTTTAATGCATCTTCTTACTTCTTTGTTCACCTCTGTGTAAGCTTCCTGTGTCTTGGCTGTCGTACTTCTCGTTTAGCTATTATTTATGTCTGCGTTCCTTTTCTTTCTTTCTTTAATGTTATCCAGGATCTTTGCTGTCACCCATGCCTAATTCTGGCGTTCTCTTTTCCCCAGCGTTTCTTGGCATGTCTCCTCCATATATCTTTTACCTGTTTCCTACGATCTTCTATATTTATTGTATTTTCTAGTTGTTGGAGGACTTGGTATTTGTTTGATATTGTGACTGCGAATTTATCTTTAATTCCTTGTTCTTTAAGAAACCCTACATTGAAATACGTTTTACCCTTATTCGTTGTAGTATATCTTTTTAATTTAAGTTTAAATTTGGCTATCAGAAGATGATGATCTAAAGCCACATCTGCCCCTCTATATACTTTTACATCCTTTAAGGATGACTTAAACTTATAATTAATACATATGTGGGCAATTTGATTCTCTGTTCTATGATCTGATGACACCCATATATCTTTATGTATTTTTTTGTGCTGGAATATTGTTCCTCTTAGGCTCATTTTTTGCTGCTTTATTTGGTTGTATTTTATTTTGACATTTAAATAGACTCTTTCCTGGTCTACTTTCATTTTTTCTGTTTTGGCTATGTTAATTTTCATATTGTATTCATTGTAAATGTCATTTAGAACTGTTGAATGTTCTTGAAGATATTCTTCGTCCAATAGCAGTGACAAACTATAAAATATAGAATAGCAGTGACAAACTATAAAATATAGAATAGCAGTGACAAACTATAAAATATAGAATAGCAGTGACAAACTATAAAATATAGAATAGCAGTGACAAACTATAAAATATAGAATAGCAGTGACAAACTATAAAATATAGAATAGCAGTGACAAACGTCACTTCTTCGGATGATGGAAATGGGAGTTAAGTTGGGCACAGCCAGAAATGAGAAACTTGGTGGCCGTGTAAGAAGACTTATCAACCAACATAGAACTGGAGTCGTCAGTCGCTGGACACTGAGGGAATTGCTGAGGAGGGGATCTGAGCACCTATGGACATGTTCGGAGTGCAATGATGATGACCCGCAAATAACTCAATAACTCAATTCTTCGTCCACATATATCAGGTATTGGTCACCAGAAAAAAGTGTTTTATTGGTGCCCTTTTGATCATTGCCCTTCCTTCTGAAATTGGCTTCTTTAATGATCTTATCCATATAGTTTATAGCAGTGACAAGAGAACACAGCCTTGTCTTTATGCTGATGTCATCTTGTCCATGTAGTTTATAGCAGTGGCGAGAGAACACAGCCTTGTCTTACTACTGATGTGATCTTGTCCATATAGTTTATAGCAGTGACGAGAGAACACAGCCTTGTCTTACTGATGATATGATCTTGTCCATATAGTTTATAGCAGTGACGAGAGAACACATCATTGTCTTACTACTGATGTGATCTTGTCCATATAGTTTATAGCAGTGACGAGAGAAATAGCCTTGTCTTACTGATGATATGATCTTGTCCATATAGTTTATAGCAGTGGCGAGAGAACACAGCCATGTCTTACTGATGATATGATCTTGTCCATATAGTTTATAGCAGTGACGAGAGAACACAGCCTTGTCTTACTGATGATATGATCTTGTCCATATAGTTTATAGCAGTGGCGAGAGAACACATCATTGTCTTATTACTGATGTGATCTTGTCCATATAGTTTATAGCAGTGGCGAGAAAACACATCATTGTCTTACTACTGATGTGATCTTGTCCATATAGTTTATAGCAGTGGCGAGAGAACACATCATTGTCTTACTACTGATGTGATCTTGTCCATATAGTTTATAGCAGTGGCGAGAGAACACATCATTGTCTTACTACTGATGCGATCTTGTCCATATAGTTTATAGCAGTGACGAGAGAACGCATCCATGTCTTGCTGCTGATGTGATCTTGTTCATAAAGTTTATAGCAGTGGCGAGAAAACACATCCATGTCTTACTGCTGATGTGATTAGGAACCAGTGATCATCTGACTGTGTTAATACAGAACACATATCTGGCCGTTCAATTTAGCACGTCCATGAACAATATTCAGAAGAACCGAAACCGTAATCAAGAAGCATCAGATGAAGCAGCACTGATAGCTCGTGGAGAAGCTACCCTTCAGTCAACGATAGATAATCTAGCTCCATCATCTGACCTATTCTCCATGTCAATAAGTACCGAGAAGACTATGGTTCCCCAGTAGTGTGTAACCAGACCCGTAAGCATTCGAAAGTTTCACCTGTCTCGGCTCTACGGTCACAACCACCATATCACCTGAAGAAGAGGTAAATACAAGGAATAAACAAAAAATAGCGTTTAGAAATGTCTTACAATGGAAAACAATTTAATAGAATAATCAAATCTTTACATTAGAAAAACAATATCTTGTTTCTTTCATTCTCCAATGTGTAGTTATCATTTCCTTGTGCATCTGTATCAATCAGCTAGTTTCAATAACAAATGGTGGTCGGTAGCTCTCTCTCTCTCTTTCTCTCCCTCTCTCTCCCTCCATCTCTCGCTCCACCACTGCGTGTATCTTGTTAATTGATTCAAAATAACCATGAGAACCATGTTCTATTCGCTACGGCTGCAGATATTCTACACACCTAACCAAGCAACAAATCAAGCCTAACCACATACAAATCAAATCTAACCACTTACAAATAATACCTAACCACTTACAAATCAAATCTAACCACTTACAAATCAAACCTAACCACTTATAAATCAATATAACCACTTACAAATCAAATATAACCACTTACAAATCATCCTAACCACATACAAACCACAGCTAGGCATCACTTGACAAAATACTGTAACATGGAAACTTCCAGACTCTCATCTCAGCCTTCAAATCCCTGATTACCAGAGCCAGCCTGCCGAATACAAGATGTTGACAGATATGAAAGCCAACAACAAGTAGAGAGACCCGTGAGAATTAACAGAAAGTGACTACATCGCTAACTGCTTTCAAACATTTCTCTTGTTCCTTGCGAAACAGGACACAACGATAGACGCCTGATTGTGACAGTTGTGCTAACATTCCAGTTTCTCAGTTTGAAAGGTATTTTAATGGAACACTCTTTCTTTTAATTGAACACTCTTTGTTTTAATTGAACACTTTTTGTTTTAATGTAACACTTTTTGTTTTAATGGACCACTCTTTGTTTTAATGGAACACTTTTTGTTTTAATGTAACACTCTTTGTCTTAATGAAATACTTTTTGTTTAAAGGAACACTCTTTGTTTTAATGGAATACTTTTTGTTTTAATGGAACATTCTCTGTTTTAATGGAATACTTTTTGTTTTAATGGACCACTCTTTGTTTTAATGGAACACTTTTTGTTTTAATGTAACACTCTTTGTTTTAATGAAATACTTTTTGTTTTAATGGAACACTCTTTGTTTTAATGGAACATTCTCTGTTTTAATGTAACACTTTTTGTTTTAATGTAACACAATTTGTTTTAATTGAACACTTTTTGTTTTAATGTAACACTTTTTGTTTTAATGGACCACTCTTTGTTTTAATTGAACACTTTTTGTTTTAATGTAACACTTTTTGTTTTAATGGAAAACTCTTTGTTTTAATGGAACATTCTCTGTTTTAATGGAACACTTTTTGTTTTAATGTAACACTCTTTGTTTTAATGGAACGCTCTTTTTGTTTTAATGGAACACTCTTTGTTTTAATGGAATACTTTTTGTTTTAATGGAACATTCTCTGTTTTAATGGAATACTTTTTGTTTTAATGTAACACTCTTTGTTTTAATGGAACACTTTTTGTTTTAATGTAACACTTTTTGTTTTAATGGAACACTCTTTGTTTTAATTGAACACTCTTTGTTTTAATGGAACACTTTTTGTTTTAATGGAACACTTTTTGTTTTAATGGACCACTCTTTGTTTTAATGGAACACTTTTTGTTTTAATGTAACACTTTTTGTTTTAATGGAACACTCTTTGTTTTAATGGAACATTCTCTGTTTTAATGGAACACTTTTTGTTTTAATGTAACACTCTTTGTTTTAATGGAACGCTCTTTTTGTTTTAATGGAACACTCTTTGTTTTAATGGAATACTTTTTGTTTTAATGGAACATTCTCTGTTTTAATGGAATACTTTTTGTTTTAATGGAACACTCTTTGTTTTAATGGAACATTCTCTGTTTTAATGGAATACTTTTTGTTTTAATGTAACACTCTTTGTTTTAATGGAACGCTCTTTTGTTTTAATGGAACACTCTTTGTTTTAATGGAACACTCTTTGTTTTAATGGAACACTCTTTGTTTTAATGGAACACTCTTTGTTTTAATGGAACACTTTTTGTTTTAATGACACATTCTTTGTTTTAATGGAACACTTTGTTTTAATGGAACATTCTCTGTTTTAACGGAATACTTTTTGTTTTAATGGAACATTCTTTGTTTTAATGGAACACTCTTTGTTTTAATGGAACATTCTCTGTTTTAATGCAACATTTTTTGTTTTAATGGAACATTTTTTGTTGTAATGGATTCTTCGTTGTTTAAATTTAATATTCTTTGCTTTAATGGAATATTATTTTCCTTAATGGACTAATATTCTTTGCTTAAATGGAATAATCTTTGTTTTAATGTAATGTTCTTTGTTGTAATGTAATGTTCTTTGTTTTAATGAAACATTCTTTGTTTTACTGAAACATTCTTTGTTTTACTGAAACATTCTTTGTTTTACTGAAACAGTCTTTATTTTAATGAAACATTCTTTATTTTAAAGGAACATACATTATTTTACTGAAACATTCTTTATTTTACTGAAACATTCTTTATTTTACTGAAACATTCTTTATTTTAATGAAACATTCTTTATTTTAAAGAAACATTCTTTATTTTAATGAAACATTCTTTGTTTTAATGAAACATTCTTTATTTTAAAGAAACATTCTTTATTTTAATGAAGCATTCTTTATTTTAAATAAACATTCTTTATCTTAATGAAACATTCTTTATTTTAAAGAAACATTCTTTGTTTTAATGAAACATTCTTTGTTTTAAGGAAACATTCTTTGTTTTAATGAAACATTCTTTGTTTTAAGGAAACATTCTTTGTTTTAAGGAAACATTCTTTATTTTAAGGAAACATTCATTATTCTGTAATTAGGTGATTAATTTATACCAGGAAAAAAACGCTAGAATGTTTTTATTTTGTGTACACATTTTAAGAACCGCTAATTTCCAAGATTTCAACAAAATTGATGGTATAAATCTGCTGGTAATTTTGTTCTCGCTTCCAAGTTCCTATTAACAGCAGCTACTAGATGAGATGAGTCGTCTCATGACTCTCAATGGATACAAATATTGGAGAGCAACAGAAATATAAATATGAAGATTGCCGTTGTTACTTCCACGGAGCTGGTGTGCTCATATTGTTTGACACGGGATTTGCTGAATTGGAGAGAACCAAGCACAAACTGTATACCTCGTGCCTTGGCGATGGTTTGATGATTACATTTATTCTCCTTTCACAAATATATGCCCACACTCATCATCAATTTCCTGAAAAACTGTCTGGCATAATGTCATCATTTTTGGCATGCAGTCTTAGTTGTCCCCGGACCTTAGGAATTTGTAAATGTTAAGTCTAAAGAGAAAGTGTATTTCGCAAATATGAGTATTTCTGATATAAATTGTGTACAAAAACAGTGTGCAAGAAACATTAGATTTGACTGTACTACACACCACACATGACAATGTCACGGTGGCTGGCTCTACCTTATATTCTGGTAAGGTCAACGCTGTATTCTGTCCGATTAACCACATTCACGTTAAGACTACGCGGTTTTATTTTTTCGTTAAAATTCGAAAGTGTGCCAGTTATTGAAACGGGTGAGGAGATTGACTGTAAAACCTTTAATTGTCTGCCCTTAAACCTGTGTTTTTTTAACATAGGCTATTTAAGTCAAATCCTGCAATCATCATCACACAGGCCTGCTGGCGTAGGTGATCATGTCTCTCCACAACTTTCGATCTCGACAATTATTTATCATTTCTGTTGTTGACCTTATGCCAAGCCATTCTCTTAATCTGTCTGGTATCTTTTCTCTTTGCTTCCCTATATCTCTTCGTCTCTCAATTGTCCCAGTTGTTACAATATATTCCAGCTGTTCTCCTGCAATAGATCACTTTATTATAGAAAACAATTTTGTATGGAGGTCCAGGAAAGTATCAGACTGCATGCCGGGAGTCCACAAGTTTCCAAGAATTTGAGTTTGAGCAACACTTGCTAAACGGGCTAGAGCTTGCAATATTTCTCAATATGCAAAGATCTAAGCCAAACATATTTTGAAAACACAGGACTGGTCGAAAGGTGTGGTCAAGAGTAAATAGTAAACAAATGTTGGCGATGGGTATGTCACGTGCCCAGTAGAGGCCCAGCAACAAGCACACAAATTGCCACCCAGTGGGTTCCGAACGGTTATGATCAGTCACACAAAAGGACAAACTGGCAGAAAACATGCACAAGTAGGCTTTATGTGCCAGATTTTGAATGAAGTGAAGGCCAGGCCACATAATGATGTAAGAAAGGTTCCGTAACAGCATAAAGAAAGCCAGAACCTACCCAGGAGCAGATATTAATACTGATCACAATCCTGTAATGATTAAAATTAAAATCAAACTAAAGAGAAACAAGCAAAAGTCTAATACAACAACAAATCCACTAGATATAACAGCTCTAAATCAAAAAGATATTAAAGATACAATACAAGTAAAGAACACGTACCAGAAGCTGCTAGAAGAAGGAATTGAACAATACAGAAGAGAAAATCCTGATGAAAAAGTAACAACCAAATGGCCAAATGGCAATGCATAAAGAAAATCATATAAGAAACCTGTGACACCTTACCAAAAAGAAAAAAGAACAAAAAACAAAAATGGATAACTAACACCATCTTAGAAAAATGAAAGGAGACAAGCGAAGAACACTGCCCAATACAATAAAATAGATAATGAGATACGCAAAATTTGCAAAAAGGCAAAAGAAGACTAGCTCAGCCAAAAATGTATAGAAATAGAAACTATGGAAAGCAAACAAGACTTAAGAGGAATGCACACAGAAATAAAGAGAATGACTAATAAAAATAAAAAAGCCACAGAAGGTGGATGCATTTCAGACAAAAAAGAAAAAATGCTAACAGACAATAAAGATATTATAAATAGATGGCAGGAATATATAACAGAACTATTTCATGATCAAAGGGACAAGAAACCAGTTATAAAATGTACATCAGGCTATGAAATCTTAAAATCTGAGGTGGAAAAAGCTATAAAAACAATGAAAAAGGTAAAAGCAGCAGGACCTGACAGCATACAGATAGAGATGATACAGGCACTAGAGGATTTTGTAATGAAGTGATTACAGACATATGCAACGACATATACCACACAGGATACATACCAAATGAACTAAAAACATCAACTTTCATTGCATTGCCTAAAAAGAATGGTGCAATTGAATGCAGTGACTTTAGAACAATAAGCCTAATGAGCCAGGTAACAAAAATTTTACTAAAAGTTATACAAGGAAGGATTCAGAATAAAATCAATACTGAACTAGACGAGCAGCAAATTGGATTTAGGAAAATAGTGGGACAAAAGAAGCAATATTCAACATTAATCGAAAAGTACACAGAAGTAAACAAACCAATATATCCCTGCTTCATAGACTACACCAAAGCTTTTGATAGAGTACACCACAAACAACTTATAGAATGCCTAAAAGAGATACATCTAGATGACATGGACATACGACTAATATGTAATCTATACTGGGAGCAAACAGCAAAAATAAAATATAACAAAGAGAACTCTACACCCATTGATATAAAAAAAGAGGAGTCAGACAGGGATGCATCCTATCACCAAGCTTGTTCAATCTATACATTGAGCAAATCTTTAAAAACATCATAGAGATGCCAGGCCTACAAATTAATGGAAAGATAATCAATAACCTAAGGTATGCTGACGATACTGTACTACTAGCAGAAAATCCTAAAGATCTACAACAATTACTTCATGAAATAAACATGACAAGCAAAAAATATGGACTAGATATGAATATAAAAAAGACTAAAACTATGATCATAAACAAAGAAAATACTCAAAACCCACAAGTGGATATCAAAATTGAAGGAATAGACCTGGAGACAGTTCAGAACTACAACTACCTTGGACATACTATAACCAGTGATGGAATATGTACAACTGAAATAAACAAAAGAATAGGAATGGCAAAAAGTAATTTTAATGTCATGAAGAACATACATCAAAACAAATAACACCAGGGCTAAAACTAAGAATAGCAAAATGTTACATCTTCTCAATATTCCTATATGGTGCTGAAACATGGACGTTAGACAAGAAAACAGAACAGAGAATTGAAGCCTTTGAAATGTGGATATATAGAAGAATAGGTAGAATTGGATGGAAGGAAAAGAAACGAACGATGAAGTCTTAAAACAACTAAACACAATTAGAGCAAGACAAATGCGATTCTTGGGGCATGTTAAAAAATCACATCCTACTAAAAGTAATCCTGGAGGGGAAAATACAAGGTAAAAGAGGCAGACCAAGACTAACATGGACGAGTAACATCAAAAGATGGACAAATCAGCCTATGACAACCTGCACCATCAAAGCAAGAGACAGAGCGGAATGGCGCTCTTTGGTAGCCAACCTTCGTTGCGGAGACGACATCCGATGCTGACGATGATGATGAAGGCCAGGGTTGATCTTAGTCTAATGTGTGTTTTACGTCACAAGAAGCGATGAAGGCAATAACGACGGGGGAAAATAAAGAGAAAACAAAGAGCAGATAGAAATCTGGAGGCAAACTGAAGACTTGTAAGTACTGTCATTATTCAACCACTGGATCACTCAGCCTTAATTACCCATCCTCACGGAATGTTTTTGCCATGCTATCGCTGTTTCCACTTTCTAGCGCGCGCGCACGCGCACACACACACACACATACACACATACACACACATACACACACATACATACACACACATACACACAAACACACACATACACACACTTATTCTCGCCTTAGTTGTGTTCAAAGGCAGCCGCGATAGCTCAGTGGTTAGTGAACTGGACAACAAAGGACAAGGGGTAGGGTTCGATCCCAATCGACGGCTTCCGGGTTCACACAACCTTTAATGGGTACTGGAATTTTTTCTGGGAAAGTAAAGCTGCACGGGCGTAATACCGACCACATTACCCCAAAAATCATGTGCCGAAGGTCTGTAAAATGTATGGTCACTAACACCATATTTCCCTATACGCCACTTGGCGTGACGGGGGTACTTTACTTTTTTTTTTACTTTTTGTTTGTGTTCATAGCTGAAGTTTTCTTGCAAATAAATCTGTGTACATCCACTCATCAATAATGTTTAACGTTCACTCATCAATAATGTTTGACATTCACTCATCAATAATGTTTAACATCCACTCATCAATAATGTTTAACATTCACTCATCAATAATGTTTAACATTCAGTCACCAATAATGTTTAACATTCACTCACCAATAATGTTTAACATTCATCATCATCATCATGTGCCATGCCGGTTGGCGAAGGCGATCATGTACTTCCACAATCTTCTATCAACAGTGCATCGTATCCGTTCTGTTGTTGACTGTTTTCCATGCCATGACACCAAGCTATCCAGTATTTTCTCTCTTTGTCGTCCGCGATCTCTCTTTCCTTTTATTTTGCCAGTTGTAACCAAGTATTCCAATTTTCCTCTTCTCATGATGTGCCAGGATAATGTTGATTGTTTCTTTCTTATGTTTTTAAGGAGTTGCCTTTTTGTGTTGGCCTCTTTGAGAACTTCCTCATTGGTCTTTTTAGCTGTCCAGGGAACTTTCAACATTCTTCTGAGAAATCCCATCTCTGTGGTCTCTAATCGTCTTTTCATTTGTTTGTCTACTGTCCACGATTCGCTTCCATAGGTCAGAATTGGTTCTATATAGCACCGATGAACTCTCTTTCTCATTTCTATTGACATAGATTTGTTGCATAAGATATTTTTCATTTTCTGAAATGCTATTTTGGCCTGAGCTATTCTACTTCTTATTTCTGTGGTGCATCTCCCATCTGATGTTATTATTGTGCCCAAGTATTTCTTTCCCCCCCCCCTTTTGGTTTTCCGATATTTGATCCTTTTTGCCCTCTTTACTGACCTGTCTTTGTCACGTGTTGCTTTCTATACACGTTCTCTGCGCTTTTAGTCATTTAGTCATTCCGACTGGTTTCAGCACGGATTACAGTTTCCTGCTCCCTGCTCTGAGCTCAGCTAAGTACAATTTATTATACATTTTTCTCTCTCTTTTCTATTTTATATATTTTGACGCCCATCATACCTCTCATCATGTAAAATTCATTTCTCTCTTTTCTTATTTTTGCATCCTACTTTCCTCGCCCTCCACTTTATCATCTAACATGTAGTAATTGTGCTTCACCGCTTGTTGTCGTTGTCCCTGTATTCTGAAGAAGGCCACAGGCCGAAACGTCAGTATTGTGTTGTGTTCTTTATTTGTAAGCTGTCACCATACCTTGGAGTGTTTAGCACACCCCACATTGGCTCCCATTTGAAACGTTGCACTTGTTTCAGATTTGTCCTGTTTATTTTATGCTGCATGATGGTGATGATTGTTTCTTCGATATAACCATTACTTCTGTTTTCTTACTATTCAGACTGAGATCTTTCTTGTTGCTTTCTTTTACAATTATGTCTATCACTTCTTGTAGTTCATTCTCTGTCTCCGCTATTAAGACTGTGTCATCCGCATATCGCAAATTATTTATGTTGTGACCATTGACTTCAATTCCTTTTTTGTCTATTATTGATCTCATAATGTTTAACATTCACTCATCAATAATGTTTAACATTCACTCGTAAATAATGTTTAACATTCACTCGTAAATAATGTTTAACATTCACTCGTAAATGTTTAACATTCACTCGTAAATAATGTTTAACATTCACTCGTAAATAATGTTTAACATTGACACATTCTCGTCCTATTTCAAAGCTGCTTGGTGTGAGCTCCAACCATGTCTGATGAAAACACGAGGTCATCTCGAGGGAGGAAAGTCAACGTGTGGGCCTTGACATGGACGATTATCATATCCGGGGTTATAGCCACAGTCACAGCGTTTTCTCTTGGTGAAAGCTCCGAGTAAGTGGCGATTATGTCCCTGTTGTTAACCACAGAGAATAGATGAAATAGTTTAGGTTTTAGGGTGCTGGCAACGCGCTTGACAGCAACAGAGATTTAACTCTTTGTCTTCCAAGTCAAGTAACGCTCACACCGGCGCATTTCTTTTGCCTTTCACTTCCAAATAACGCTCTCTCCGGCTCTTGCGAAATCGAGTGATTACAAATCTAAGTTCGATAATTCAGGTCAAATAAGCAAAATAACGAGGAAAGGAAAGAGTTAAGAATTTTAGCTGATGGCTTACGCCAGGATCGCTGAACCAGAACCCTCCAGACCCTACTCCGCCTCTTGGCGGTGCTCCTAGTAACCGGCTATACAGTTTAGTCTTACCAAACGAGTGGGGATCGAAGATGGAAAACATAAAGGTACTAAAAAATGTTATGCTGTTGTCGGATGTATTGGGACGAACGCACAGATAAACTACAATGCAGCACGTCCTCGCCCAATTAACGTCATTTGAAGGACGGATACCAAAGAGATGTAATGAGAAGAGAACAGCTGGAATATGTTGTAACAACTGGAAAAATTGAGGGACGAAGAGATTGAGGGAAGCAAAGAGAGAAAATACCAGACAGCTTAAGAGAATTGCTTGGCAGAAGGTCAACAACAGAAATGATAAAGAACTGTCGAGATCGAAAGTTGTGGAGAGACATGATCACCTACGCCAGTAGGCCAGGCACTTGATGATGATGACCAAAGAGATCATTCCTGCAGTAGTCATCTCGTGAGCGACAGAAACAGTTTCGATAACACAAGGACCAGAAGGCAATAATCCTGACAGACTAAACACTTCGATTCAATGGGAAAGATGGGAAGGCAGGTACAGATGAGAGCAGACATCAGGTTAAGCCTCTCACATGGGACACGCCACGGATCATTGACTACAGCCATTTGTCTCTGGTTTAAAGAAAAAAGACCCAGACAACAGAGATGCTAGATTGTTAAATAATGTAAAATAAAGTAAGGTAATGCAAAATAAAGTAGGATAATGTAAAATAAAGTAAGGTAATGCAAAATAAAGTAAGGTAATGTAAAAAAATTTAAGTAAATTTACATAAATAATGAAAAATATATATATGATGTTGTTAGATGTAGATGACAGATATGGTAGCTGTTGTTAGATGTAGATGACAGATATGGTAGCTGTTGTTAGATGTAGATGACAGATATGGTAGCATGTAGATGACAGATATGGTAGTTGTTGTTAGATGTAGATGACAGATATGGTAGCTGTTGTTAGATGTAGATGACAGATATGGTAGTTGTTGTTACATGTAGATGACAGATATGGTAGCTGTTGTTAGATGTAGATGACAGATATGGTAGCTGTTGTTAGATGTAGATGACAGATATGGTAGCTGTTGTTACATGTAGATGACAGATATGGTAGCTGTTGTTAGATGTAGATGACAGATATGGTAGCTGTTGTTAGATGTAGATGACAGATATGGTAGCTGTTGTTAGATGTAGATGACAGATATGGTAGTTGTTGTTACATGTAGATGACAGATATGGTAGTTGTTGTTAGATGTAGATGACAGATATGGTAGTTGTTGTTACATGTAAATGACAGATATGGTAGCTGTTGTTAGATGTAGATGACAGATATGGTAGCTGCTGTTAGATGTAGATGACAGATATGGTAGCTGTTGTTACATGTAGATGACAGATATGGTAGCTGTTGTTAGATGTAGATGACAGATATGGTAGCTGTTGTTAGATGTAGATGACAGATATGGTAGCTGTTGTTAGATGTAGATGACAGATATGGTAGCTGTTGTTAGATGTAGATGACAGATATGGTAGCTGTTGTTACATGTAGATGGCAGATATGGTAGCTGTTGTTAGATGTAGATGACAGATATGGTAGTTGTTGTTAGATGTAGATGACAGATATGGTAGTTGTTGTTACATGTAAATGACAGATATGGTAGTTGTTGTTAGATGTAGATGACAGATATGGTAGCTGTTGTTAGATGTAGATGACAGATATGGTAGTTGTTGTTAGATGTAGATGACAGATATGGTAGTTGTTGTTACATGTAAATGACAGATATGGTAGTTGTTGTTAGATGTAGATGACAGATATGGTAGCTGTTGTTAGATGTAGATGACAGATATGGTAGTTGTTGTTAGATGTAGATGACAGATATGGTAGTTGTTGTTAGATGTAGATGACAGATATGGTAGTTGTTGTTAGATGTAGATGACAGATATGGTAGTTGTTGTTACATGTAAATGACAGATATGGTAGCTGTTGTTAGATGTAGATGACAGATATGGTAGCTGTTGTTAGATGTAGATGACAGATATGGTAGCTGTTGTTAGATGTAGATGACAGATATGGTAGCTGTTGTTAGATGTAGATGACAGATATGGTAGCTGTTGTTAGATGTAGATGACAGATATGGTAGCTGTTGTTAGATGTAGATGACAGATATGGTAGCTGTTGTTAGATGTAGATGACAGATATGGTAGCTGTTGTTACATGTAGATGGCAGATATGGTAGCTGTTGTTAGATGTAGATGACAGATATGGTAGTTGTTGTTAGATGTAGATGACAGATATGGTAGCTGTTGTTAGATGTAGATGACAGATATGGTAGTTGTTGTTATATGTAGATGACAGATATGGTAGCTGTTGTTAGATGTAGATGACAGATATGGTAGCTGTTGTTAGATGTAGATGACAGATATGGTAGCTGTTGTTAGATGTAGATGACAGATATGGTAGCTGTTGTTAGATGTAGATGGCAGATATGGTAGCTGTTGTTAGATGTAGATGACAGATATGGTAGCTGTTGTTAGATGTAGATGACAGATATGGTAGCTGTTGTTAGATGTAGATGACAGATATGGTAGCTGTTGTTAGATGTAGATGACAGATATGGTAGCTGTTGTTAGATGTAGATGACATATATGGTAGCTGTTGTTAGATGTAGATGACAGATATGGTAGCTGTTGTTAGATGTAGATGACAGATATGGTAGCCGTTGTTACATGTAGATGACAGATATGGTAGCTGTTGTTAGATGCAGATAACATACTACATCTTGATCTAATGTGGTCCAAGAAACATCAACATATCTTTGATCTCAAAACATCATGAAAGTGAGCAAGAGGGAGATCAATACAAATTGGATAGACGGAATAGGAGAGACAAATATGGAGACGAAGGCACGCCTCACAGCAACAGAGCCGGAAATTGTCCGCGACCCACAGCTGATGGATAGCGCCAGGATCGGTGAACCAAAACCATCCAGACCCTGCTCCACCTCTCCGTGATGCCTCCAGTAACAGACTAACCTGTCTAGTCTGGCGAAGCGAGTAGAGATCGAAGAGGGAAGACAACCCGGTACTCAAAAATGTTGTGCTGAAGTCGGATGTTTTGGGCCGAAAGGCGCAAATGTCACAGTTATACTGCAAACCACAACACAACGCAGACACGCCCACTTGACGTCGTTTTTAAGGGCGGATGATGGAGACGTGCGTTCCTTTAGTCGTCGGGCAAATGCAAGCAGAGAGACATATATCATACTATTTGTATATTAACATTGTCCAGACAAGCCCAAGGAGGACACTACATCTTAAAAGGGAAGTGACTAAATCAACATGCTATACATCTACAGACAACATATTATATTATATACACATGATTTCCCCCCCCCCCCCCCCCCCCCGCAACAATTCAAGGCAAAAGGACATGGGGCAAAGAAAGAAAGTAGGCAGATGTAGAATCTGATTATAATGGAACGTTTCGCTGGGAATACAGCTTGAGGCGAACACCTGGATATCGTTGCCCAGTGGGATCCTCCATTACTTGGATTATCACACAACACTAAAGAACCGAATCACGTGCTGCTTGTGGAGGTTTCTTCTGGTGATCAGATCACCTCTGACGCAATGTTCCATATAAAGTGTTTTACTATTACCTTGTTTATTTCTGTGGAGATGCACCACAGAAATAAAAAGCAGAATAGCTCAGGCCAAAATAGCATTTCAGAAAATGAAAAATATCTTATGCAACAAATCTATGTCAATAAAAATGAGAAAGAGAGTTCATCGGTGCTAAATAGAACCAGTTCTGACCTATGGAAGCGAATCATGGACAGGAGACAAACAAATGAAAAGACGGTTAGAGGCCACAGAGATGGGATTTCTCAGAAGAATGTTGAAAGTTCCCTGGACAGATAAAAAGACCCATGAGGAAGTTCTCAAAGAGGCCAACACAAAAAGGGAGCTCTTAAAAAACATCAGAAAGAGGCAATCAACATTTTTTGGGCACATCATGAGAAGAGGAAAGTTGGAATACTTGGTTACAACTGGCAAAATAAAAGGAAAGAAAGAGACGACAAAGAAAGAAAATACTGGATAGCTTGGTGTCATGGCATGGAAAACAGTCAACAACAGAACTGATACGATGCACTGTAGATAGAAGATTGTGGAGGAACATGATCGCCTACGCCAAACGACAGGGTACATGATGATGATGATGATGTTTATTTCGACAAGTCAAATAGGAGTTTGTGTAGAGAAGTATCTACGTCTTGGACCAACTGTGAGTAGTCTGAGAGTTGAACGCCATGTTGCTGTGAGTCTGGTTACTGTCTCATTTTGTTGTTCCCCTTGATGCCCAGACTGATCCCCTTCCTCAAGCGGTCAGCCATAGACCTGGCCATGATGCAGATCTACGGGATCTGTGACGGCGACAAGAATGGCGTGTTCACCAAGAGGGAGCTGGAGTGTGTCCAGAGGGTACTCTTTATTTTCTTCACTAGGAGGTAAATAATTGGAGGTGAGTTATGGGTGATCAATATAGAGTGAGTTATTGATGATCTAGTTAGGAAAATTATTGATGTTCATGTTAGTGTGTGTTACATAAGATCTAGTTAGGGTGAGTTACTGATGATGAAGTTAGGGTGATTTATAGATGATAAAGTTAAGGTGAGTTATACATGATCAAGTTGGAGTGAGTTATACATGATAAAGTTAGTGTGAGTTATTGATGATCAAATTAAGGTAAGTTATAGATGATCAGGTTAGAGTAAGCTAATGATAATCAAGTTACTGAGAGTTATTAATGATCAGGTTAAGGTGAGTTATTGATAGCATGTTAGCGTGATTTATCGATGATCAGTTAGTGTGAGTTATAGATGATCATGTTATTGTTAGTTATTGATTATCAAGTTATTGTGAACTATTGGTGATAAAGCTAGGATGAGTTATTGGTGATCAAATTGGAGTGATTTATTGGTGATCATGTTAGTGTGAGTTATTGATGATCAAGTTACGGTGAGTTGTTGATGATCAAGTTAGTGTGAATTATAGAGGATCAAGTTAGATTGAGTTATTGATGGGTAATTATGTGTCAGTTATAGGTGATCATGTTAAGGTTAGTTATTGATGATCATGTTAGTGTGAGATATAGATGGCCAGGTTATTTTTAGTTATTGATTATCAAGTTAGAGTAAGCTTTTTGGTGATAAGGTTAGTGTGAGCTATTGATGATCAGGTTAGTGTGAATTATTGATGATCAAGTTAGTGTGAGTTATTTATGATCAGTTTAGTGTAAGTTATTGATGATCATGTTAGTGTGAATTATTAGGTGATCAAGTTAGAGTGAGTTATTTATGATCAGTTTAGTGTGAGTTATTGATGATCAAGTTAGTGTGAGTTATTTATGATCAGTTTAGTGTGAGTTATTGATGATCATGTTAGTGTTAATTATTAGGTTATCAAGTTAGAGTGAGTTATTTATGATCAGGTTAGTGTGAATTATTGATGATCAAGTTAGTGTGAGTTATTTATGATCAGTTTAGTGTGAGTTATTGATGATCATGTTAGTGTGAATTATTAGGTGATCAAGTTACAGTGAGTTGTTAGATGATCAAGTTAGTGTGAGTTATTGATGATCAGTTTAGTGTGAGTTAATGGTGACCAAGTGATTTGTTAGGTTTTGTTCTGCTCTGTTCATGGGATCAATTTCACTGCAGTCAGTAATTCCCCGTATCTACTGTGCACACGTCACAACTACCGCCAAATCACGCTGGTTAATTCTGTTACCAAGGTCAACGCCATAACGGCTGCCAAAGGATTCAATCGAAAAGAGAGTTTACAGTCATTCTCTCTCTCTCTCTCTCTCTCTCTCTCTCTCTCTCTTCCTCCAAAACACACAAACAAAAACAAACCAAATGAAACGATTTAGTGACTAAGCTAGTCTCTGCAAAAACATGACGACATGCAGCCATCTTGTCGGTTATTGGATGCCGATAGCGGGATCGAGTTATGGGATGGCGATAGTGTGGTCGACTTATTGGATGGCGATAGTGTGGTCGACTTATTGGATGGCGATAGTGTGGTCGACTTATTGGATGGCGATAGTGTGGTCGACTTATTGGATGGCGATAGTGTGGTCGACTTATTGGATGGCGATAGTGTGGTCGACTTATTGGATGGCGATAGTGTGGTCGACTTATTGGATGCCGATAGCGGGATCGAGTTATGGGATGGCGATAGTGTGGTCGACTTATTGGATGGCGATAGTGTGGTCGACTTATTGGATGGCGATAGTGTGGTCGACTTATTGGATGGCGATAGTGTGGTAGACTTATTGGATGGCGATAGTGTGGTCGACTTATTGGATGGCGATAGTGTGGTCGACTTATTGGATGGCGATAGTGTGGTCGACTTATTGGATGGCGATAGTGTGGTCGACTTACTGGATGGCGATAGTGTGGTCGACTTATTGGATGGCGATAGTGTGGTCGACTTATTGGATTGCGATAGCGTGGTCGAGTTATGGGATGATGAAGTTCAGACAGATCTCTCAAATAAAATACTTCATTGCGGGTAATCAAGTGAATTATTTTACTTCTATGAAGTGTAATCAAGTTCATTATTTTACTTCTATGAAGTGTAATCAAGTGAATTATTTTACTTCTATGAAGTGCAATCAAGTGAATTATTTTACTTCTATGAAGTGTAATCAAGTTCATTATTTTACTTCTATGAAGTGTAATCAAGTGAATTATTTTACTTCTATGAAGTGTAATCAAGTGAATTATTTTACTTCTATGAAGTGTAATCAAGTGAATTATTTTACTTCTATGATGTGTAATCAAGTGAATTATTTTACTTCTATGAAGTGTAATCAATGTTGAGAGTTCCTGGGACAGCCAAAAGAGATCAACAGAAGACGTCTGAACGAGGCCAACACAACAAGAAAGCTGATAAAAACATCGGTAGTAAACAGTCGCCATTTTACGGGCATATAATGAGAGCAGGAGAGTTGGAATACCTAGTTACAGCTTGACAAATATAGGCAAAGAGCGATCGTGGGCGACAAAGTGAGTAGATACTTTGTAGCTTGGAGTCATGACACGGAAAATGGTCAAGAGGATTGATACGATGTGCTGTGATGGTAGGAAATGATCACCTACGGCAACCGGTACGGCACATAATGATGCTGAAATGAAGGCAATTTACTGAATCTTTGTGGCTGATGTTACATTTGAAATGAGATAATTTCATTACCTGGAGGGTGATATCGTTCATTTATTTAGGGGGTGATCACTTTCATCATCTTCATCAAATCTCATGCCGGCTGGCGTAGGCGATCATGTCTCTCCACATCTCTCGGTCCTACATACGTATCCTAATGTCCGTCGGTGATCTTTTATTATACAATTTGGATAAGCTGCTCAAAATGTTTTTGTTTTGCTTTCCCACTGCTCTTCTTTCCATTCATTTTGCCTGTTGTTACAGTATTCTCAATGCCCTCTTTTCGTATGACATGCCCAATAAATGTTGGTTCTCTCTTCCTTATGATGTTGATGATATTCCTGGTTTCTCCGGCTCGTTTTAAACATTCTACATTTGTAATTTTTGGTGCCCTTGGAATTCGTAGCATTCTTCTGATAAACCACATCTCAGCTGCCTCGAATGTTCTTTGTGTTGTCTTACATATCGTCCATGACTCACTTCCATATAGTAGAACAGGTTCGATGTAGCACTTTAGGACACGTTCTCTAATATTAATTGACAATGATTTGTTAGATAGGATGCTTTTCATTCGATAGAATCGTGTCTTTGCTTATCCTATTCTGCTTCTAATTTCTGCAGTCCTTCGGCCATCTGAAGTTATTATTGATCCCTTTGGAAATGAGGAAGGGAAGTAGAAGAACAACTACTATTACTGTCAGAAATATAATACACAACTAGCAATATGAGATAAACATTTACTACCGCCACACACTATCAGAATCATCAAACAATAAAACACACACACAACATATGTAAAACACGATCTCACACACACTTTTGTTTTTGTTTTTTGAAGAACAGAGGAAGCAATGATATCATAGATTGCATGAAGGGAGAGATAAACTGTGAGAATAACGGGACAGTTATACGACCTTCATTTCTGAAGACACCGTTCAAAATGCAAGACCGCATCAAAATCCATGAACCGACACCAGAATCCATGAACCGACACCAGAATCCATGAACCGACACCAGAATCCATGAACCGACACCAGAATTCATGAACCGACATCAGAATCCATGAACCGACACCAGAATTCATGAACCGACACCAGAATCCATGAACCGATACCAGAATTCATGAACCGACACCAGAATTCATGAACCGACACCAGAATCCATGAACCGACACCAGAATCCATGAACCGACACCAGAATTCATGAACCGACACCATAATCCATGAACCGACACCAGAATCCATGAACCGACACCAGAATCCATGAACCGACACCAGAATTCATGAACCGACACCAGAATCCACGAACCGACACCAGAATCCACGAACCGACACCAGAATCCATGAACCGACACCAGAATCCATGAACCGACACCAAAATCCACGAACCGACACCAGAATCCATGAACCGACATAAAAATCCTCGAACCGACACCAGAATTCAAGAACCGACATCATAATTCAAGAACCGACATCAGAATTCAAGAACCGACATCATAATTCAAGAACCGACATCAGAATTCAAGAACCGACATCAGAATTCAAGAACCGACATCATAATCCCAAAATTGACATCAAAACCCAAGAATCGATATAAAAACCCAAGATCCACTTTAAAATTCAAAAATCAACATCAAAATCCAAGAATCCACATCAAAATCCAAGAATCCACATCAAAATCCAAGAATCCACATAAGAAATCCAAGTACTGACATCAAAATCCAAGAATCCACATACAAAATCCAAGAACTGACATCAAAATCCAAGAACTGACATCAAAATCCAAGAACTGACATCAAAATCCAAGAATCCACATCAAAATCCAAGAATCCACATCAAAATCCAAGAATCCACATCACAATCCAAGAACCCACATCAAAATCCAAGAATCCACATCACAATCCAAGAACCCACATCAAAATCCAAGAATCCACATCACAATCCAAGAACCCACATCAAAATCCAAGAGCCCACATCAAAATCCAAGAATCCACATCAAAATCCAAGAATCCACATCAAAATCCAAGAATACACATCAAAATCCAAGAACCCACATCAAAATTCAAGATTTAAAAAGAAAGTAATAGAATTTAAATATTGTATTGACATAGTTATCGTCTCTACAATATTCAATTTTCCTTCTAAATTGATTGTATTTGTAATGCCATTAAACTATGTACAGTATTTGCTTAATCTTTATCGTTTGTTTGTTTATACCTCCCCCACCAAAGTAGTGTGTCTCCTCCATGTGTTAGTCCTTACAGCTGTAAATATAATTGCAATCATTATAGTTGTAAATATAACAAGTCTTGCAGCTGTAAATGTACCTCCAAGCCTTGCAGCTGTAAATATAAAGTCAGTCCTTGCAGCTGTAAATATAAAGTCAGTCCTTGCAGCTGTAAATATAACACCAGTCCTTGCAGCTGTAAATATAACTGCAATCCTTATAGCTGTAAATATAACATGAAGACTTACAGCTGTAAATATAACCTGCACAAACACCTGTGTATATCTGCAACTATGGGTGTGCACACGAAACAGATTTGTACAAACGCATGCCTACGTAACTATACATTCATAAACACATACATCTGTATATATTACCACAAAGCACACACACACAAAAAAACCTAAAGGTGTCCAGATGTGCAAGTACAGAAGCAGAAAAATACACACACATATACAGGTGCGGATGTGCATGAGGGTAAGAAATGTGCAGTATGTATCCATGTGTATAACAGCGATATGTTCATGCAATGCTGAGACAGGGAACCCAACTGAACTATGAGACGATTCTCAAGAGCGAACCGGCTACGATTACTAGATATGAGCAAATGCCAGTGACGTGCATATCAGGTTTACCACTATGGACTGGGGATCTGATATGGGACGACACTGGACTGCCAGTCTTCTGCTCAACATCACAAAGATGCGTACAAAATGTGTCACTCAGACGTCAGACCCACCTATATATGTCATCTGGCAATGCTGACATTGTGAGGGTAAATATGGTTCTATCGGAGAAACGGCGGGTGGGTGCCACCGGCCGGGAAGTGTCAAAAGCTGGTTGGAAGGCACTTTGGAGAACCGAATCAGGATAGAGACGACGTCTAAAGAAACTTAACATCGGGTGGGCCTGTTGGAGAAAATCTTGATCATCCTGGCAGATACGACGAAGTCGTAACAAGAAATAAAAAAGAAATGGAATCGAATCTCTGCAGTGAGATGGATGAGACGATGTGTAGAGAAGATAAAAGCGGGCGTCTGTGGGTTTATAGAAGACGGAAGTGTGGAGGCTGGAGGTACCAAGGGAGACGATCAGATCAAAGAAGGTGACGGACGAAGTAGAGATATGTGATGTAACCTTGATAGATTTATGAAAGTTGTTAATGTAGTCGATGAAACCGGAGATCTTCTGGCGAGTCTGTCAGTCCAAGACCGTCATCGATATACCGGAGGTGTTTAAAGGGAAGGGGGCCACGGTACGAGTTCAGTATTTGATATTCAAGGCAACTCATGAACAGGCAAGCATTACTAGGATCCATCTTGTTTCCCATAGCTACACAACTGACTTGGCCATAGAACTGACCATTGAATTCGAAAGTATTAAGGTTGAGAACAGGTTCAATATATATAAATAAATAAATATATATATATATATATATATATATATATATATATATATATAGGGTGTTTATAAAGTCTCACTACACTTGGTATCTAGGTCAATTTGAAAAAAATGTTTATGACGTCATCACAATATGTGCTCAATGGTAAGTTCACTTGTTGCGACAGTTTTCTTAATGACTTGTCTGGACTTTTAAGGATTCTGTCTTGGATATCTAAACATATTTCATCATTCACAGCAGGCCTACCAGATCGTGGAGCATCTTCCACATTTCCAGTAGCAATAAACTTATTCAACAAATTTCATTGACAGTGGGAGCACATATTGTGATGACGTCATAAACATTTTTTTTTCAAATTGACCTAGATACCAAGTGTAGTGAGACTTTATAAACACCCTGTATATATATATATATATATATATATATATATATATATATATATATATATATATAGTGCAATATAACACCACTCTGTTCCTGTCTTCAACAAACACTCTAAGCTGTTCTGTTTCTTGCCATTCTTTTAAAATCATTTCATGTCTTCCGGATGGAACGGACGTCATGGGACGCACCAAAATGGACGCTTCCTGCGTCAAAGCCATGTAAACAATGTTGACTTTCCTTGTCTCCAACGGTTTATCTCACTCTATTAGAGAATTTCATGCTATCTGTTACCACAGTGAGTTGGGGGATTTTTTTGAAATGTAATCACGGGTTTGATAATAAATGTGTGTACACAGTTCGTTAACCATCGCTGTAGATCAAGTCTTTATTCGCTGGCTTCGTTAGCGACCTTGGAAGCTAATAACCTTACTTGTGCCGAATTTGGGACAAATTGTAGGTTACAATGTCACTGTTATAATGACTTAGTTTGTGACAAAACTACAGGGACATGCCCAAACAATGACAGTTGTCAGCACGAAATTTTCGGACCCCAGTGTCAGTACTTGGATTTTATTTACAAACATGCCCAAAAATCTGAACCTACTTTCCTGTTTGATAACAACGACACCACATGTAATCCTGACACAGATTGTACATCAGACGAGGCAACTCTCAATTAATCTTTGCCGTGCTCCTGGTTTAGGATTTTTGTGAATGACTTAAAATATCCGGACAGTTTCACGGTAAAACTGAATGGTTCTGCCTCATGTAACAATGTATGTAGTTAGTCCGCACGAGATTGATGTCTTCTGCTCTGGGGTTGGTCTGATCAACAAGTTACGGATTGAAAGGGCGATAGTTGCAAATATCTGCTCCATCTACATTGGCGGGGGTCGGAAAGTGACTCTCAAACAGATCACAAACCAGATCGACACATTTGATGCTTGTTATACAGGAGACGGATGTGGACCAGAGGCCGCAGTTAATAGCAAAACAAAGATCAATCTCTATGACAATGACTGTACACACACACAATGAAGAAGTGGAACTAATTCTGTTTACTGGTATCTGAACTTTGCAACGCCCCAGAAGACTCACACCATTCGAATCTATCATCGAGCTAGCACTATGATTCGGATAAAGAATGCCACTCTAAAGGCTTCCTCTGACAGTGGCGGAGTAGTGTTCCAGTATAATGATATATCATACCCTAATTTATCTGTGAACACTATTGTAGTCAAAACACAAACGCCAATGGCACACATTAAGATTGAGTTCTCACCGACCATTTCGCAGGCCGACAGTGCACTGACGGTATGTGAGGTGCAAACATTTACAGACATCTATTGTCTGGACGAGCATTCTTGGTCGTTTTGTGCAATGTGTAGTGGATGTAGTAAAGGCTGCAATGTCATCATGGGTACTTGTCACGGCAACTGTTCACATGGGATCTATGGACACGACTGTTCCGGGTATTGTCTCAGTGTCTGTCCTTTATTTGAGGAAAAATCCGGAAAATGCCTACAATGTAAACATCTTGGCTATACCTGTAATGACACTTGTCCCGATAATTTTGGGCTACAGTGCAAACAGATGTGTTCTGATGGCTGTGACATCATATGTACTCTCAAATGTCCGGACAACTGTTTCAACGACACCTGTGAACAGTCAATCGGGAATCTGTACATGCAAGAGAACGTTCTATGGGTCAGACTGCACTCTCAAATCTCGGGACAACTATTTAACGAAACCTGTGATTCCCAAGCCCAAGAATATGGGCACTTTAATGTGTTCCTGTGCTAGTCATGGTTCATTTCTTAGTGTTTTTTTTTAGTGAAGCCATGGCTCATATCTTTTTGTGTTTCTGTCCTAGCCATGGCTCATATCTTAGCTTGTGTGTGCTGGCCATGGCTCATATCTTGGTATGTGACATGGTCATGTCTCATATCTTTATGTGTGTCTGTGTTTAGTCATATCTCATATCTTAGTGTGTACCAGTGTTAGTCATATGTCATATCTTTGTGTGTGCATGTCTTGGTTACTGATATCTTATATCTTTGTGTGTGCATGGCTATGTTAGTCCCATCTCATATCTTTGTGTGTGCATATCTATGTTAGTCATATCTCCTATCTTTGTGTGCATGTCAATGTTAGGCATGTGTCATATCTTTGTGTGTGCATGTCTATGTCAGTTATATTTCATATCTTTATGTGCATGTTTATGTTAGTCATGTGTCATATATCTTGATGTGTATCAGTGTTAGTCATGCCTCGTATCGCTGTGTGCATGTCTGTGTTAGTCACGTCTCACATCTTTGTGTGCATGTCTGTGTTAGTCACATCTCACATCTTTGTGTGCATGTCTGTGTTAGTCACCTCTAGTGACTCGGGCAGATGGTGCTCGTAAACCTGGGAGGGTAGACCATCTAAGGGCAGAATCCCCCTACAGAAAAGACAATCTGCTGCCTTGCATGAAGATTGGGGACAATCAAAGGCTAGGGAAAGCAAACCCGAATAAAATGCTGGCTGAAATCAGAGTGGATCTGGCAGACTCTAATTGTGATGTTCTGTCTGTGGGGGCGATCAACACACTTAGCCTGACAGCTGACTTCATGTGAGAGTCTGGAATTCTCTTACTCTGATTGAGTCCTGATCGCAGAGAGAGAGAGAGAGAGAGAGAGAGATGTATTCCGGATCATCTTCATCTCTGCTTCCACCTGTCTTCTAAAAGAATATTTTGGTCTACATCTTTGTCTCTTATCCTGGGGATTTAAAAAAAAGGGCCTGTCTTGTAATACTCACAGTTGGCTTCCGTAATGTGTTTCATTTTCGGCACCATTGACTTCGTTGTATCTGTTTGTCGTCTGGTACTTGGCTAGTAAGCGCGTGACATTGCACTTTTAAATGTCAAACCAAACACTGGAGCTGTAGATACAGGGTGTTCGTAAAGTCTCACTACGCTTTCTATATAGAACACATCGGACAAAAATAAGTACATGACGTCATCATGACGTCATCAAAAAATGTTCTGCACAGTCCATCGTGAAGCAAAATGCAGTGAATGGCTGTCTGCTGGAGTCATTCTTTGCACTCAAAACAGAATGATGTTATCAACGGAAGAAAGGATTTATTTTGGTTGAACAAGTGTTTCGAACTGGCGGTCGATATACACGGTTAGTTGTTCAAACATTTATAGCAAGATTTCCTAATAAAGAACCCACTTATTGCCTTACTGTTAGAAATTTGTGAAATTAGTTTCGTGCTACGGGAAATGTGGAAGATGCTCCGCGATCTTGTAGGCCTGCTGTGCCTGAAGAAAATGTCTAGATATCCAAGACATAATCTTGAAAAGTCCAAGTAAGTCCTTAAGGAAAATATCGCAACAAGTGAACGTATCAGTGGGCATAGCGCACACAATTCTTAAACACCGGTTATATCTTTATCCATACAAGATTTATGTTGTGTCTGAGCTAAAATAGCACGACTATAAATCCAGGGGCAACTACTGCACATGGTTTCAAGCATTTTTAGCTGAAGAAGACGAAACGATTCTTGATGTAACATTCTTCTCTGATGAAGCATAGTTTAACCTATCTCATCATCATCATCATCAAGTACCTTTCAGGCTGGCGTTGGTGATCATGTCTCTCCACAACTTTCGATCTCGACAGTTATTTATCATTTCTGTTGTTGACTTTCTGTCAAGCCATTCTCGTAAGCTCTCTGGTATCTTTTCTCTTTGCCTCCCTCTATCTTTTCGTCCCTCGATTTTTCCAGTTGTTACAATATATTCCAGCTGTTTCCTTCTCATTACATGGAAAAAAAAATAATAAAAAATCTAACTGGATGCTCTGATAGTCAAAATAATCATATTTAGAGCAGTTTTAATCGCACAATGCATTTCATGAATGTCTCTACACGATGCAAACATTGGGGTATGTTATGCCGTCAGTAGAAAACGTTTAATTTGGATCAATTTTCTTCAACATCACTATTAATGCCGATCTGTACCGCACTGACATCCTAGAACATTTTTTAGAACAGCTAAATGAACATGGAACTGAGAAAGCATGGTTCCAGTAAGATGGTGCAACTCCACACACAGCTGGAGCATCAATGCATTTTTTAGAAGAAATTTTCGCAAATCGCATAATGTCACACCAGTTGGTTCTTCAGAACTAACTCCAGTAGATTGTTATCTACGGGGTTTCTTAAAAGGAAATCTTTTAAAAAATAATGTACTCACAATTGAGGATCGGAACAAATTAATCAAAATTCCAATTAAAAAAATAAAAATAACAACAGACACGTTGCAGAAGGTATTCCAGTAGAATATGAAGAGAGGTGTACATTCATGTCTTGAAGTCCGTTGTGGATGTTTCCAACACCTTTTCCAATGGATATTTTATTAGTACTTTCAACATTGCTCAAAACAGCATTAGACCATAGCAGTAATTATTGTAACTAATTTAATGACTTTTCAAGCACATTTGATGGCATCGATTACTTTTTTTTCCATATATGTACTACATACAAAGTGTAGTGAGACTTAACGAACACCATGTATAACGTCAAGCTTTGCAGCTGTAAATATAACGGCAAGCCTTGCAGCTGTAAATATAACATCAAACCTTGCAGCTGTAAATATAACACACAAACCTTGCAACTGTAAATATAACATCAAACATTGCAGCTATGCATATAACATCAAACCTTGCAGCTGTAAATATAACATCAAACATTGCAGCTATACATATAACATCAAACATTGCAGCTATACATATAACATCAAACCTTGCAGCTGTAAATATAACATCAAACCTTGCAGCTGTAAATATAACATCAAACCTTGCAGCTGTAAATATACACATCAAACATTGCAGCTATACATATAACATCAAACATTGCAGCTATACATATACTAAAGGGCCGAAACACTTGCTCGACGGGGGTCTTCTTCTGATGATCAGATTGCCTCCTGCTGCGAAGCTCTGTACAAAGAGTTTCCTACTACTATATAACATCAAACCTTGCAGCTGTAAATATAACATCAAACCTTGCAGCTGTAAATATAACATCAAACCTTGCAGCTGTAAATATAACATCAAACCTTGCAGCTGTAAATATAATATCAAACATTGCAGCTGTAAATATAACATCAAACATTGCAGCTATACATATAACATCAAACTTGCAGTTGTAAATATAACATCAAACATTGCAGCTATAAATATAACATCAGTCATTGCAGCTGTGAAAGTAACGTAAAGCCTTGCAGCTGTAAAAGTAACGTAAAGTCTTACAGCTGTAAAAGTAAAGTAAAGCCTTGCAGGTGTAAGAGTAACGTAAAGCTTTGCAGCTGTAAAAGTAACGTAAAGCCTTGCAGGTGTAACTCTAACGTTAGTCCTTACAATTGTAAATAACGTTAAGCATTACAGTTGTGAATATATCGTTAGTCCCAACAACTGTAGATGTAAGGTGGATTATTAATGCCCTCTTCAGGATAGCTCGCTCACCTTTAATCCCACGAAGCCTCAGTTCAAATCTACCCATAGAACGATGAAATGTGGCACGCACTGACTCTAAACGAACTAGAGCAGTGTCCCATGTTTTGTTCTATTTTCTCTCTCTCCAGCTCTATGTTCCAAAAATAAATCCAATTCCCCCCGTCTTGAAATCTCCCAAAGAGAATAGAAAGTAACGTGACGTCATTTAGCAAAGATTTTGTTGATAACAATAGCAGGAAGGAAATGCAATTGGCTTATCTGAGCATTAATGATGGCGGCTGTCTGCGCACACAATTACTGTGCCAATAGTCCGGCATCGCAAGCAGTTCTATGAGAGAAAGTAGGTCACACCTCTATAAATATATGCCTCGAAGCCTAATCACAGCCAACTACAGATTTACTAAGGCATGTGGGCATAAAATAAAACCGGAAAATCCACCAACTAGCGTGACGTTTTAAGCTGTAGGAAATATTGACGGCTGATTTAACTCTGCCTACAGCTACCCCTGCTCGCAAAGCTGGAAACGTCACACCAGTTGGTGGTTTTCCGGGAATTCCCACTCAGCCCGCAGGCCTAAGTAAACTTACAGTTGGCTGTGGACTAACCCATAGCAAAGTCATCTATAGCTCTGAGGGGAATCACCCAAACCATGTGACGTTATCAGTATTGCGAGCAGTGGGAGTTGTTAGTAAAGCGACTTCAGCCGTCTATAGCTCGCATAGCTCAAGACGTCACAAGTATTGGGTTGTTTTCAGGCAAACTCCCTCCGCCCTTCACCTTGTGAGATAAAGGTGCCGATACCATGGCCATAAATAGATTTCTAATAATCATCATCATCATGTGCCATACCGGTCGAGGCAGGCGATCATGTCCCTCCACAATCTTCTATCTACAGTGCATCGTATCAGTTCT